>OX381576.1:29193113-29570435 GCA_947458855.1 Monopis laevigella | reverse complement strand
GGCGACGGCAGCAGATGTAGGCAGGCAAGCAGGAAGGCGGCGGCACGATGGCAGCAGCAGCAAGCACGCACGACTGTAGCAGCCGCACACGATGAGGCGAGGCCTCGTCTCTCAGGCTGACGCCTGAGACGAGGACTCAGATGGCCTCGACTCTCAAGGCTCTAGGCCTGAGGTGAGGTCCGTGAAGCAGTGGCTTGCGGCACGATGACGGCAGCAAGGGGAAGGCGGCGGCACGACGGCAGCACGCAGACAGCGGGCGGCACGGCTTTAGAGGCAGCCGTACATGAAGAGGTGAATTCCCGTCTCTCAGGCCAATGCCTGAGACGAGAAGTCAGATGGCCTCGTCACTCAAGGCTCGAAGCCCGAGGCGAGGTCCTGCAGCACAAGGAGGTTCTCCAACCCTCAGAGCAGACGCCCGAGCGAAGTGGAGTCTAGGCAAATCCCGGAGGCCGCAACTCCAGAATCCGGAGTCTTCAAGGAAGTGTGACAGGATCGGGCCTGGTTCTCGACGTAGCAGGTTCAAGGTTTCAAGGATGAGAACCAGTCGATCACTGCCACTGTAGCTAGACTTCTTCTTCTTTCTTAAGCTTCCTCGAGACTAACGAAAAATCGCCGGTCCGAGATATTTAAAGACCATTTTAGAGCTCTACGATTAAAATTCATATTTAGTTTTAATTTATAAACTGCCAGTATTTTTTTGGTTTGTATGGGAACTTTTGAAGCTACCTAGCGGTCAGAGGAGACGCTAAGATTTAGTGTTTTAAGTGTCTAAAAATGTGAAAATACCTAAAGAATATGTTTTAATTTACAATATTACCTAATACATAATTTATATAATTAAAATTTAAATTTAAAATGTTAGGAATCTGATTTCATAACCAAAGCCTAACTTTTCGTGAAAACTAAATGAAAAATTTGGAACGTTCACAGAAGGGAAATTTCTAGCTGTCAAAATTCTGGAGTATTACATACAAATATTAACCAATTTAACCACGTTTTTACTACCTGGAATTTTCCCTGAAACTGGTGTATTATGATACATTTGGTGGTCATTTTAAAAAAATGTATGAAATGATATGAAGACAAATAAAATAAAATACATAAATATAATATGGAGCGGGTGTAACGTGACAATATACATATATAAAAAATTGATAATTTTATACTAAAGAAATATCTATTATTAATAAATAAAATAAAATTTGTTTTAATTTATACTACTTTTTATCAAAAGATATGAATGTCACATGCCGCGACTTAAAAAATATTTGATTTTAATTATTCTGAGCATATTTCGCTTGTTATTTGATAGATAAAAGGATAGGCTAAAAGTAAAAGGTTTTCGTAAATTTTGCCCTTCGTTATTTGAATTTAAAATACAATAAAATTATAAAAAACAATGTTATATTGATATTTAATTACTCTCAGGGTCTTTGAGAGTTTTTAATATATTTCATCTATGCTTAAACAAACTACGTTACATAAAATATAAGCTTGCATACCTGAAATATGTGACCAACTACATGAATAAATTATTGACTTCTTAAGAGATAATATGGTGCAATCAGAAAAAAATTGATACCTACATGGTGGGATGCAGAAGTTAAACTTCTGTATAAACAAGGAGGAAAGGGTGATGGCCACGCGCCAGATTTAGCCAAGAAGAGTTCTCTAGGCCAATGAGTTTAATACCATCATGGCGCACGAGTCGCCTTAAACGGCTTCGAGGTACCAAACAGTGACATTTTATTCACAACTCGTAAAAGCCAATGAGATTTTAAGATCCACCGAGCAAGTTCTTCGCGGTGTTTGGATAAAGTAAATATAACTATAAACAGTTTCAGAAGCTGTTAAAGTGAATCTGGGACAGACAAATCAAATCAAATCAAATCAAATATTATTTATTTCATGTAAATCTTTACAGATATTTATGAATAGTCAAAAAAAAAAAAAAAGTTTTAACAATAAGGTCTAGAGTGCGCTTGGTTAGGCTGCTATATATATATTAATTAATAAAAGGTGTCATAAAATAAAAATATTAAAAAAGAAAAAAAAAAAAACAACCAACCGAACGCACGCTACATAACCAACTAGTGTAAGACTAGGTGGTTAGCTGATTCCATTGACCATCCGATTATCATCCGCCATACAAGAGTGCCACCGAGGCGACCAACCTCACCAACCGTATCCACGCCTTAAATATTAGTTCTTATATTATATTATTGTCATTATATTGGCTGTATATATTTTTGAATGACCATCAATCGCATTAACATTGTTATATGGATCGGTATCTTCAAGGGCGTAAACACTAGTTGTAAAGTCGATCCCCCCGGAGACACCCCGGAGAAAAAGGTACCAGCAAGTAAAAAACTCTGGTGCTTCACACGCACTAACAGAGGAACACAGCCATTGAGTTACCGATATGCAAACAGCATATGGTAGCATACTTAAAATGCTCTAATCCTACTAAAAGCGTGCACAAAACACCCTATGGCAGATTATTTAACAGTATAGCAATTGGTTACTGTACCAATGTACAGACCTGAAAATACTAAATAGTACAGGCAATTTACTAAATAATAATATATAATAACAGAGTACCTGTATAACGTAAATATAAATAAGTAATCATAAGATATACCTTATCCAAAGATAAAAAGTTAAATATAATAAAAAATAAATTAAGTAATAATAAATTATTACAATATCAGATTTAACATACCTTACTAGGGTACTAGTACAATTTAAAACTACAATTGAAAAGGCAATACTAGTTGTGAGACCTCAATTGCAGATCAGAACGGGTCCAGACATCTTTATCATTAATATAGTCATTAACTCTATAGTAAGCCCTATGGATTAATGTTTGTTTTATACAATTTTTAAACTTTATTTCACTTAAATCTATAACAGACAGCTTAATTTGCTTACCAAATCACTATAGTGATGTTGTCAAAGCGCATATAAGTCTACTCTAGGCTCAAACCAACTCAGGCGCAACGTACGTATAATTAATATGTTTTCTTATTACTAACGCTTTAATTTTTTTTTTCAGGTGGTTCAGGAATATGAAAGAGCAGTTATATTTAGGCTTGGTCGTCTTTTATCTGGTGGAGCCAAAGGCCCAGGTACAGTTCAAGTCCAATTTTAACAATAGACCACAACAAAGTTATATAATTTTAAATATCCTTAGGTCGTGGGTTCGATTCTCATTTATTTAAAAATAATATTTTACTAAACACCAGTTTTTCTGTATTTCTGTTTTCTATGATATATAAATGTAATATGATTATATTTAATTCTGTACCAGAAATAATCATATTATTATAATTATGATTATTTCTGGTACACATAGAATAATCCTAGTTCTTAGCAAAGCAAGTATGATATGTCCTACATAAATTAATATTGTGTAGGTACATTTTTTTTTAAATAAGTAGTACTCTTTAGTGCTATATAAGTAACATCAAGTTGTATTGACTAGACTTCCATATATATTTTTAAAGATGATATTTTTTACTCTAAGTACCTACTGTTAAAAGTTGATCTATATAATAAAAGGTGTCCAGCGGGAATTTTTCAAGTTAAATTATTACTCTTTTATTAGAGGGGCTAGGGGTAGTAGTAGGGCGTTTATTGCGTCATCTTTGCGGATTAATTACTTTAATTAGTAATCATGAGTCATTGGTCGGGAGCTTGCGTATGCGGTAGAGTAATATTTAAAGTGTGGTGAATCGTTGAATCGAGCTAATCGTGCTTTCTGTTCCCACTTTGACATTCGGCGATTAAACAATGTGTTCTCGACACAGCTTTTATGGTCGTGGGTACAAAGATTCCAACAAGTCCCTTCTTGTCGGAATCGACGGTTAATAGCCCGCCAACTTAGCGCCAGAGCGTGTGACACAGGTGCGACAAGAAATCGCAGCGTTTGTTCGCGCGTATTTGCCAATGTCAGGGTTCGCTTACAAGAGTGTATTCTGAGAAATGGACGTTACTTGGAAGACATTATTTTTAAGAAGTGAAATCCGCAGACTTGTGTTACATTTTAAAATAAATATTCTATACTTATTCGTTTATTTTTTATTTAATATTGAAATCTGAATTTTCTCGCGTTTTATATTCTATTAAATACCCACTGATCAATAGGTACTACATTAACGATGTGGAAACCATTCCAGAAAAACGTAGGTTACTTATAAATGGTCCTTTTATAATATTAAATAATTATAATTTCAGGAATTTTCTTCATTCTGCCGTGTATCGATTCCTACGCTCGGGTAGATCTGCGCACACGCACCTACGATGTGCCACCTCAAGAGGTAAGTATAGTACAGAGGTAAAATGTTTAGTATTGTTTGATTTCCTTTAAGAGTTTTAAGTACCACATTATGTCATATTTTTCATATTTCATTACAGCCATTCTAAGTAAATTTATTAATTTACAGGTCCTCACAAAAGATTCCGTAACAGTATCAGTAGACGCTGTGGTATACTACCGCGTGCACAATGCTACCATCTCCATAGCAAACGTTGAGAACGCTCATCACTCCACCCGTTTGTTGGCCCAAACTACGTTACGAAATACCATGGGGACCAGACCTCTGCATGAGATCCTCAGCGAGCGAGAGACTATTTCTGGCAACATGCAAATTTCTTTAGACGAGGCTACCGAAGCTTGGGGAATTAAGGTGGAGCGGGTAGAGATGTAAGTGACTGATTTTTCTACTCTTGGATCCCAAGTACACAGTATACAGCCTCCGTAGAGTAGTGGTTGCGCCTTTAGCGTTATATCAGGAGGTCGTGGGTTCGATTCCCACCCATGGCATATTAGTACGACTTTTCTGTACATTTTGTCATGGTCTGGGTATTTATAAAATATAATATGTATTATATCGTTGCTTCTGGTACATATAGTACAAGTCTAGAGCTTAGTTTGTGATCAGGACAATATAGGTGTAATGTCCTTCATATTATTATTATTATTAAGACCCTTCTTATAGTTTAACAGATTTCGTGCACTAGTAATAGTTGATCTGTGATAAAATGGTTTATTTTGTTTGCCCACGTCGTGATCTTCCATCATCAATCAGAGCCTGAAGATGGACTGCAAACGGAGGGTAACGATACTCTTTTTTAGCTAGGACATATTGTTGTTTGTCGGCATTAGAGATCTGGACCGAAGGTGGGCGGAACTTTTCAATAGTGAAGACACAACAATTAGGCAGTTTTATTTTATGTTTTTAAGTACTCTGTCAGCGTGTGGTGGCGAGGACCCGAATATTGACCAAAATTTTGGGCAACAAACTCTTCAATGGCTAGGAGAAGACCGATTTATGTCTGATTTGTATTGTTTGAAAAATGCTTTGTTGGCGTGTGGTATCAAAGGCCAGAAGTAGTGGACTGGACTATTTAATTGATAACTAGGAATAGAAACTGGTTTTAACTGTTTTTTATTGTTTAAGGAATACTTTGCCATATGATAGTAAGGACCCACAAAAGACCAGTAAGGTGGGCAATAGAATTCTCTATTACTGAAGTATACATTTTTCTTTATGCTAAGGTAGTATAATGTAGTCTTTTTTTATTTTACAACTAATCGAGTGTTTTTTTTTCAATTATTTGGGAAAGTTCGGAATTAATAGCTTAGGCTTTTTTCCATTACGGGAACAAATTGTACAAATAATATGAAGTCGGTAAACAAAAGTACTTGTTTACCGGCCTCGCCCTTATTTAAAGATAAATTCAATGTCAATTGTTTGCCTGTCACACACTTAATAATATATTTATAATAACCTTAACACTTTCATTAATCATATTTTCAGTTTAGTTATGACTTGGTACAAATCACATTTATTTATAATCACCCGTATTCCAATACGTTCCAAATTTTCTTTCAGGATTCCTGATTCTATCAATAACTTACATAGACAGGGGCGGATTCGGGATTCTATTTCTGGGGGGGGGGGGGCAAAATGTGTGTATATTCTTCCAGTTTTGTGAAGTATGATTAATGAGCAAAAAAAACGCCATCGTCAAACGTCTGTACCAATTTCGTAAAAGCCTCCTATCATATTTTAACCTTTTTGCCTTAGGGGGGGGGGGGGAGTGGCGGTTCCAGGGGACCCCCCCTGGAGCCGCCACTGTACACAGATAAGTTACGCCTTAGTAGAGTAGTAGAACGTGTATATGTACATAGGAAATTTAGATCACGAAGTGAGATCCGGTTTTCATCAAAATTTTTATGTTTAAAATTTAATGTATGCATATTATTATAGAGGAAATAGCAGAGCTTTGTAACGATGTCGTAAAAACATATTTGGCGCTTACATTGCTAACGCGGGCGAAACCTAACTATGAATGTACAGTCCGTCAAAAAAGTCTAGAAATTAATTCATGGTATTAAATGAGTACCTATCATTAATAGTGCGTAGAAAAACATTTTGATACTTTTTATTTATTTATTTTATTTTCACACAAAATAAAATAATAGGTCTATAACAGCGGTTGCGCCTTTAGCGTTGTAATCGTGGGTTCGATTACTACCCCAAAAAAACGGTTTAGTACCTATCATAAAAAGGTCTACAGAAAAGTAATCGATGTATAAACGTACGGAGCGGGTCGCTAGAACAGAATATTTTACTAATATTGTTTGCCCAGTGGAAGAATTGAACCCACTACCTCTGTACAATGCTATCGGCACAACGAAATTAACTATGGAGAACCTCAAATAACCGAAGCCTTAAAATTATTACAGAAAAGACGTTCGCCTACCAGTGCAGTTGCAACGCGCAATGGCAGCGGAAGCTGAAGCTGCTCGGGAGGCTCGAGCCAAAGTGATCGCTGCTGAAGGAGAGCAGAAAGCCTCCAGAGCACTTCGGGAGGCTTCTGAAGTTATTGGTGATAGCCCTGCAGCTCTACAGCTGCGATATTTACAGGTTATTAACATTATGTGTAACCAGAATAGAGAATACATACGTGGTGGCCGAGTTGGTTAGACTTTGGACTTAAAAACACTTAGGTCCCTGGTTCGAATCCCGGTGGTTAGCGATGAGTTTTTAATTAAAAAATGTATGTACATTTGTTTGACAACACCACTATAGTATGTTGATGGGTTGTTGAGTCTATTCAAAACATCGCGACGAGCTAGCCACTAGTTTGATGTAGACTCATACCATCGGCTACGACGAGGTGGGATTAAAAAACCCTCCGATGGGTACCCTGGGGCCGTCTAGGCGGTCTCGGGCGCCGTATGGCACCTGTGATGATATGTATGTATGTATGTTCTGAAAGTAATGCTTGATTTATTAAAACTATTTTTATTATTTCAGACACTGAATACTATATCCGCGGAGAAGAATTCAACAATTGTGTTCCCTTTGCCAATCGATCTTATTACTTACTTTATCAAAGCAAAAGAAGCAGTTAACAATGATAAAACATTATCTATGTAAAATAACGAAAGAAGAAAAACACATATATTTACCCTGCTACATCTGTTGATCTCTGTAATTATAATCCAAGTTTACCGACACTTAAAAATCATACAATTTGCTTCTTTAGAGTTAGTAACTTCTTAAATTAGGTTTAATTTATAGTAGGATCGGACTCTACGCCAGTGAATTTATTTGCAGTATTGGCATAATCTGCCTATATTTGTTTTATATAAATAGAATTAACACTAACATGATAGGTTCGATTTCCACCCATGGCAAAAAATTATTAGTACGTTTTCTGTAGTAGTCATGGTCGTTTGTAGTAGTTTGTCATGGTCTACGTGTATATAAAATATAATGTATTATATCTTTGTTTCTGGTACGCATAGTACAAGCCTAGAGCTTAATTTGTGACCAGAAGAATATGTGTAAATTGTTCTACATATTATTATTGTTAACAATAAATTCATAGAAAACACCATCTTACCAACCAATTCGACTCACCATTTGCATAAAATATACATATTTTTAAAGTTCAACTACTTATAATAATAAAATAACTATAATAATAATATGGAAATTAAACTAAGCTTTAGTCTTATAAAAAAATATTTTAAACCAATATGTCTACCGTTGCTGCGGATATGCTTAAAATTCACTTCTTTGAATTTCCATCGAAATGCGCTGGAAAAAGTATGAGCTTCATTGTTTGTCTCGGATATTTAAAATATTATATTTACACTAATAAATCATTTTCAATATATATTACTTTAAAAAACTGATTATACACTACCGCAGAAGAAATAATAGTGCAAACACTACTGTAGTACAAACTCTACCACAAGTTTTTGCAAACAGTTCCTACTATAGTCGTTGTACCTATACATAGGGACCAACCAATAGAATATCATTAGTTTTCAAATAAACCTCTCTTTGTATAGATTCCTATCTATAGTTACTAGCGACTATAGTAAAAACTGGTTGCAAAAACTTGTGGTGGAGCTACTCAAAGCTGTCGTAGACGCACTGCAGTTCCTTAAGCATTCTGATTTAATTGATAATAATTTATATACGTTGCCAAAAGTGTTTTTGTTATTCTTACCCCGTTAGTCATAAAAACATTATTGAACATTTTAATTAAAACTATGGTTCATCTCTTTTTTACCAACCGGTTCAGTAGTTTTTGAAAAAAGCTACTTTGAGGCTCGACAACTACAAAGGCTACATCTTTGATATTAGTTTTTTGAAGATATTATTTAACATATTTAAAGTAAGAAATTGGATCATTTAACAATTATAAAAAAATACCAAACCCTGTGTTTAAGACTAGAACCCTTATTTCTTCTAATCTAAACGAATTAAATATATTATTTAAAAAAATATATATCTAAAACTATAAAGTATATAAACTTTATAAAATATTAAGTAAATTGTAGTATTTACTAAGCGTTTATATATTAATTTATATTTTTATTTTGTCATGTTTTTTCATTCTTGCGTAAGAGCCGTTTATGGGTGAGCAAATATTTGTCTCATAATGTGCTCACCCATAAATGTAAAAATGGAATAAAATCAAATCAATGATTTTTGATTTTGTGCTTGCGTAAGAGCAGTTTATGGGTGAGAAAATATTTGTCTCATAAATCCGTGCAAATGGAATAAAATAAAATCAATGATTTTTGATTTTGTGCTTGCGTAAGAGCAGTTTATGGGTGATAAAATATTTGTCTCATAAATCCGTGAACAAAATCAAATCAATGATTTTTGATTTTGTGCTTGCGTAAGAGCAGTTTATGGGTGAGAAAATATTTGTCTCATAAATCCGTGAATAAAATCAAATCAATGATTTTTGATTTTGTGCTTGCGTAAGAGCCGTTTATGGGTGAGCAAATATTTGTCTCATAAATCCGTGCAAATGGAATAAAATCAAAACAACGATTTTTGATTTTGTGCTTGCGTAAGAGCAGTTTATGGGTAAGAAAATATTTGTCTCATAAATCCGTGCAAATGGAATAAAATCAAATCAATGATTTTTGATTTTGTGCTTGCGTAAGAGCCGTTTATGGGTGAGCAAATATTTGCCTCTTAAATCCGTGCAAATGGAATGAAATCAAATCAATGTTTTTCGATTTTGTGCTTGCGTAAGAGCCGTTTATGGGTGAGCAAATATTTGCCTCATAAATCCGTGCAAATGGAATGAAATCAAATCAATGTTTTTCGATTTTGTGCTTGTGTAAGAACCGTTTATGGGTGAGCAAAAATTTGCCTCATAAATCCGTGCAAATGGAATGAAATCAAATCAATGTTTTTCGATTTTGTGCTTGCGTAAGAGCCGTTTATGGGTGAGCAAATATTTGTCTTCTAAATGGAATAAAATCTATTAGAATAAAATTAAACGGAATTTTAGGATAAGTAGTACAACTTATTGTTAATTTTTTGTATAGGGACTTAGTCACGATTTGCTTGCTTGTAATTACTGTATACATATAATTAAGTTTTGCAATATTTTGAGATAGACACACAATTTTTAAGTCTTGAATACTTTTAAAAACAAGGAAATTGATATAATATTTTGTTAATGTATTTAATAAAAACAATTTTAATAGTAACTAATTTAATAGATTTGATGTAAGTAGACACACAATTTATAAGTCTTGAATACTTTTAAAAATAAGGAAATTGATGTAATAATTTGCTAATGTATTTAATAAAAACTATTTGAATAGTAACTAATTTAATAGATTTGATATACGTAGATACTATATATTTAGATGTACTCATAAAATGCCTACCTACTTACAAATTATAAAATTAGCTTAAAATGTAGAGATTAGATTATGCAAAGTAAGTTTATTTACTTCTAGAATTAATTGGAAGGTTAAAAGGGAAACCTACCCAAAAGGGATTATTCCGGATATCCCGCACGGGAGTTTTCAGAATTTTTTTCCTGGAATCCCCCAAAATCAAATGCAGCCACCTCGTAGGAGATTTCCGGAAAATATATTCCTGAAAACCTCCAAGCGTTGAGCGGACCACTATCTAATTCCCAGCTTTAGCTGCGATCTCATGAGCGGTTTCGCGCTTGGAATATTTCAAGAATCTCTCTGGAATCCCCGCGAGATGTCTCCGTTTGATTTTAGGGGATATCAGGTAAGAAAATCTTGAACCCCCACCTGGGGGATTTTTGGAAAAAAACCCTAAAAGCCTTTAGTTTTTTTTTCATCTATCCACGCTTTACTTATACCTACTTAATATTAGAGTACTTAGGCATATTAGATTATGTAAAAGCAATATTATTTGTTTATAATTTTGATAACATGATAGTAAGTAGTACCTACTGATTTGTTTAAATAGTTAATATAAATAGTCATATTAATTAAAATTTATTATAATAATTTTATTTACCTAATAAATTATAACGAAGAATACCTATACCTACTTTTTATTGTTTTTATTGATTGGGTATTGGGCGCTAGACTATATAGCATATATCACGGGCGTAGCTAGGATTTGATATGGGGGGGAGTAGTCTCTTCTTGTCCAAAATTTATGACCTTGTTGGTCATAAATTTTGCTTACCAAGGGGGATTTCTTCCTCCCACACCGCTTTATTCCCATATATATAATGTCCAAAGTAAGTGTATCGTAGCGATACAGGCGGTTCATTACAACAGATCTCATGAGCGGTTTCGCGCTTGGAATATTTCAAGAATCTCTCTGGAATCCCCGCGAGATGTCTCCGTTTGATTTTAGGGGATATCAGGTAAGAAAATCTTGAACCCCCACCTGGGGGATTTTTGGAAAAAAACCCTAAAAGCCTTTAGTTTTTTTTTCATCTATCCACGCTTTACTTATACCTACTTAATATTAGAGTACTTAGGCATATTAGATTATGTAAAAGCAATATTATTTGTTTATAATTTTGATAACATGATAGTAAGTAGTACCTACTGATTTGTTTAAATAGTTAATATAAATAGTCATATTAATTAAAATTTATTATAATAATTTTATTTACCTAATAAATTATAACGAAGAATACCTATACCTACTTTTTATTGTTTTTATTGATTGGGTATTGGGCGCTAGACTATATAGCATATATCACGGGCGTAGCTAGGATTTGATATGGGGGGGAGTAGTCTCTTCTTGTCCAAAATTTATGACCTTGTTGGTCATAAATTTTGCTTACCAAGGGGGATTTCTTCCTCCCACACCGCTTTATTCCCATATATATAATGTCCAAAGTAAGTGTATCGTAGCGATACAGGCGGTTCATTACAACACGGCAAAAACAAGTTTTAATAAAGAAAAATTCAGGGGGTCATCAAATGAGCCCACTATAGATTCCTGAGCCTTTAAAGGCGTAATCTTTACAATATGGCTCTTTTGGGGTTTGGTAATAATAAAACTAAAATTATAAAAATAAGTACCTAATCATAACAATATAAATACAAAATAAAAGGTTCTTAAAAAAAAATTTATCTATAATCAATTCCTTCTATAACGCCATCAACCGGAAGGGTCACCAAAAGGCTGGCTGCGTTACCTCGTTTTATAAAGATACTTAAATTCTTGTGCACTGTCCGAGGAACGACCAAGCCCTTCGGCTACCAGATTCAACATATATTTATATATCTATATTATGTGGTCCTAGTCACTACGGCTCCTTGGTTTCCACAAACGACTCAAATAAGTAGTCTGGACTCAGGTTATTTGCCCCGTTTCTGATTTTCTAATGTAGATGCAGCGGGCGCCAGCTCAACAAGGTGCGTCGCCTATTAGACATCGTCCACATGCCCCAGGTACTAATATCATTTCATCAGGTCTCTTGCCATCGTCCCTAGCCAAACTGTTTGGTTCTAGGATGGCGCTGGCAAGAGCCCGACGTATATTTTTTTACAATTTTTTACTAGAAGCGGCTTGGATGCTGGCCGCAGAATATCTCTCTTCCGGCCAACATTTAGATTTTTTATACATTAGTTGAAAAAACACATGTTACTAAAAAGTATTATGATTTGGGGACTTTAAAAAAAAATCCCTGACTAATATGAGGAATTTGATATAGGTATTTTCCAGTGGTATTTGCATAATCTAAGGATGGATGACAAAAAAAAACAGATGGTACGTACTGACATGCTTGGAGCATATGCTCCAATAACTAATAGACAAAATAATTGTATTATTTAAAATACTTAAAATAAATAAATAATATTTAAACAATTTATAGTTTAATCAAATGTACTATGTGTACCAGACACAATGATGTTAATACATATTATATTATACTAGCCTAGATAATGACATGACGAACAGTATAGTAGGCATGGGTAGGAATCGAACCCACGACTCGTGATATATCAATAGGACCACAAGTCATATGTTTGACTTTAATTACAGGCCGGGTACTAAAATAGTAATGCTTCCACGGGTAAAAAAATCCCTAAATTTCGAAACGGTAGCTAATTTCATAAGCTAATATCAAAAGTGGATATTTTTTTTAATCACCCTATTTTTTTTCAGAAAAATACAAAATGTATCTAAATCTATTATGCAATAGTTTAGATCACAGGTTTAGATAGACGAAAACAAGTAATGTCATATTTTCGCAAAACTGGGTGCATTTTGATTGCGCCGCGGTAGCATTGGTAGTTTTTTTTTGGAAAAAATATCGATAAATTCCATCAGTCATTTTTTTTTGCGAAATATTAACAATAAAAGTTAACATTTTTAGTTTCGCGTTTGAGATGAATATTTATTGTTACTTTAATCCGTATTTCTCTGCTAATGTATTAAAAACAAAAAAAATACCATCACGGGTGCCAATTTGGCTCCCGAGAACCGTTTAAACGGCTTCAAGGTCCCAGCGGAGGGATTAACCCATCCTCATTTCGCCGATGGTATTCGGAGGCAACACCTAACAAGTGGCGAGCTTGTTGCGGTGTTTATGATGAAATAGCCTCGTTGTATAAAGCGGTCACCCATCCCAGGCCGGTCTTGTTGTCATCTGCTTAACCTTGTTATCAGTTGCGCAGTGACTTAACCACTAGGCTGGGGCCGCTTTTTAATTAATATATTAGATAGGTTCAAAGTTCGAACTACATTTTTTTAGTTTTACTATATAGGTACCTTTGTTTAATTACTTTGTATATTAGTTTTTTATTTATCCATTATTCAGCAAATAATGGAGAAACATTTTTGAAGTTACAAATTATAAAAACTTTAATTTCTGGAAGAAATTATGATAATATGAGATAGAAAAAAAAAAATCTCTGCTTATTTTTACGTTTATGGTATATGTCAAACTGGCAGATGTCAGAAATCAGTATTTCGTGGTAATTATCGTTAATATTTATTTTATTCAGGCCGTCTGAGTCTCAGTTTTATTAATCTGAGGTTAATAAGACATAACTTTTTTAAGAAACAATAATTTCCAACCATTCGCTACATCTTTTTTTTTTTAGCAACAAAAATTCATTTGCGAAAAAAGACAAAACCCTCTATATGTAAAGTGTTCTTCAAGGACTCAATAAGTTTTTATAAATAAGGCCCTAAGTTTACATACAGGCATTTTTTCATTCCCAATACTATCCTAGTCCTTCCCATCCTATTTTATTTCACTATCACCAAGGCTGTGCCACTTCGCGCTTTAAGTATGCTTAAGATCAGTACCCGGCCCTACCCATGGATGGGTTTATTTTTGAGGGGTGCTGCAGTGGGCTGCCGTGCACAGGCCGAGTCGCATGTTTATATGATACTCACTAACGCGCCTCGTCGCGATATTTAATAGTAACTGAAATGAGGTCTAGAGCTAATTATGCCACATTCGGTTGCTTAAATAATAGTAACTAAGATCCTGACCTTACGTTTTTCATACTTCCAAAGGACATCATAAGGTAAATAAATCCACGCCTACCGCGGTTATTATTAGGCAGGTACATTAAAAAATATCAAAACGTGTGTCTAGTAGTATGTTTATAAGAATGCGAATTTTCATTATTCGCCACCTATATGTCCTATGTATCAAATGTTGTTCTTTGTTATAGTTATCTAAGTCTCTCGTATTTACGTACTTTGTTAGATATTTAATTACTATAGTATAGCTAGGTATTTATAAGTTATGTTTACAAGGTCAGGTTTAGTTTTGTTTCATAAGTATAGGTCGGTGCACTACCGTGCACTAACTATTACTAGAAATATTATGCTGTTATTAATTAGACAACATACATACTTGTTCGTACATACATATTTATTTGCCCAATTAAGTAATATACTGGCAATGTTTTTGCAAGCTTTTCTTTCAACTTAGTAGGTAGGTACAATCTGTTTCCTTTAAAGGTATTATTCGCACTTATATCTTTCCACATAATCTACCTATACCTACTACTTGTACCTACTATCACTCCTTTTGTGTCTATACACCTAAAAGTTATGTTAAAATACCTATGAAGCAGACATCTTAAAATAAAATTGTTTTATGATCGACATACTTACTACTAAGTACCTAACCTAGGTTTTGTTTAAAAGAAGACAACCCTAACGTTCGTCAGAAAAGTAAAGAATTACGCGATAGAAAGAGAGGCAACTTTAGGTGAATATAAATGTAGGCCATAGCACTGTGCGATCTGAACTGAGCTTTATTGTGTCGATCCAAGAGTCGCTATTTATTTCATTGATTTTTTGGAATGGAGCTTCTGTATTTGTACTGTTATTACTTCTGTGCTTTCAGTCTCTTATTTGACATTGGCAAAATACGCGTATTGCGTAGAGGCCATTAAATGAAAGAATATTAAAGAAGAAAGTTGCCGGCTGCCGCCGAATAGGGATGCGCGATCGGATCGTAATGCCTCGGTCCCACGCAATTCTATATATATAAGGAATAATTTGAAAGAATATTCGCGATATATTAAAAAAGTTACTTGTAATGGTTGAATAGATGTAATGGGATGACTCCATACAATGGATTTTACTGAAGGAACTATTTTTTCACTAAGCAGTTTTATAAAAACAAAACGTCCTTATGTCTGAAACACAAACAGTAACAAATAGAAACTAATCGGGCCACACATTTACGTTTACTTACCTACGAAATTTGTTATTAATAAAATTAAATAAAATTCGCGTATATTTACCCGCAAAAGATACCGCCAAGTTAGGAACGTAACGTAAACAAAAGATCAAGGTCGGTTTATAACAACAAATCCAAAGTACCCTACTCAAATGTAGTAAATAAACTGCCTTTCAATTCATACGATCCGATCCTTAAAGTTTTGTATCGATCCGCAAAAAAATCGTATGGTCTTGATCCGATCCAAAAATCGCCGGATCGTATGCTTTCGATCCGATTTTCTAAAAGATCGGATCGGATCGGAACATCCCTACCGCCGAAACCTCAGATTAATAATAATTATTAAACTGAGGCCGAAAAAAAACGCAGGGGCTGCGTTTTGTTACCTAACCTGTACCAGTATTTCGCGATAGCATGAAAATCAGCTGTTTTGGCGTTTTATTTAGATCATGTTAGTATTTTTAGCAATGCAAACAAAACGATAATTACCACAAAATACTGATTTCTGACATCTGCCATTTTGACATTTACCTTAAACGTAAAAAAAAGCCAATAATATAAATAAATAAATTCTATTTCATCATCATCATTATCATAATTTCTTCCAGAAATTAATGTTTTTATAATTTGTATCTCCATTATATTCCAATATATTTTTCTCCATTATTCAGTAAAGGAAATAAAAAACTAAAATCTACAAAGTAATTAAACGCATAATTTAAACGTAGGTATATTATAAAACCAAATATTTATAGTTCGAAAGATAATTTTAAGATTAATAACCTAATACATTCGCAGGAAAATACGGGTTGTTTGACATCTGTCAAAGATTAACATAAAAAATCACCTCCAACGCGATGCTAAAAATGTTAACATTTATTGGTAACATTTCGCAAAAAAAAACGACTGTCTAACGTCAAATGTTGGTATTTATCGATATTTTTCCAAAAAAAAACGACAAATGCTAGCGCGGTGCTAACATTACCAGCTAACAAAACGCACCCATAGTTTGTGTTTTTGTGACAGGAGATATTTTTTTTTGTCTATGCAATAATGCATTTTTATTTTACTTTAGCATTGCAATGTGATTAGAACTTAATCCTACAAAATTCCTATAACTCAAAGAGTTGTTATAATAGTTTTCTTTTTAAAAAAAAATATTACTTCTAATTTGAATAATATTAGGTAAAAAATAGAAATTAAATTAAAAGTTAAATTGATTTTAAATTACAGGTATATTTTTCAAATAGCAAGGATTTTATCTAGGTTGCCCAGCCAAGCTCTGCCCAGGGATAACCTTTCCAGGTCAGAGGTCGTGGCACTAAGTTTTCTTTAATAAATCAATAACTCCGCGCATCCTACGACGCACCTCCTGTAAAATTCCTCCACCACCTACATCTCCACCTCCTACACTCCACCCACTTGTCGAATGCTCATAAAATTCCGATGTCTATGATTTCAGTGTTGCTATAAGTTTATCTTTAAAAAAACAATTAATAAAGCTGTGATTATACGTGAAGTCACAGCTTGAAGTAATGTTCTTTCAAAATTTTAATAAACGTTTGTAATATCATTTCGTCTTAAGACTCAAACATATCGTATAAACTGGAATGATAGAATCTGATGGTCTTAGACTATTATGTAAAATAAAAATAATTTTAATTAGGTACCTACTGATATTTTTGATATACATGTGTGGAAACAACGTAATCCTTCGATATCATCAATCCTGCAAATTAACACTTGACACTATTGTATAATATTAGATATAGCTTATGATTCTATCAATAGTGTCGATAGTATTGTGTGCACAAAGTCGATAGGTATTACTAACAGCATTTAAAGCATGACGTTTATCACTCAAACAAATCTATAAACCTCGTCGATCGCTATTTTATGTAGAAAGGTACATACTATAATATGATGTATGCACAGCTTCCTATATCTCTGTGGATGTATGCATAAAAGTAATATAAGTAGTAATATAATAATAATGGTAGTATAAGTGACTATAAATCTAGATTTATAGGCATGCCTTTTGTGAATCCTTTTTGCTTAATAATTAATATGTTATTTTTCTTCAAGCAAGAATACAGTCCAGTATAAATTATCTTTTCAAAAACTGTTGATCTCGTACAACTGGGATTAATGCTACACTACAAGTCTGTATATATACATACTTCTATGTTTTATAAAAATAAATATGGAAAGTATTAATTTTCTTGGAAAAACACCCATTTTCAAAAATAAATTAATAATATGACAAATAGATAAGATAATGTTTGTATATTATATGATTTTAGTTTTTGTATCATCATATCCAGCACTGTAGATTTTTTATATAATTTGATACTTCAATTGTGGTTGTAAATTAAACATATTTGGTTTTAGTTGATTAATATTTGAAAAAAAAGTCAATAATCCTTCTTATTATGAAGTTTTCTCACTGTTAAAGTCTAGGCAAAAATCTATTCAATCTAAATGCTATAGCCTGTACAGTGTACGTATATACAAATATGCAGACTTTTATTAAAAAGGATCCAAAGACACTATGGTCATTTGTTTATTCTTGTAAGGGTGGCTCAGGATATCCATGCCAGTTAGATTATAAAGATAACACCCTGGAATGGCCAAGCTATATGTAATTATTTTCTATGCCAGATTCTCATTACGATACATTTAAGTTAGCACTGCCTTATTGTGACTCGGTGGATCATATAAGCGATCTTAGAGTTTGTGAAATTGAAATCCTAAAACTCTTACGAAATTTAGACAAACCTGGTGTTAGTGGCGGTCTCGGTAGTCATAGACTACCTACAGGCCCGTGTTAAAAATTGATGGGTCATTTGAACCACCAGGTGACCTATCTAGAACGATATAAGGGCATAAAATAATATTTTCAGCACTATGCCGTCACTTGTAAGCTGTCCAACTGACTGCAAGGTGAGAATTCAAAAGTACAGGTAAAGTGAGTACATTTTGGTCATATATTTTTGTACGGCATTCTTACCATTGATATCTCCATGAAAAATAATAAGAAAACGCGCAGTACCGTAAAAAAATGGTGCGCCATAAAGTCGTTTTTTTTTTTGATATTCCGACAATTTCCAGGGTAAGTTTGGTTCAAATGACTTATCAATTTTTGACACGGGCCTGTAGTCTATCATAAAATACCCCCATATTTCATTCGCCAATGTGTCAAAGAGTTGTGTGTTCCACTTACTACTATTTAACGGATCTTTAAGAGACGGTATTTTCCCCCAAGTGTGGAAGGTGGCTCAATCGTTACAATTCATAAAAACTATCGCCCTATCTCAGTATTGAATATTTAAGTAAAGTATTGAAGATAGTCGTATATAACAGTATTAATAATTTTATTGTGAGGGTTATTCCGAATTCAACACAGAATGGATTTATATAAGAAAGATCAACTACCACCATGAAGCTAAAAAAACGCGCCCCGGGTTTTTACCTTCATGACTACCACCAATCTAACGGAATTTATTTTATTTGCCTCCTCTTATAAGGATAAACGTAACGAGGTCGATGACATCTACACTGACTTCTAAAAAGCTTTCGACTGAGTAGATCACATCATCCTGCTACATAAGCTTTAACACCTGGAAATACGTGGGAACTTGTATCGCTGGGTTTATTCTTATCTTATACTTCTGAGGTACCACAGGGCTCACATCTAGGAACTCTTTTCTATAATGCCTATTTATATGTCGTATGTAATGTAGTGCTTAGCGCAAATTATCTTATGTATGCTGACGACACCAAAGTTTTTATTAAAATTTAGCATTTTTGACTGACAAAATACTTCAAAATGAAGATGGGTTATTCAGATATAATGAATCAAATATAATAAGTATTAACCCTACTAAATGAGCTCATATGACCTTTTCGCGAAATAGGAATCTTTTTCAGTACGTGTACGGATGCGGCATCGGAGGATCTCAACGAAATTTTTTATTGATTGTATTTTTTTTTTTATATATTAAAAAATAATTGGTACACACCCGGGTTTGAAACGGGGAAATAAAAATTGTGGTGTTTTTAACTCTGAGGTGTTACCAACTCTCCCACCATGTATATAAAGTATGTAATGTAAAGTTATGAAAATAAATATATTTTTTCAGTATAATTATAACATCAGTGGATCTTTTATTAAAAAAGTGAACGTAGTTCGGGATTTGGGTGTGATTATGGGTAAATTTCATGAAATTTTCCAATTGAAATTTTTCGGAAAAACTTCAATTTGAGTTGAAAATTTCACGTACAATGTATCATATATTTCACATATTTTTCATTTCATTGAAATTTATTGCCCATCCCCAGACCCTTGATTCTAAACTAATTTTTGATAAACATATCCAGGTAATAACTAATAAATCATATAGAAATCTGGGTTTTATTATGAGAGTTTGTTCAGCTTTCACAGATATTTTCTGTATGAAATTGGTTTATTATGCGTGCGGGAATATGTGAATAGTGCTTGGTCTTCACGTTACAATATCTATAAGATAGAGCGTATATATTTCTTACAACATTTAAATTTCAGATCAAAGACAGTATGCAGCGATTATCTGGAATCATGCAAAAATCATAGTCTTCATCCTGTCTATGCCAGAATTGAAATGCGCGATATGCTACTTCTTTTCGATATAGTCAATGAAAAGATGGACTGTCCAGGGGCTCTAGAGAAAAATCAGGCGAGGCGACGTGTCGTGTCGCCTTCAATCAAAACTGTATAGAATTTGGCAGGTGACAGCGTACCTCACGCCTGCTGTCACTGTCAAAATACATACGTTTTTGACTGAAGCGACGCGACATGTCGCCTCGCCTGCTTTTTCTCTAGAGCCCCAGCACTGGTCGATAAAATATTTCTTAAGATTCCTATTCGTCGCATTCGTGTCACATGTCGCAGATTGTTTAACGTCCTGAGTTGCTCCACTAATTACGCCCAGAGGTCAACATTGCCACGAATCTTCAGGCTTTACAATGATAAATTTGTTAATTTGATATATTTCACAGTAACAGGAAAATATTTAGAAGTAATATTTTAAGGCAAATAAATGTAACATTGTTTAGCGGCTGATGTCGAATGTCACACACTCATGCACATACTCACGCAGATATACTTACACACAAACATATTATACACCTTATACCTAATCATACAAACATACCTACGAATTTAAACTTTCAAATTTTATAATATTGCTGCATCAAGTTATTGTAATTCATAGCATAATGTTGTAATTAATACTTTTTTATTGTTTTATATTTAGTTATACAATTTGCATGTTATATGCGATAATATGTGTTTATTCCAACTATATTTATTATACCGCTAATAATTCTTGTAATGAATAAATAAATAGTCGATAGTGACTATAAATAGGTCTCAACCAATAGCATCGCTTTATTTTCCAAATAAACCTCTATTATTGGTTGATTCCTATCTATAGTTATTAGCGACTGTAGTAAAAATTTATTGCAAAAACTCGTGGTAGAGCTACTGAGCTACGCGCTGACCGGTTACGCGACAGCCGCGCGTACTCACACATATACGCGCTTTTAGCAGTATTCACAGCATCAATTTATTTAGATTAGATAGATACAACATATAAAGTGAACGACGTTAAAATAACGCGTGAGTGTGTGGATAAGTGTGCATTATGTATGAGTCATATAGTTTATATAATATAATACCTAATATTGTAAATATCTGTGAAAAAATATATTATTATTATTATAAAGCTTTGTCTCTGTTCAATTTTTTTATTCATGTAGCTTAGGTATGTTCCGAACAAAAAGCAATACAATTTTTAATTTCAATATAATAATTTCAATTATTTAATTAATAAATATTGATACTTGTCAAAAACTACCATCAAAAAACCCCATCGGTTGTTTTAAAAGCGCTGATGGTGATGCTGAAAGAAAAAAGTATTAACCATGTATTTTTTTTATTAATGACATATAATGAATTTTATATGATCAATATCAAATTTCTTTAAAAACTAGTTATTTGTGTCTCCTGAAAAGTATTTGTATATTACAATCGCGGTGTTTGATCTTAGGTGACGATATAATAATATAGGTACCTACACCGTCATCATACAAGTACCAATATCTGATTACGGTGTATGGGCAGGGGTCCGCGCTTTAGGTATGAAGCTACAAGTACCCGGCCGTACCCACGGATGGGTTAAATTTTTGAGGGCTGCCGCAGCGGGCTGCCGCGCGCCGGTCGAGTAGCACGTTTGTTTGATACTCACGCGCCTCGTCGCGATATTTAATATTAACTAAAATGAGGTCTAAAGCTTATTGTGCCACATTCGGTTGCTCAAATAATAGTAACAAGGATCCGGCCCTTACGTTTTTCATACTTCCAAAGGAAAAAATGTAAATAAATCCACGCCTACCACGGTTATTATTAAGCAGGTACATTAAACCTTTCCTATGTACCCAATGTTGTCCTTTGTTATAATTATCTAAGTCTCTCGTATTTACGTACTTTGTTAGATATTTAATTACTATAGTATATAGTTTTGTTTGATAAGTATAGGTAGTAATAGTTAGTGCACTACGTGAACCAACTATTACTAGAAAAATTATTCAGTTTTGATAAGTAGGCAACATACATACTTGCTCGTACATACGTAGCTCGTACTCGTATTTATTTGTCCAATCAGGTATCTACGTAGGTTGCTTAATAATAAATAACATAGACTAAGCAAATATATTGAGGCAATGTTTGTGTAAGTTTTTCTTTCAACTTAGTAGGTAGGTGCAATCTGTTTCCTTTAAAGGATTATTCGCACTTATATCATTCCACATAATCTACCTATACTACTTGTAACTACTATTATTTCTTTTGTGCCTATACACCGAAAAACAATATTATATATTCATAGACAATGTAACCTTAGGAGATACGGAAGCCATAAGGCGTATGCCTTAATATAATAATAAATACCTATGCAGCAGATATCCTAAAATAAAATTGTTTTATGATCTACGTACTTACTACTAAGTACCTAACCTAGGTTTTGTTTAAAAGAAGACAACCCTAACGTCGTCAGAAATGTAAAGAATGACGCGATAGAAAGAGAGGCAACTTTAGGTGAATATAAATGTAGGCCATTAGCGCTATGCGAGCTTAATTGTGTCGATGCAAGAGTCGCTATTTATTTAATTGATCTTTCGGAGTGGTGCTTCTGTACTTGTACTATTATTTCTTCTGTGGTATGGGTATTGCCATGTACTAAGACGCACCATGTAACATGACAGCACAGAGTTGTGCATGACAGCCCTTATTTGACAAAATTACATGACTAGACTACCCACAATGTCACTTTATTTAACCTGGCAATTTTATGAACGAAACATTTTTGCAAGTCATCGATGTTGATTAACTACTGTTAAACCGTTTCATTCGCACCCATAAACATTCGTATCTATCTATCCCTATCTAACTGTCAGTCCGATGAATTCCGATGTTGTTGTCTCTGGTTATCTCTGTACTATTGATTGATTTTTCTTGTGTAAAAGAAAGGTGTTTTGAAATTTTCGCGTTTCTTTAAAATCAGTGAAAAAGACAATTTTCTTGATGTTTAACAACTTTTTTTGTTAAAAACTTTTTAATTTGTGTTAATACTGTGTTTGTGATCGTTTTTTACTTTGAAAAATATAGGGTTTTTCATTTAACTTATGAACTTATTAGTGAAAAGGACAAATAAATACTTCTTAAAAATACTTTTTCTTTCAATCTGTGGACTAAAATTTTCTTATAATTGTGTTTTCATAAAATGGACTATGGTACTGATATCATATATTTGCAATTTGTGGCAAATCCACCTGCAAACAGTAACGTAGATTTTCACCGGTGGCTGCACGAACACCATCCGATTGTCAATGGGTATGTATTTTAATCAATATTATTCAATTTCCTTTGTTCCATATGATAGCCATGTTAATTCTGAAGGTACATACATATACCTACTTAACTGAAATGTCAAAGGTTAGCATATTTCATGCCTTCTATAACTTTGTCTTTCTTATTTTTAGACTAATTTTAGTTTTTATTGGTCTAAAAATGGAAATCAGCCTGAACCTTTGTTCCACAAAAATGGTAGCCATGTTTCATAGATATTATAGGTACTTACTATACATGTTATATATCAGTGGGGTAACTCAGTACCTACTTGAAATGTGAAAGGTGGCAATTGTATTTAAAAAAAAAAATTTTTACAGTTCTTTTAAATGTTTCTTGTTTTATTTAAGACTAGCTTCTGCCAGCCTGGAATTCAATATATAGGGGATAAAAAAAAAAAATAGTATAATATATATATATATCAGCATTACCAAAGGACCAACTAATACTGATTTACCATTTAAATATTGTGAAATTACATCTGTTTTATTTATTAAAAATGCTTTATTGTTTTTCCTATATGAAACTTATTGGAATTTGCACTCAATTAATCAGATTCATGTTATTATTTTGTAAAGAAACAGAAAGCCTAACCATATAACTACTTCTGAATAAGTGATTAACAAATACATTGGGAGTAGCCTATAGATTATGGTTGCGCATTTGTGTTGTATTTTTGAAATATAATTTTGTAGGGTATTATTGTGCAAAACAGCACAATCTTTTTTAGAATAAACATGAACCTTTGTAATGTTTAAACAATACTGTTTGTATTATCTCAATGATACCATTAAACTTCAATAAAACGGCAGGACTATACTATTCCAGCAAAGTCTTTGCATCGTCTATTGAAGGACCTTGGCCTTCCGAGTCATCCGCGGTCTTCTGAGTCAGCTGCGTGTTTCCAAGATGGTGCTAACAGGATTGTTTAGTATTTGGTTGAGTAGAGTAGAGAGGGTAGTGAACACAGTGCAGGTGAAAGTTCAAAAGGCCTTTAAACCTACTTCGCTGTCTCAAGTCCGGGAATGCTGCAATTTATTCCCCTTGCTGCCTTCCAACCACGTAACGACTCGCACCCCCACGGTGAAGCCATGGATTGCTAAGAACATTGTCTCTGTCTCTCTATGTTTTCATATACCCATGTTGCCATTCCTAATTCTAACCTAGCCCTTTCTTAATTCCTTTGAAACTACAGCTCTATAGGGACGTGACTTCTTTCAGAGTATTTTACCGACTCTATCATGGAGAATGTATTGGAGAATTTTACATCATAATTGTATTTTACCCTAAATCTTTTGCTCCCGTATTATGCCAAAATATGCATCCACATACTGTTGCATATATTCCTTTGTGGACTAAATAAATAGACAAACCAGTTAATATGTCTTACAATAACACAAATAAAAGGTGTTTCCAGAATGTGTCTATCATGCAGCACACCAATCAATTGTAGTGTTGGTAGAGTTTATTATATTGATAGACTGTATAATTTTCTTACCATGTCAGAGTCATGCTATTATTAAAAAAATCCCTATTATTGTGGAATAAATTCTATTATTTTATTATAATATTCTTATATTATAAGTAGCTTCTTTTGTTCAAATTTTTTCTTGTGTTTTTAATCAAGACAAATTGTGTTTTGTCTGTCATTTTTATACAGTAACAATAAATGTAATTTTATTGGTTGTTATTAGGTATCTTCTTCTTTATTGTTGACAGAGCAGTGTAGGTTGTCAATTGTGTGTGTGTGGTAATAGAAAGCTTTACAAACCGCCATCATTCCTCTTGGACTACTGCTCTCCTGGTACATGAGACGTAATGGCACATGAAATAACATGTCCATAGCTTTGATTTGGTCAGTCCATCTCATAAGTTATGATCTACCATGATTATATAATTTCAGCTATACATGTGAGAAATTTTACAGTTGTGATGCAAATCAACAAATTTAATATAATTGAATTACACAGAAGAAGTAGATATGCCATACCTGACTTTTTGTTTATTATATCTATAGGGTGGTCAACTAAGTTGGATCATTATGAAGAAATCTAAAACTTGGGACATATACAGCTCTAGTATTACAGATTGGTGTTTTCATAATTAGAACCCATAGCATTTTTAAGGCAGTAATCTGAGCCTTGAGCACTGTGTTGCTTGTTTCATTTCAAAATCATACAAGATTTAATAAAAAAATATTAAAAGTATGATATTGACATTTATATTCTTGCAGGTAATATCCAAATATTAATAATAATATTAAAATGACAAAAGTGCATTAAAATCTTTTTGATTTTTTTTTAAATTTTAACATTTTTTGGCTACTCAATTGATTTGGAAGTTACTTAAGTACTAAACTTATAAATCTACTTAAGTACCAATTTTTTTTTTTAACTTATTAATGTTTGGGAAGCCACGGGCAAAGGATACTATATAACTACAAAACATAATTCAACAGCGGAACTCATTTTTATCATTAATCAAGTCCATTGTTCATTTATGTTTAGATTAGCTAGAAATTATACTTTATCTATGTAACTGTTGTTCGCAACATTGTGCGGATATAACTCTTATAATATAATTAAAAATATTATGATTATATATTAATACTTAATAGTTATTAAGTTTTTTTTGTAAAGTAAAAAAATTAAATATACCAAATTTATTAAAATTAATATTCTGCTGCCCTTTAATTATTTATGTACTTATTTTTCAATAAAATTAAGCGCTTAGGACTTCCTGATTAAAAAAAAAAAAATTAATAAGAGCATTATTATAAAAGAAAAGCATTTTATATTTTCATTTTGTAAAACCTAACCTATTACTCAGTTTTACCTACAAACTTAGATAGGTAATTTATTACATTTATTATTACACCTCCATAGACTAGTTGGTTGCGCCTTTGGCGTTGTATCCGAAGGTCGTGGGTTCGATTCCCACCCATGGCAAAAAAATATAAGTACGTTTTTCTGTACAGTTTGTCATGGCCTGGGTATTTATAAAATATAATATGTATTATATCGTTGTTTCTGGTACACATAGTACAAGCCTTGAGCTTAGTTTGTGCCCAGGACAATATGTGTGTAATGTCCTTCATAATATTAATATATAGTATTTATATATTATAAATATCATCACGGGTTCCTTACGGCGCCCGAGACCGCCTATACGGCCTAAGGGTACCCAGCGGAAGGGTTTTTAATCCCAGTCGTTATAGTATGAGTCGACATTGAACAAGTGGCTAGCTCATCGCGATGTTTGGATAGACACAATAACCCATCTATAAACAGTTTCACAAGTATGTATAGTAAAATGTGTATAGGTAATAGTGCTCTCCGAAGCACCATAGTGATGTTGTTGAACAAATGTACATATTTTTTTTATTAATAACTTACTGGTACACACCGGGGTTTTAAGTTCTAACCAACTCGGCCACCACGTAAATGTTAATATATAATATTTATATGGGATGTGGAAATAATCAGATTTCATGTTTAAAGGAATTAAGTTAAGTAACATGAGCGGTCTAGCTAGGTTTTACATAACTTAATTCCTAAAGGGACTGGCTAAACAATTAGGTCACGTTAGGATGGAATATCTAGGTCAGGTTAAAAATAGCAAATGGAAGCTGCCTCGATGAGACTCGATCGATGGACGTAACTGGAAACCAATTTATAACGTACTCTGTTATACTACCTAGGTTCTAACTTTAAGTTCCGCAGCGGTCTTAAAATGTGTGGTAACTTTGACATCAAAATGTAAGGTATACGACTATCGTAAAACCTCATCTCATCAAGAAAGTGCATTTAACGACTTGAAGAACCTTGGTCACAGTAGGACAGATGGGACCACTTTACAAAGTCATTTCACGAGAGCCACTGGATACAAACAAGATAATCTTCCTATATTAAGAAACTATTTTATTATCTAACATGTCTTAGTTATTACGTGAAGACCGATGTGGTTGGACGACTTAAAAACACTACAGTTGAAAGTCCCCGGTTCAAACCCTGATGTGCAAAGTTTTTATAGTGCCTTGGAGTACGTTTAACTGTCGCCCAAGTTTTGTTATACCAAATTGTGAAACGATTTATAGATGGATTGTTAAAAACGTATGGATTTTGACAGTTGACAGTTTGGACTAGGGTGCGTTTTGTTAGCTGGTAATGTTAGCGCTCCGATAGCATTGGTCGTTTTTGGAAAAAATATCGATTAATACCAACATCTGACGTTTGTAACATCGTTTTTTTTTGTGAAATGTTAACATTTTTAGCATCGCGTTGGAGGTGAATTTTTATTGTTAATATTTGACAGATGTCAAACAATCGTGTGTGAGGTACGCTGTTACCTCTCAAAATCTATTTTAATCTCTTACGACTGCGACACATCACTTCGCTCGCCTTTATATTCTCAAAGGCCCCTGGGTTTAGGGGACAAAGAATTTGATTTTTGTGTCTCTAACATCATTTTAATTCTAAACATATTATAATAAACTCTAGACTGGTTTCCGATTGTTTTTTCTCTCAAAAACAAAATTAGAAGGTTACCATCCAAAACCTAAATTAAAATTTCATACGTAATATACATAGTGGTCGAGTTAGTTAGAATATACGTACCTAGTGACCGAGTTGGTTAGACCGTAGACTTAAAGAGGCTTGTGTCAGGTATTGATATTAATTTTAAATCATTGGTACATTGATGAAAATACACATACATTCAATATTACTATACTACGTCGGCAAGCACGGTAAGCCTTCAGTTTAACTATACCAAGCTAATGAAACTGTTATAAGTCTAATCCAATGCTGCGACGAGCCTGCCACTTATCCAGTGTAGACTCAAAAGGCCATAGGATACGACGTGGTAGGAATAAAACCCCTTGTGATGGATAGGTACCCGGTGAGTGTCAAGGCAGTTGCGGGCACCTCATGTCCCTAAATACATAAACTCAATTTTATTATCTATACGAGTATATAGAGTCTCATTGACAAAATATATCGCTCCTGTCGACGCTGTTGTTTTAAGGCCCAATATTTGTTTTATTGAGACCTAGGCGAGTCGAAGGTTCATAGCTTTGGTTCTAAAATTGATGACACCGAAATGGTGGCAAGTGCCCTATGGATTTTTTTTATTGAGAGTGGGTATGTCGTTTAAAACGTCTAGTGCGTCTGTAGGGTAAAGCCGTGGTGACCGTAATTGTTGGTCATCTCTCCACACCGTCAGTGATGTGGCAGACTATATAGTAGTAATATATTTCGACCAAGTAGTGCCCTTATATTGTTAAAGGTAAAGTCTATAACCAAAGGCGAGATTCCCATTGGAATTCTTGTTTTTTTTCTTGGTTCTCGCAGTTAAAAGCTAGTCCTTAAAAAAAATGCCGTAAGTGGTCTGGGATTATTTAATGTTTTGCTTTATATATTATAATATATATTTTAAGCAGTTAATTATTATTTCGATGAGTTTACTAACTCTTTAGAACTTTGATTTAATGAACCCGCCCTAAGCGCAAGTCCAGAGGCCATATTCTGTTTCTTATAACGGAAACGTTAGCTTGTAAAATAACGAAATTCTTTAAAATACATTAAACAATCACCAACAATAAACATTAAATAAGTCACGCACTCTATTCCCTAGTATTACAGTTTTGATTTATTTGTTATTATTATTTCGTTTTGTGGCTATTAAGGTTTTCGTTATTTTGTCAATCTAACTTTACCTTTAAAATAAACCGAATATGGCCGCAGCACTTCCATATCCGATAGAATAAAAATACCTAAGGTGAAAGAGGTCAAAGTATAGTATAGACAACTCAATAAGCACAAATGTTGCCACTCGTTTACTAGTGCTGTTTATATCGATATATTAAAAGTGTACTAGTTTGACTTGACATAAGTGAAATATTATCTGCTTGTTGGACGTCTTTATGTATTGTTTTTTTATTATTATTATTAAATCAAGCTTTTCTTAACTATTTTCTGGATTATTCACTGGCCTTTAAAAGTTAGTGCTACACTTTTAACTTTTAAAGTAGGTTATCACCCTATTCTTTTTTAAATTATCAGTTATTAAATGACACGTGCGTCTCTTGCAAGTCCAAAGTCATCATTTAAAATACGCGACATGGTTTTAGGTGCTATCATCATCTCTCGAGATAAAATCTTTTGCTTGCGGACAGGATTTATTCGAATTCCTTCCCTTACTGTTTTTCGTACGAACACTACGTGAACGGCCCCCCTGGCCGTTTATTCCGAGTTTTGACACGTTCATCGTCGCGCATTTTGCGTAAACTATAAATATAAGTTCTATCCTATTAAATATAGAGTTGAAATTCCAATGCTCATCAGATGTTCAAACTTGCGAAGAATTCGCGTATTTCAAGATGGCGGCATTATTATAGCCAACCTAATACAGACTATATATCCATTGCGCAATGTCTTGTCGTCTACATATACTTTACGCAACGTCTTGTCGTCTTTAGCGGTTGCAAACTCGGAATAAGGCCCCAGGTGGGCAATTTTCGCGCTTTCGACATACATCTCGATTTTTGATATTGAAGGATATTATATTATACATGAATGTCATGTATATAATATCCTTCATATAAAAAACAACAAAAAGTCATGACTAATCATTTTTGATATAATAATAAAATTGGTCTACTTGATAAAAAGCGTAAGTGACAGTTTTATAAAAAATATAAGTGAAGACAAATGATGACGATGATAAAGTTACTAAACATTGTTATTTAAAATAAATATATCGCACTTTAAAAAAATACAATATAACACTTATTTTAATAACCTCGTTAATTATCGATAACGAGATATCGACATTTGCCCATCTCTATTTTATTTTCTCACATATGGCAACACTCAACACGTACCTATCTGTCAAACAACAGCTCACAAAAGTTCAGTTTGCCTTTGAGTACCGACTACAGATTCTTAAGGTCTGTAATATTTTTCAATTTCTTTGTGAATATTTTAATATTGGTTAATACTTTTATTAATGCAGTGTTTGTGCACGTGAGTATTTTTTCTCTTATATATATTTCCTCCTCTAAATAGAAACTTTATACAAGATAACCTTCTTTTTGCTGACCATGTATTTGAAATAGGTAATAGAAGCTTAAAGTGGGAACTAGTGCTAAACAACTAATTTCGTATATTCAAAAAATATTTTAATATTAATTATTCCAATAAAAAAATATTTTATTATTATACTTCGATTATTCATGTAAGAAATCCACATCAATTTAATGTCGCGTCGGTTGGTTAGGTGCCGGTAATCGGGCCTTATAGGTTGAAGGTATGGCAAATTGGGACAATTTATTGAATTTCCTACACCGCCAGCTTAAGCATGACGACTGTACAGTATGCCACGCGAAAATTTTCAGGGTGCATCGTGTATATATTTCAGGGTGCATCGTGTATATAAACTGCTTCTCGTACTTCCCTAGCTTCCCCCAAAAGCACATCCGGTATCTTTTGGATTTCGTCGTTGTTTTTAAGGATTTTTCAAATTTATTTAATATATAATCCTTAGATTTTATATTATTTCTTACTTTATACATTTGCTTCGTCTTTAGTTGATCATTCATTGTGCCACGTGTCCAAACCATCATTCTTCGATACAAAATCATTTTTAAACATTTTATACAGTATCTAATAAATACCTAATAATATATATTTTTATTAAATTATTTTATATTACTCATAATTTCGCAATAAATTTTAAAAAATACATTCAATTAGGTAATTTTTTTGTTAACGCAGCTATTGCCAATGAGGATTTGCTGACTTCGGGTTTGATCGACATTTCCAAGAATATGTTGTTTTCAATAACGTGACATCATAATTGGTATCAAAGGTTATTGCATTCTAATAATGTCACTTAGTTTTTATATTTTGTCTTGATATACCTATATTTTTAATACGTTTTATTTAAGTCAATGTAAGGTGTTGTGTTTGTTTAAAAAGCTTTATCCCGGGATCTGAGGTCGTGATTCTGAGTAGTCAGGTATGTATTATCACGGGTGCCTTACGGCGCCCGAGACCGCCTAGACGGCCCCAGGGTACCCAGCGGAGGGGTTTTAATCCCACCTCGTCGTAGCCGATGGTATGAGTCTACACCGAACAAGTGGCTAGCTCGTTGCGATGTTTTGAATAGACTCAATAACCCATCTATAAACAGTTTCACAAGTTGGTATAGTGAAACCGGGACCGACAGCTTAACGTGCTCTCCGAGGCACTATAGTGGTGTTGTGAGTAGTCAGGTATGCTTTTATTATTGATATAGTTTTAAATTTTTAATCATGTTTTTGAGCAAAGGACTTCTTATAACGGTCGACGCCACTTGTATGCTCAGTAATACATTTTGATATCCACATCTTCAATCTCTAATACAGCCTCAAACATTTCAGAGTCACATAATTTGCACAGGGATTTAATACAAAATTATGATTTCATAATATTTGCGGTTGAAACTTCTGGAACCTTGGAATTATCTAACACCTAGGCAAATAATTTTCTTGGAATGTGGAGATCCTAAATGCCACGTTTATTTAAAATAGAAAATCATAATGTGCATACAACGTGGTAATTGCAGTGAGCGAATTAAGTACTCTAGCACGTGGTGCTTCTTACAGTCTTTCTTAAGACACAGACTAGGTTGTTAGTAGGGGATAAAATCTAGAGGTCTGGAATCTCGAAATGCTGGGATTTTTAAAGTTATAATACAATTTTTTTCGGGCTAGATATAAATCAGAATCCCTAGCTAGAGAATCGAGTTTCTAAGCATTAAGTGGATCTATTTGCTACATCATTTTGCAGCAACGCGCTACATGTTTCTCTCACACACGCAGATAAATGTGTTATTGTTTAATATTATTTTAGTTTAGTAAATTTGCAAGTTAATTATAATTTACTTGCAAAGCTGACATATCATTTAACCTCAGTAAACATTAAGAATGATTTTAAGGTCGGCTACGACACGGGTGGTCAATTTATGACCGATATTCGGGCGAAAATTACTTGTAATTAAAATTTATTTTTAACTTCGCCTGTTTCGTATTTGATTTTCCTAAATACTAAAAGCAAGCAATACTCATGTTTGAAAATAAACTCTTCGTATTATTTATACTTATAGTTAACTTTTGGCCAATCCTCCCGGGATTGGCCAAAAGTAGCCAGCCCCGGGGTGCTGGGATAAGTCTTCTTTGATACCGATATACCGGACCTGGTTTATAATCTCTAGTGTGAGTCAATCGACTTATCAAGTATATAAAAATATGTTAACATTTAACACTCAGTCTATAATATCTACGTCCTGTCAAATTCCACGAAAATTAGTGGACAGCACACTAAATAAATTAATCCAACATATAACTGTCAGTAGCATATTATGGTTTCGACAAGAAAATATGTGATTCTCATGAAAATTTCAGGAGGAGTATTATTGTATTTTTTTAAAACATTCTACGTAGTTTTTCGTTTGCAGATGGTATCTTATAGAAATGTTATTTTTTTATTATATCAACAAATTCATTAAAAAAAAAATGGACTGGGTTAAATTGAGCACACCATAAAGCTTAGCTTAGATATGTAACTAAGTACCGGATCGACCAAAAGAAGGCATAACTTATACTGGGAATAGTAATTTCAAAATCCATACAAATATTTACTCATAGATTAAATTATTAATTATTTGTATGTGATTTAACGTTACTAATCTTGGTATAAGTTATCTTTTCTGTGGTGAAACCGGCCCTTATAAATATTCAACGTAACCTGGAAATAGGTATATTGTGTCTTTGACTACCCACTCATCAGTCTCTGAGATTGCGCCCACGCGTTTTATGAGTGTTTTGACGCAAATGCGTAACGAGATGGAAATATCCTATACGTTACATGTATTCTCCCTTAATGTTTCATTCACATATCGATTAAGTATGTTGTTACCGTAGATCTAAACCGTTTGACAAATTGCTAAATAAACTTGTTAAAATAATGTTCTAAGATTTTAGAAATTGTTACCTTTAGGTGCCCGTTCCCTAACCCCACCCTGAAAGGAGACTACAGCCCGATAAAAAAATCGGTTTATAGTCTCTTGAAGACTGGTAAACCCATAGACTAAAACTGAAACATGACTAGGTCATCGTAATATATTATCATAAATTAGGGTACAAGTGAATCACACAAGTGCATTTTTGCTCTTACATGTTGGTTAAATGGCCATCGACAAAAGGTTATATCGGATTTTAATATTTAGAACTATTATAGCTGGTGCCACGTAAGCATGTTTATTTTAAATCAAAAAAATCTTTTTGTTATTTCTTTTTAATCAATATCTACTTTTACTACGGTACTTTAACCAGGCCTATTATATACTATTTTACCCACAGAGCTATTCAACAAAAATAAACCACTTAAGAACATTTTTTTTATTTCTAAGCGGTTCACGAAGAAAATAGAGTGTTAGGACGGTGGAAAGAATACTTTGGGAATTTGTGTCTTCTACATTGAGTGAAAGTAATGATAATGAAAGAGATTTGAGCATGGATGAAATTATGAATGCATTAAAACGAATGAAAGTTGGAAAAGCAGCTGGTTGTGATAGGATAACGGTCGAAATGCTGAGGGGCGGTGGATACTTGGTCGTTTCCATCTCCTGTATAAAAAGTGCTGGGAGGCCGGTCGTGTGCCAGAAGACTGGCGCAAGGCAGTTCTAGTCCCGCTTTATAAAGAAAAGGGATCGCAGCACGAACCCAAGAATTACCGAGGCATCAGCCTCCGCAGCATTGTTGGCAAGTTGTATGCAAAGGCTTTGATTAAAAGAGTGATGAATGAAACTGATAAGAAAAATTGTGATGTGCAAGCGGGATTTAGAAAAGGTATGGGATGCATGGATCAAGTCTTCTCTTTAAGATGCTTCAGTGAAAAGATGCTAGCCAAACACCAAAAAGTATGTTGCGCTTTTCTAGACCTTGAGAAGGCTTATGATCGTGTGAGTAGAGAAGAGATCCGTGCACTGAAATCTCTTTATAAGGATTCCAGTGCATGTGTTCGAATTAACGGGACGTTATCCGAACGGTTTGACATCTGTAGAGGTGTCAGACAAGGGTGTGTAGCGTTACCGTGGTTCTTCAATCTGTTCATGGACGGCATCATCACGCAACTCTTTCAGACATGGCTGTCTGAAAGAGTTGCGTGAAAGAGATTGCGGTGTGAGAATGAATGAGATGGTAATTAAATGTCTCTTATATGTCGATGATCAAGTCATCCTTGCATCATCGGCATATTAGTTACACCAAATGGTTAACATTATGGACGGATTAGAAAAGAAATGCATGAAAGTGAATGTGGATAAAACCAAAGTTGTGGTTTTGGAGAGAGAGGATGACATGACAGAATGTGAGATAATGATAGATAGTAAGAAAGTGGAACAAGTTAAACAATTTGTTTACTTGGGAAGTATGTTTACAAGAGATGGTAAGTGTGTGGAAGATATTGAAAGTTTGGATGGCTGTTCACAAAGCGGTGCTTGATCCTACATTATGTTATGGAAGTGAATGCTGGGTATGTGTTTCTTCGCATGAGAGTAGGATTAATACCGTAGAAATGCAGTCATTAAGGAGTGCAATTTCGGATAGAGTGAAGAATACAGTTGTGCGTGATATGTGTGATTTGAAAGTCGATGTAGTGACAAGGATTGAGAAAGGAATGTTAGGTTTGGGCATGTTGAGAGGATGAATAAAAAGAGATTGACGAAAGATATTTATAAATCAGAGGTGAATGAAAGAATATGGCAGAAAGTGGTAGATGTGAAGGAAGCGAGAGAGTTATGCCAGGATCGTTGTAGGTGGCGCTCCCTTGTTTCTGCCTATCCCCGTGGTAAAAGGGCGTGACTATTTTTTTTTGTCTCTTAAACACTCTTTTACTTCATCTATAATTAAATCTTTATAATATGTTAATATTAATCGCTACTTGTTAGGTGTTGCCTCCGAATACCATTGGCGAATTAAGGCTGGGTTAATCCCTCCGCAGGGTATCCTGAGGCCGTTTAAACGGTTCTCGGGAGCCAAAAAGGGCACCCGTTATGGTATAATAAAATCGTAGACTTCGACTGTCCGTGACGTTTCTGTTTGTAATGTACCAACAGAAACGTCAGACGTACATTAAAGATTTTTGCATAAAAAATACTGGAACATGCGAAAAATTGCGGTATGAAGTTTCTGAAGAAAAACGTTTTTTTAATACTACTGGTGCGTTTACCAGACCTTATGATGTATGCAAAAGTTCATCGAAATTAGTTTAGCTATTTTGGTTATCAGACTTCATCAGAAGTATTACAAATTATTGTCCAATACATTAAAAATATATATGTGTTTTGTTGCTTTTGATTTTCCACTAAAATTTGTTGTTTAGACCAGTCTTTCAGCGGGGAAATTTTGTTTTAGTGGCATGTGGTTTTTCTTAGTGGTTATGTATCCTAATAAGGAATTTATAAAAATGCATAAATATAAAATACTGAAAAAAGTAAAAATAAAAACACCCCCATCTAGTATTAGAAACTAGGACTTCCAACTTTACTCGTATAGAGTGTGTAGTTCGTGGGTTCGAGTCCCACCCACCATGATTTTTTTCTATGTTTTATTATCTTAAAAAAAATAATATAAAAAAAAGTAAGATTAAAATAGTTTTATTGAAATTTCAATGCGTACTATTTTTTTTTGTAGATTTATACCCAAAATACGACTTTTTCTAGTGTTTGGTACGATCCCTTAAAAAATAATGTTGTTGGCAACACTGGTTCACTCCGCCTGAACGCAGATATCCTGAACGCGTTGGTGTGAACGGCTGAGATCGCCACTGCGGCCGCCACCGCCACCGCGGCCGCAGATTGAACGTGTTGGTCTGTGCGTACCACAATTTCCCCGTTGAAAGACTGGTCTAAACAACCAATTTTAGTGGAAAATCCACTAAGTTGGCAACACTGGCGGCCGCAAGTGATCGCGCGTGCAGACTCTGTACGGATCGCGCGGGCGGCAGCAGAACGCGTTTGGTTTGAACCTGTCGATACAAGTACTACTGCAGTAACTGATCGCCACCGCGGCCGCCACCGCCACCGCGTTGGTTTGTCCGAACCTTTACTTATAATCCCACCATTGATAATCTGCCACCTTTACGAAGACAATAGCTATTTGTTAAGGCTGTATTCTGAAAATCTAGAACAACAAAACGCCAATTGTTTGTTAAAGAAATTTACACGATACTCACAGACTATTATTATTATTATGCAAATAGTAACTCTTTAACTTGAAATGTATGAAAAGATTGATATAGTCTCCTTTATATTATTTTAATAAAAAATGTATTTATATTTTCCAAAACCTGAAGTTTTGGTACTTTTTAACGGCTCTGCAAGCGACAAAACTAAAACAATTTATAATGGTAAAAAAAATTATATCAATAGTTTATTATGTAATCTAAAAATGTATGGAGAGATTTTTGTAAGTTTAATAGAAAGATATTATTAAAATAATTTACAAAACTTGCCAGACTGAAATCTCCATACCAAATCTCTAACATTTTTTAAAATCTGACAGAAGGTGATGACGTAACATATACGAATTCAGCCTTAAGGTATTTTAAGCATATATGCGTTTATATTATAATTTACAATATAAACTTATTAAAGTAAATTAAAAATGCAAAAATCTATATAAGTGATTCTTAAGGCTTTTCTTTAAAAAATTACCATTATAAAAAAAGTCACCCAGTTTATCCAATTCAGAATTCCAGGCAGACGAAGTAATAATGATTTACCTTTCGAAGTAAGAAAAATGACATATCATCGGCGTTAAAAAAGCGTCTAGGTTTGTTAAAATTATTAATAAGAGATTGTTTTTTGCCGTCATTTTTTGTTTTATTTAAATTATTGTCTGATATAAAAATAAGTCCTGACAAATTTTGACTTATTGCGATTTTGGGGTGACGGCGAAGAAAAACAAACATAGGTATCACTAGAGCAAGGGCGAATATCAAATTGAAATATTTTAAATTTATCTTTAATCTGTCTTTGATATATGTACTATAGTTTTGGTAGAACAAGGCCCCTGGTCTACCATAAGTAATATTAGTTCGCCTTCTCAAAGCGACCCTTGTGGACGATGAACCCGACACCACCTTGAGACGGTTGGTCGCCCTCCCGGAAATAGAGCAGGTTACTGGATTTCAGGATTATCGAGTCTTCACCTTCTCTTCGGACAGATAATCCGATAATATTCCAGTGTAACCCGCTCAATACTTTCTCTAGTTTGACCACCCTCTCGTCAGTCCGCAGTGTCCGTGTGTTGTATGTTGCCAGGGCCAGTGTTCGTTAGTTGTGGTAGTTTGGGCTCCGCCGGAGATTCTTTGCAACCCTTGCCCCGCTGCGCTACCATAGCCAGGAATAGCGGGGCCGCCGGGTACTAGCGGCCGTTTTTTATTATTGTCGTTCACGTGTGGGGGGGGGGGGGCATAATCCCCACGCTTGGCGATCGCAGTGGGTCGAAAGTTTTACTACGATGCGCTGCTGCCCGTACCGTATTATTATTTCTTCCGACCGTGATTTGAATGGTTTGACCGCCATCATCCGGTTGACTGATGCAAAAGTGGGCGGTGGGTCGTCACGTCCCTACGCCATTTCTGATATTACAATAAAAAATTTAATTAATTTATACGATAATTACCTTTTTTTTATATACGTGGTGGCCTAGTTGGTTAGACCTTGGACTTAAAAAACACTTAGGTCCCTGGTTAGAATCCCGGTGTGTACCAATGAGTTTTTAATTAACAAATTTATGTACATTTGTTTGACAACACCACTATAGTGCCTCGGAGAGCACGTTAAGCTGTCGGTCCCGGTTTCACTATACCAACTTGTGAAACTGTTTATAGGTGGGTTATTGAGTCTATTGAAAAACATCGCGACGAGCTAGCCACTTGTTCGGTGTAGACTCATACCATCGGCTACGACGAGGTGGGATTAAAACCCCTCCGCTGGGTACCCTGGGGCCGTCTAGGCGGTCTCGGGCGCCGTAAGGCACCCGTGATGATACATATAATTACCTTTTAATTTATACGATAACGTCTAATCGTTAAACTTAAGGTTCTGTTGTGGTTACCACCAGCTTCATTAAAATAAAGAGACACAACATAATAATCATTAAAATAAGTTATTCTCATAATTAATTACTGATAAGATGTAATATTTTGTTTATTCTGTTTACTTTCAGGACATGAGCCAGCCATTTAATATATCAATATCTTTGTCAGAAAATGTAAGGAAGCATAATGAACAAAACTCTTACTTAATAGAACCTATTAAATCCCCTAGTGTTATCAATACAAACATTAAACAAGTATCGCAAAAAATAGAACAAGACATAGTGGACATAAAATCTATTAGGGAGGCTCTGGAAGAGTTGATCCGAGTATCGCCCTTGCCATTTTCCAATAATAAAAAAAGAAAGCAAACTCCCAAATTGCGATCAGGACAAGAACTGTCTCAACAATCCGAATTACAAAACCATCCAGTGGACGAAAGAGATCAAATCAATACTGCAACATATTTTCCTGTTAGCATGAGTGAGTATTTAAAAATTCAAATGATAAAGCATTCCCAAAAATCTCCCTTAGAAAAGGAAGCCGAAATGTCGGAGTTCATGCAAGAAATTTATAAAAATAGACAACTATTAGAAAATCAAAACAATTCACATGAAGTCACGGGGAAGGTACAAGATAGGGTAGATGATGACAATCAAAATATAAGACCCGAAGACTTTACCCCAGCGCAACAACAGCTGGTATTACATATTATACAACAACAAAATATGGCTTCAACTTTGGAATCAGAAATCCTAGATCATGATTCATTGCCATCTTTAGAGGAAGTAATAGCAGAACCTCCTGAGATTCCGATGGATCAATCTATAAATAACCAACTTATACAAGATATATTGGAACAGCCAATAGATCAGTTTCTGGAAAACCCGTTGGAACATCCATGCGAACCACTAATCGATAATCCACTGATCGACACCCCACCAATTCCAGAACTCATTAAAGAAGACGAAGACAATCCTTACCAAAAGGTGATAAATGATGAAAACGGCGAATTTCGTGAATGGCAAAATAATCAAAATATAATTTATAATCCTGAAGTTGAGCTAGATTTCGCCAACATACAGCAACAGGTCATAGAACCGCCTATAGATTTAAATGATGATCCAGCGGTAGTAGATACCTCTGAGCCGTTATCTACACCCCCAGAAAGAAACTTAAACCTTGCCGATGACTTATCTGAAGATAATTCGCAAATAAGTTCTAATGAAGATTTCTTGGGTGATAGATACTATAACCCTGAAAATTATCAGTTTAACCTAAATAGATTTGCTTTAATGAAAGCACAAGAGGAAATAGAAAATGGCCAAGATGCCCATACTATTCAAAGTAATGATACACCTCAGCCGCAATTAACAAAATATTCCATAGGTGATAATATTGTATATATCAATGATAAATTTGTGGAAGGCACACAAATCAACCCAATTACCGGGCAACTAGAAAACAATTCCCAAATTATTACCCAACCAGAATCCACTGTTACATCACATGATGATAATCATGATAATGATGTTGATAACAGTGATGCTGTTGATAACAATGTTGCTGGTGATAATAACGAAGAAGTTGATAATAATGATCACATTGATAATAATGACATTGGATTTGAACCTATTAAAACATATCAATCAATGTACGAGGAAACGATGGTAGATTTTAATGTCACCATCTATCCATTACAACCTAGTTTACCACCAAATGAAAAAGAATCTGAAATTCACCAGGAAGTTTCCCAAAACGAAGAGTTTTTAAAACAAACACTTCAACGCAAAAGAGATGTAAGGGCACATAACAAAATAGTTAAAGATATGCAAACTAATATAGGTTCACCAAATGATTTAATAAGGAAATTAATACCGACTTCTGAATTGACTAACCAAGGTACAAATGAAGCAAACGTAGATGAAAAACAAACAATTGATTTTGATAAAAGTAAGTAATACACTGTTAACATATCATGTACATACTACATATTATCAAGGACTCCCAATAAAATAACTACATACCACCAGCCTCAGGCTCAGGGTACCCAGCGGAGGTATTTAATTCTAACCTCGTCGAGCTGATAATATTAAGTATATATATATCGCCATAATCTATTAAATTCATAACAATTTAAGTACCATGAACGCTACTGAGTTACTTAAGACTTATAAATCAACGTGGTAAAATAAATAGTTACCCTACTTATAAAATATATAAACAAAGTTTAAGCTAGATATTGTTTGGTTACTTACATTCTTATTGAATAAAACATGTTGCAAATAAATAATGTGGACGTTATTGTTTAGCAATTTTAACTATCATGCAGACATAGTATAGATCGATATGTAATACACTCTATCTTGTCTTTTAATAGACCTACAATATTATACTTGATATCTGCATTCGGTTTTAGGTGACGATACTGCATTAGCCCTGGTAGACCCTGGAGTTAAAGTTCCAACGCCTGCGCCAACCATAGAGCCCATACTTGCCCCTAAAGCCCAAGCAGCCACATCGGAAATATTTGGCCTTCAACTTAATGACCAAGCTCCAGCACCGGCTCCTGTTGTCCCTGAAGTTGAAGTCCAAGAGCCTGCACCAGCCATGTTTGGTTTTAATTATAATGATCAAGCGCCTTGTCCGCTTTTAGCTTTTCCTGGTGTTGAAATAAAAGCGCCTGCACCGGCCGTTTATGTCCCTGAAGTTAAAGTCCAAGTGTCTGCACCGCCTATTTTTGGTCATGATAATAAAGAACAAGCTTCTAAACCGGCCATAGGGTTTCCTGATGGTAAAATTAAAGCGCCTGCCCCGGATATATATGTCCATGAAGTTGAAGTTCAAGCACCTGCATCGGCCATGTTTGGTCTTAAGATTAATGATCAACCGTCAGCAGCGGCCTCAGTTGCTGATACTAAACATAATGCCCCAGCATTGGCCATAGTTGGCCCTGAAATTAAAGTTCAAACGCCTGCATCGGTAATAGCTGATGCTAAAATTGAAGCGACTGCTCCGGCTATAATTGAACCGGAAGTTAAAATTCAGAGAAAAGGTAACTATTATATTTTTATTAATAATAAGCTATGGCTCGCACCTTTGCATCTTAATAATTAATAAATAACAACATAAAAAAACTCTGACGCGATTTGATCCAGTATTAAATTTAACTCTGTATCCAAATCGGTAGAAATGTTTAGTCGTTAATTGTTAAAAATGGACCAAATTTATAGTTAAAATTGCAATTTTTAATTAATTTTATCACATTGTAATTTTAACATTTATAATGTAAATATTATAATTTGATCAATTTGATTTTAATATAACATCTAGCTGGACTGTATAAGTATATTTGTTGTATAATCAACCTAAATACCATATCAGTTTTGTAGTTTTTTCATGAAGAGTTCACAATTAAGGCTTAACTCACTTTTAGGGTTAAAAATACTAGCATGTAATACATACAACGTGGTGCAATGAGGCTCTAAAAATAATGCTTTTACTAATAACAAAATTGTTTTGTTTTAGCTAAAATGAATGCCATAAGAAAAATTACTTGTCTTACTTGGCAATACAACATGTTCCGTAATAATAGGAAGGTAAACATTTTTTTTAAATTTTATTTAACCCACTTTTTAAAAAACTAAATTAACAGGTGAGTGAACACTAATTAGCTTTCAAAATGCTTAAATCATAGTGTAAGGTTTTACAAAAATACACGTACAAACATTTTTGACCCGTGGTTTACCAACGAAGTTCAGGAATTTTATATATTTCACGGTATTATTTTTGTTCCTAACAGATAAAACAATATCTAAAATGTATTTCATATACTTGTTATTATAGATGTTCTATGGCTCCTGAAATATTAAGAGAAAAATAAATAACACCTTATTTAGAAAATAGTAAAAATCGTCTTCGAAAGAATATTCTATATATAGCCTATGTTCGCTATGGTAACAATCGTCGTACCCAAGATTAATCCCAATTAGAAAAACACACCTTGCCACCTTGTGTCCGGATGTTCTACTTTGGGTACCTTCAATTCACATATGTAACCATATAACTCACAAAATATTAACCATCAAAAACCTAGCTAGAAAAACGTTGGTACATTACGAGTCAGTAACCTTTTTTTTAAATTGTAATTAGATAAAATTGATTTAAAGTGAATTTATATGTGTCTCTAAGATTAACATAACAATTATATTTTTTTAGGGTAAAAAGAAAAGGAAGTCGGAGTCTGGCAAAGAAGCAGAGAATCCAACAAAAGTTGTAAGTAAATAAACATTAACTTTAAAAGTAGGCACAACGTTTTATATAGGCCTTATTCTGCTAAATGAATTAGATATTAACTGCATATCCAAATTGGAATTTGACATATTTTGGATGGGAAATATGTGTACCATCGCGGGTGCCTTACGGCGCCCTACGGCGAATCATAATTATTTAGAATCACACGATTCTAAATAATTAGTTGTAATAAAGTAGATCTGCTCGCTTATCTTCTAATGCGTATCTTGGTTCATAGAACAACCTTGTAAACATTACTGAATTAGTAAAATATAGGAATTCTCAATATAATTTAGTTATAGATTATTGGCACAAAATTATCTTTTTTATATTACTTTAATATTTACAATATATACACTTACAATATTTTTAGGGCCAACAGGACAACGTTACATCTCGATCCGATGATGGCGATGATTCTGATTCCTGTATCACGCTTAGTGTAAGTTATAGTCAAATCAAATCAAAAGTCTTTAAAAAAACTTACCTCGTACCCAAATTATTATTACAAACATACAAGCAGACTTACTTTAACATCTTAAAATAATATATGGTATTAAAGTTATTTCAAGGTATAACGAACGCTTCATAATACTTACGTTGATCTTTATTTTTTGTCTTATTTAGGTGCTTAAAGAAAAACTTAAGCTAAAATCAAAGAAAAGGCAAGGAAGTGCTCTTCCTGCTACTGTAACTCCTCTAGTAAGTAAATTTTTTTATAACATACCCAGCATTGATTTTTACTCTTTTAAATGTTATATTTTATTTTTAGGCCAAAAAGAGGAAACTGACATCTCAGGTAAAGGAAAAGCCTACAACTACCTCCGCAAGTTTGGTAAGTAGATTCAAAATAAATATTACCCACTAGCTTTTGCCACTACATCGCACACATTTAAGGGCCTAAGTACAGATTGAACCTAATTTATATCTTAATATATCCACGAGTATATCGGAGCTCTTTAAAGCGATGATAATGTATACTATGTTTTTGACCCTTGGATTAAATTTACCTCTACCAAATTTCAATGGAATCGGTTTAGTAGTAAAGGCTTTAAGCTTCTTAATTACTCTCTTCATAATTACTTTTGCATGTATGGAAGTCATATCACGTTACTTTTAGAACTTATTCTAAATAATATACTGATGTTGATTTTTATTTTTTTCATATTATTAGGGTCACAAGGACAATTTGAATGTTCAATCAAAGAAACGGCAAGGATCTGTAGTTTCTGCTACCGTAACTCCACTTGTAAGTTTATTAAACATATATTTATTACTTTACATTATAAGGCATTGCTATTAACTACTTTTATTTATTTTTAGGCCAAAAAGAAGAAACTGACGTCTCAATTAAATAATGAGAATGAAATGTCTACATCTGCCACTCCAATTTTGGTAAGTACATTACAACCAAATATTACGACTATCTTTGCCAGTCGTATCGCGCTTATTTAGTAGTTTAAGTTTAGATTATATAATTTTCCTATTCATCCTTTTTAGGAGCAGGAAAAGCTAAATCTTGAACCAAAGAAAATGAAAAAAATTGCTCTTCCTGCTTCTGTTACTCCTGTGGTAAGTTTTAAAATAATAATAACTAATTATTCAAGTTCTTGCTTTCTATTCCTTAATGGTATATTTAATTATTAGGCTAAAAAGAATATGCCGCCTTCTCAGTTAAAGAAAAACAACACAAACCCGACTGCCTCTGCAAGTTCTGTGAGTATATTAAAAACAAATATTACACATAGATTATAAAAAATTACTGGTCTGGTAGGGGTAACCTCACGCAGACTTATTATAAAATACATTTGTTTGAAAAGTCGTTTCTGTGCAGATTAAACCTTCCCTGGTAATCAACCTATCTATTAGTATATAAACTAAATTAATATCCGTGAATAACTTTCGATCTGGCGTTATACTATGTAGTGTAGAGACTACGGGATTGATTACCTTCCTACCAAATTAATTTAAAATTGGTTTAGTAGCTAAGACGTGTGACTGAAGACTGACTAAAGAAAGACTGGTAGAATAACTTCAGCATTTATTGTAATAGTATGGAAGTTATAATATAATTTGTTTTTAATTTCATCAAGCAAAATACAAGCGAGTGCCATTCCTTCTACTGCAACTGCTCTTATAAAAATATTATATTACTTATTTAGGCATTATTTTTTACTCTTTTCATGTTCTATTTTTTTTAGGCCAAAAAGAAGAAAGTTACATTTCAGTTAAACGATAAACCTCCATCTGCCCCTACTACAAGTGTTGTAAGTAGCTTAAAAACAAACAATCCTTTTTTTGTCCATTGCTCTGTACACGTCTACCTAGACAAATAAACTAATTTTTATATTTTATTTTTAGACCGAAAACAAGAAACTGAAGGGTCAGTTAAAGAAAAAAGATGGAAACCCTACACTTTATGCTTTTGCCGGTGGTGTGGTGAGTAAATCAAAAAAAACAATTTTTGGATAATTATCAATAATGCTTTCGTTCGACCCATAACGATGTTATATTTAATTTTAGGCATTAAGTACGATTTGTACTTAATTTGTTTACTTAATATTTTTTTTGATTTAAAATTCCTTATATTTTTCTAGGGCATTAAAAATAAAGGCAGATTACAATTAAAGAAGAAAGGACAGGCCGCTACTATGCTGGTAAAATTTTAATACGAATTGTGAAAGTAGTGCTAGGGCATTATTTATTATTATGTAATCGTGACGAATTTTGTAAATTATTTCAGGTTACACAGAAGAAACAAACTGCTAAATCCGTAGATGGAAAAGAAACTGAGCCCCCCGTAACCTTCAAAGTATGTGAATAATTCCTAAAAATATATAAGTTTCTCTACCTACCCAATCTAAATAATTTTATTTATTTTTATAGGTACAGAAAAAGGATCAAAAACTACCAGCAAAGGAAACCGGAAATAAAAACGGTGTTACAAGGCTTTGTGTAAGTAAAAAAATATGATTTAAATGGGCGATATAAATAAATTATTAATTAACCTTCTTATTTTCTTTAGGAATTCAAGAAAAAACCAATTTCACTCTTAAAGAAAAACAAACCAATTAAATCTCTGAAAATGATTCAAGTAAGTTTATACTAATATACATAGTCATATAATAGTAATATACATAAATCTAGAATTCCGCCCGCAACTTCTTTCTTGTGGGAAACATGAAAAAACAAAAGTTTTGTTACTGGGCTGTGGACTATTTAACATCTGTTCCTTTCCAAAGTAAAGTTAAGAATACCACTTAGAATAAAGAGATATGTTTGATACGTTTGTCTTGTATCATAGTAGATAATACTTATCCTTTTTAATACTTTGTTAATATTATTGCTTTAAGGGAGAAGCTATAAAACAAAAATCTCCAATCAAAGACAAGAAGGAAGCAGATCCGTCGGGTGCCATTAATGTAAGTGAATTTTGATATAATTTTATTGAAGACTAGATCTTTCCCGTGTTCTTTTTTTTTGCAAAATTCCTTAATGTACGGAAGGTCTACAATTTAGGGCCGTCTAGGCGGTCTCAGGCGCCGTAAGGCACCCGTGATATGTGATATATGTATGTATGTATCTTTTTCTTATAATATTTATTATTTTAGGCACTAAAGAATAAACAAAATAAACCAAAGAAAGGGGAAAAGTCGGTGTCCTCTGCCAACCTTATTGTAAGTATATAATCCTGACATTTAAGTTATGCTATTATGCTTAAACATCTCTTTAATATATTTTTTTATGTATTTTTAGGCCAAAAAGAAGAAAAAGACTGAACTGGAAAAACTGGATATTGATCTGGTTGATGAAAGTAAGTGAGACTTTTTTATGCTTTATAAGAGACACTATTTAAAATAACTTAAATATATTGTTGCCGATCTTATTATAATAAATTGTTTATTATTATAAATCACCGCCTCAGTAGACTAATGGTTGCGCCTTTGGCGTTGTATCCGGAAGTCGTGGGTTCGATTTCCACCCATGGCAAAAATATGAGCATGTTTTTCTATACAGTTTGTCATATAATATGTATTAATATCGTTGTTTCTGGTACAGATAGAATGAGCCTAGAGCTTAACCATTATGTGTGTTATTTAAAAAAAAATATGTCATAATCAAGTTATTATTTTATAGTAAATTAGTATTTTTGGCTTCGGTCCTTCAAAAAAAAAAAATGTTCTCATAAATGAAACCCCTTGTCTATTTATTAATTTATATATGCATAGACCCATCTCTTAGATTGTATTTAGTATAGTTTATATTAGCTTATGACACATTCGTTAGATTAACTTAACCAAAAAAATAACGGAATATCGTTTTTCACAGAGTTAACTCCCGATGCAGACCCCGATGCTATGGTGCCAAAAGACGGGGTAAGTAATAAAACATTACAGTAATTTTTTTTAAAATATAAAACTTATGTGTTTATTTTATTTCAATTCGATTTTTACAAAAGAAATTTAATATATATTTAAAATTTAGTAATATTATATAATGTAGTTTATTTTATCTTGGCACTTTTTTACAGATATCGCCTAAGCGCATCTTGCGAAGCTACAAAAAGAAATAAAGAGATTATTAATGACCCAAGCTTCTGTAACAGGCATACCCTTACATTTAAATAGTTTTAGCTTCTAAAATAGGCAAATTTTTATTTTTTTTAATCGGGATTCACCAGATATGGCAAAGTAAAATGTTATTTATTCTGCGAGCGCACATCATCCTTCGCGCCCGCTTTAGTTGTGAGAGTTCTACGAAATATACATGAAAACTGTGTATGGGAATAATAATCCTTGATAAACTCGCTGTCTTTACATATAAATGCAATATTATAAGTATGCAGTTTAGTGAAATTATTAAGAATAAACCCACCCACAACCAATTAATGAAATTTAACTTTGCTGTAACAAACTAATCTCGATAGATGATTTATGCTTATGTATTGTTTTTGTAGTAAATAAGATAGAAAATACTGCATAGTTTTACCCTTTTGGTATATGTGTAATTTTCGTATAAATGTCGCGATAATTTCGCTTGTATGGGTATGAAACTTGGCCTTGGGTCACTATCCCTTAAATCTCTTATACCTAATACATATCTTTAAACAAATTTAACGACATCCCCAATATATATTATTGCTTATACGGTAGCAAAATCAGGATATAAGACATCAAAATGATAATCATCTTAAAAAATTAAGACGAGTTACGAACTATATAGACTTAAAACGAAAATCACACGCTGTGATAATTTATTAAAAAATTATGTGAACAGTTGTGATACTATATCATAATAATATGATACAAATGATACTGACTTAAAATGACATTGACTCAAAGTACTGGACATCGATAACATACATATAGTGTATAGGTATGCGCTAAGACGTATGTACATATATGTTTCGATTGGTATTTATCACTAAAGGTTGTTAATTGCTCAATTCAACTGTTAACAAGATATACCATATAAAAAATTGTGAAATGATTTTATACTACGAAATGCTATAATGCTGACGTGGTCAATGACTGTATATAAAAAAAATACTGTAATTCCATTATTTTTGTTATTAGAATTGTCTACATGTGTCAATTTAAATAATAAGATTATCTACATTTTAGAAAATATTTAACGTGTTTTTAATAAATGGTAATAAATGTCCTAATTCTATGTAGTTTCAGAGCTTTGCATGAACACGTCGTTTACAAAGAAAAAGTTTTGATATTAATTCGTGTTCCGATTTAATGTCAATTCGGCAATCGTTATCGACGTGGTTTGCTAACGCTCCTTCCTCTACTTTGTGAAATTCAAAAGAATGAATGAGATATGAGATATTATTGTGTTTGCTACTTACATTATATCATTTCGTTATTCCACAGTTAATATTTTAAGATACTCTTAATAATGAAACGTTTAACACTTTTTAATATTCTTTTATTAATATTAAGATGAGACACACACACTAGACAATTTCCATGTATCTAATGTAATGTTACGAGTGGGACAACACAAGCAAAAGCTCAAAGAAACTATCAATTATTCTGTCTTTGATATAATATTTTTAGCCATTGGCATTCTTATTGTTTAATATTTACTTTTCATTGAAATAATTTTATTTATATATTTTTCCGGTGTAAAATTACATGAATTACCTGTAATATCTAGTTCTAATTCCCTATATCAAACAAATTCGAAAAAAAAATGTTTTATCGAATGACAAGCAACATGTACGATGTTCGTTAGTGGTATGTTAATTCATTTTATTCAAAAGTGGCTACGGGATTTAATGTGTTACCCTTCCATAAACCGAACATAAGCACGACACCCGACGGTTTGTTACAATTTTATTTTCCAAACTATTAAGTTTGTGTTACTATTTATCGTACTCAATATTTTAATAAATTAAAAGCTCTCTTAATCGAAAAAAAAATTAAGGCTCTGCCAATGATCTTTTTTAAAATATAATACAGTAATTATTTCAAGGAATAATATATTTAAAAAAAACAGGCGTAAAATAATATTGAAAGTAATTGTATGTTGTTTATGCCCATGCGTTCCTCGAACGCTTAGTCGAGAGTTATACGTAATTCGTGAAAGCTTTTTGAAAATAAGTTTTTTTTGTAACGTACCATTCGTAAGAACATTATGTATGTAGATTACATGTAATTGTACTAGTGAATACTCATGTTTTTATAAAAATTTTGAATATTTACTTTTTTAAATTACAATAATTAATTTATGGGCTTTGTAATTCAGCTTACCACCAGGCAAATACAGATTATCGAGCTCATACAAATAATAAATTTAATCCGCTAATTGCCCTATCCAAATAATAAAGGTGATTTAACTAAAAATAATAAAAATAAGCGTTTTGGCTTATTTTTACAAAGAGCAAAAAAATAAAAATGATACGGGATAACGTTTTGATTTCTTTTTCTATTAATTTGAAAAAATAATATGAATACTTAATAACTAAAAATATTGTCGAGGTTAAAGTAATAATCTACAATTTTTAACAATATCTATAAATTCTAAATTTTATTTCAAAAACTTATTAGCTAGAAATTTTTTTTTAAAATAAAATCGTATGATTTGTATTTTTTTTATTTTATAATTTATGGACTATAGTAAGTATAAATAAAATATCGCAGTAACCGGTGTATTAAATATTAGATATATTATATTACCCTTACTTACTATAGTACCTATATAAGTAACACACGTATAAAGTAATACGGACAACTAAAAAATATATAACCGCTGAAAATATATTATGCCTTTCAGTATTCTACTTATTTTATTTAAATTTATTAAGATTTATAAATTGTACGCACTTTACGGCTCCCAAACTAAACAGCCTCAGGGAATCAAGGGTTTAATTTCCACCTAATTAAAATTGTGCGTACAAATTTCCAACTAGATAGAATTTTTAATTTTTCTGTGATACTTGACAAGGTAAATAAGAGTTATTTCATTTTTATTATCTCTGTATTTATAAAAAAATTAGATATACAAGAAATATAGATTAAAAAATATATTTTTTAGCGATGTTGTTAAAAATGTAGAACACGCTTAATTAATTGTAACTAAATCACACTTTTAGGCCTTTCATAAATATCAACTTTTCCGTTATTATTAATATATAAAATTTTAAAACGCAGATATTATTTCCCCAAAACTATGATGGGTATTTGTATCAATTTCTCATCACACAGGCCAGGATGTAATTTAAAAAAAAAAAAAATCTTGTGCAGAATTTTGAGAGAAATCCTATTTAGTTTTATAACATATTCCTATTAGTACGACCGGAAATATATGATTTTATGACCGGCCTGAAGTGTCCAATGTCTTTTAGACCTACTTTCTGAAAAACTTATTTAAAATTATAATATTACTACGCTTAAGTGTACATACACGCAAATAGGTGGTAATTAATATAATATTTAATTATATATCCAATTAGAAGCGAGTTAAGAAATATAAAACAACATATACCGTCTTACTAATGACAAATCATGTCATAATCTTGATAGTCAATATGGACTTGTGTAAAGTAGACGCCTCATAGGATGGATATATAGTTAATATATTATAATTAGTTAAATCACCGAGTCCAAGTTACGCGGTGTAGCCACTATTTATGATAATTTATTATCGAATATCTAATTTATTAATGACATTAGAGCTCTGCTCCTTATTTTCGTCATTTATATTATAACAGTACGTCCCAGAAATGTATGTATATTAAATAAACTGCATACCAAGTTTATTAAAAAAAAACATCGTATATGTTGAGTTAAACTTTAACGTGAAACTAAATATAACGTGAATATTAATTTTATTCCCTTTATCTGTTAAAAGCTGCATTTTCATTTGTAACATACGAATCGAACATCGTCGCCGTGAATAGTTCGCGTAACAAATTCACAAGTATGAACCTTTTTTGTTACGCGGACAAATGACACGTCCCATATGATCATGCGATCCATGTGAGACATACCAGCATTTTTGTCGAAACATAGAACTTACTGGTCTATTAAGAGCCTAGGTCGGTCGATGCGTACACCTTTGTCAAAAGCTATCGTAGTATCGGGCGGGGTTTAAGAACAGAGGAAGGCGAGGAGTATCCATTAGAAATATAATTTATTCTTTGCCTTGACCGTAGTCGTACCTCGGACACTCGTAACTGAAGATAATTTTTATTCCGATCCAGTAAATTTTACCCACGTTCATGTTTATAGAAGAAAAAATATGACACAGTTTCGATGTTTGGTTTTCCATATGTTACAAATGTGAACGCACCCAAATTTGACTGATGTTATCAGGGATTAAAACTGTGTTCGTTGTATTATACTTAGGCTGCGTTCCAATTAATCTGTGCGATCTCTCGGGAAAAAGAAGAATACGGAGATTATGTAATTTGTGTACATTCCATTCTTTTCACCGAGAAATCGCACAGTTAATAATATTAAAATTTTGGGGCAGCCCCTTTTGTGATAACTTTGGAAGACATGAACGATAACTTCATACTTTGTCTTGTGATATATTCCTAAATCTGGATATGAATCCAGTCTCTTTATGAATCTGTTGGTATATACTCGTATATCAATATAAAACTTTCTATAGCTGTTAAATAAATTCTGTATTTCTCACTTATATTTTTTTCATTGTACCTATTAATATTTGATGTTGCGAGTTGCAATTGACATGTTTGAATCTTTTAAGTAGTAAGTGTAGTGTTGTTATCAAAATATGATACATATAAATATGTTGCATTTTTTATTTAAATATTTAAAAAAAAAAAGTAAGTAATTAAGCTTCAATTTTATTCACAGTTGTATTATCTGGATGTTACCGTAGTTTATAGATGTGTTTATTAAATAAATATATATATATGTTCGAAGAATGCAGAAATTAATTTTAGTGAACTTTTATCTATACCTGTTTAGAAAAAAGTAATAGGTCATAGCCAACCTCTATTTCATAATCAATATTTTATGGTTGGCCAATATTGACCATTGGTGTTAGTTTATATTTAATAATAATTATTGTGCCATTATATTCAGGTACTTCTTTATGTTTAGTTATATATATTATATGAATTTTGATGCAAACAATTTAATGCTTTTTACCCTTGGCTATATATACTAAGAATAAATTCTTTTTTATATATTTATGTAGTTAAGTACCTTTATAGTATTTTAGAGCGATGCTCGCTCTAAATTAAAAATTAGTTATTTTAAAATGATTTATAATGGGCAAGCATTTATTTCATTTTCAATTACTTAATAGAATCCCTCAGAAAATATTTATATAACCATAATAAACAATATATAGGAAGATAGGTAATTGAGAGGAAATATTGCAAAAGTAAATATATTATATCTATACCTACTAGGTAAACAATAATAACTTTTTGTCGCGAAATTCACTTTTATTAAAAAATATCTAATAGCTTGGTAATTTTAATTGAAATTGTTAGTTTTAGATTAAAACATGAATAAATGTTACTTTCAAAATGTTTGTTTTAATTGTATCTAAACTTAAAATAGGTATCTGCCTCAGACATTGAAAAACTAATAGCTATCTAACTTGAATGCCATAGATCATTACAGTTATGGAACTGCCTACATGATTTACTGACTGGTAAAGAAACCGTCTGTTGTGCATTAAATATAATTCTTAGGCTGAGTGGCACCAAAGTGCCCGTTAAAGTAATTGTAACGATTAAAGTTATAAATGGCGTCGAATTTACCAGCTGTCATTCGACTTAAATAAAACTATCAACATCGACGCCATGTTTAACTTAGATCATTACAATTACATTAATGGACACTGGTGCAACTGGAGCTTAATGTTGCTCCAAGTTGCTGGGTATTGTTTTCGATTTTCCTCAGGTCCGTTTCTTTACCAGACAGGAAATGATATAGGCATGGTACATACCTATGTATGTATCACCACGGGTGCCTTAGCCGCCCGCGACCGCCTAGACGGTCTTGGAGTAGCGTGCCCAGCGGTGGGGATATATTTCCACCTTGTTATAAGTGGTATTCTGAGACTACACCAAACAAATAGTCAGCTCGTCGCGGTGTTTGGACAGACGCAATAACTAATCAGTTTCAAAAGTTGGTTTTGTGAAAACTTTGTATATAATCAATTGAAGCCTGTTTAAGAAATATCGCCGCACCTTATTTAGGATACCCAGCTTTTTGATGCTGTTTTTGCTATACCCTCGATATAGTGCGATGTTTAATATCGGAGCGCATTTCCAACCCCAGGATGTAATAAAAATAGACACACGATTGTTTCAACTCTGAAGAGACTGAAGTGGGGGAAAGGGCTTCTTTGCCGTGATTGCGCCTGTATTTTATTTGCATTGAACTGGATTAGATTCTTCGATATTATGTTTTAATATGTAAGTATAATTCATTTACTATTGTTTTGTTGAAATTTTAAGGTGGTATTTTTTTGTTAAGTACTTTCGATCAACAATGATGTATTGTTGATCGGAGTGAAGTAGTAAAATGTTGTATTGTTGATCGGAGTAAGTAGTTCATTAACAATTTTCATTAGCATCGGATGCCAGTAGGAGATGCCGCGCATTGATGCTGGCCTGGCTGACTTCTAGTTTCGATGCCGAGAGAACGGTTGCCGCATCGCATCGGCACCGGCGCAACACTCGCGTTTCGTTTCTGAGCGCACCGCATCGAACGCGGCATCGGCGCAACATCTCGCCTTTCGTTTCTGATCGTACCGCACCGAAATTACCATGGGCAACGGCATCTGCGAAAGATTTCGCTAATTTAGAGAAAACCATAACTTTACCACGCATCGCGTACTTAGTTTTTAATAAATAAAAACAAAGATGCGTGGTAAATTAGATAAACAGTTGCACTGCGCGGCGCCGACGCATCGAATATTTTAGTGCCATATTTATTACTACTCAGTCGTTTTTGTTTTAATTCCGAGCTGCGCTTTTTTTGTACTGCGTCACAGAGGAAATAATAATATAAGTAGGTAATTCCGGGTATGGTGTAGGCTGTATAAACCGATGTTTCGGTGCCGACCAGGGGCTCTAGAGAAAAATCAGGCGGGGCGACGTGTCGTGTCGCCTTCAATCAAAACTGTATAGACTTTGGCAGGTGACAGCGTACCTTACGCCTACTGTCACTGTTTTTTTTACCGATATGATGACAAAATAGTTTAGATATTAAATAATATAGATGACGAATTTGAATGGGTGCACTTTGGGCTAATATGATGTTCTACTGGTCAATACGAACAACTTTTCCCATGGGACCATGTGTCGCAAATGAAAAAAAAAATGCCTTCTCCATACAAACTAGTAAAGTTAAAATGACCAATATGTATGGGGAAGCCATATTTTTTTTTCATTTGCGACACATGTGTTAGCTTTTTAATTATTTCAACGGTATATATTAAATGAAACTTATAAACTGTTTACATTAATATATTAATGAATATAAAGTACAATAGATTCTACAGAACTCGACAAAACGTTACAATCAACGACTCACTTCTACGACGCCATTACACACAATGTCGTCGTCGAAGTCTCTCGTTCGTCCGCAAATATATAGCGCCCTCTGGTGGCGAGTGTATATCAATTGACATACTTATTAATCAACAAATGAAATGATTTACATTTGTTGTTACAAATATATTATTTATTTTTAAACTATATTTAATGATAAATTATTTAAATGCATCAACATTTTGTTTTAATTATTTAAGTAGCTTACAACTCGTCCATCCTGAAAAAAGTTCACGTCCTCGTGAACTTATTATAAAGTACATCATGTTAACAAAATATTTTAATAAAACAAAATATATATATATATATATTAAATAATAGCAAAAATTGGCGAAGTAATGTATGCGTGCGTTTGGGTGTGTGTGTGTGCTTGCATGTGTGTTTGTTGTTAGGTGAGTGTTTATTTTGTCTATGCAACAATGGTTTTATTTTTTTAAATATTTTGTCATAACTCAACTATCTAGCCCAAGTTACTTAGGTATAAAGTTATTTTATTAATTTAGTTTTTCATACCTAATTAATATGCTGCAATAATTAATATTATGTAGGTATGCTATAATTACAGCATGGTATAAACTGAGTGGAAACATTATATGTAGGTATTACTTTTTAACAAATTATTAATATGTACTTGATTTTTTCGTCATGTTCCAAATTAACAAATTAAATCAGTAGTTAACCTCTCAACTGTCCCGCGCGCACAACCAAAATAGCCTCTAAGGTCCGAGGTTCGCGCGGTCAATCGTTATCCGTTTTTCGCGATACTTTAATAATATAAACCATGATATCTGCTAAATTAAAAAAAATACCTATGATAATAAAAAAAATACGGAAGAATAGGTAAAATTGTACTTAACAAAGTAATATATAAAAAAAATTATTGATAATATTAATATAAGGTACTAAAACCCAAACAAAAAATGCGAAAAGTATTAAAAAATCTGTGTTGCTTGTCATAATTCTCCATTTTAACATAAAATATTGAAAATTAGACTAATTCAAAAATAAGTAATCAAAATCAAAAATAAAATTCTAGATTATTTTCTTTTTCCAACAATGTAAAAGGATTGATATTAAATTTAGTCTTCACTTATGAAATAAATTTAAACAAAACACCTTATTCTCTAATTTCGGTCACGGTATCAAATTTCATACGCATAAACATGCCGAAGTTTTATTGAAATATTATTAATCTTAATACTTTTCTATAATATAAGATATGACAGAGATAAACTGTAAAACACAAAAAAAAAACAGTCAAAACCGGCCATTGTTCTCGTCCAAATAATATCTATAATTTTGACCCTCTATTTAGACTAGGATTACATATACTAACTATAAAATATAGCTGTAATCTTAAAAAAAAAACAAATCTTCAAGATCATTTTGATGTTTAATAATAGCAGGAAATATTATTTACGAGATATATTTCAACAATATTCTAATTACTAAGTACTACGCGAAAAGAATGTTTTTATATTTTTTTCGTCATAAAAGAATCATTATATTTAGCCATCTACTGATTATGTAGTGAAGTAATATCATTGTCTGTGTATTATAACAACAAACTAAAAAGATTCGTATCTTTTTAGTTTATTAACGTAATTCACTAGAATATGCTTATAACAATACCGCATTGTTTAAGTGTACTGGAAGAAGTATCCGCGGACGTTTGGGTGGTTAATGACTGTTACAAACACTTTTGATGTTACCAACAATCTAATTTGCCAAATAACTTATGTATCGATAATAAAACAAACATGCAATATATTTAACTCATTTAAAACGATAAACTTTATCCATTGTGTTCGACGCATGTGTCGATAATAAAATAAATCTGCATTGTTATTATTACAGGACCAACTACTAACAACTAGAACAGCCTCGACTCATTGTGCTCGATATATGGTATCGATAATAACTTGAACATCACATAATATATTTAACTCATTTAAAACGATAAACTTTATCTATTGTGTTCGACGCATGTCTCGGTAATAAAATAAATATAGCAGGTACATCATTTATAGTGCTAATTAAAATGCATATTCTGCACAGGTTAACATTTAGAAAACGCATCATTGTGCTACATACTTACATATTGATAATACCACCGCACACCCTTTAATATACTCCACACAATAACAAAGCACATCCATTGCGCTTGTTACAAAACATTATGCACATCCTTCGTTGTACTCCCATAATAACAAAGCACATCCATTGCGCTTGTTACAAAACATTATGCACATCCTTCGTTGTGCTCCCATAATAACAAAGCACATCCATTGCGCTTGTTACAACACATTATGCACATCCTTCGTTGTGCTCCACACAATAACAAAGCACATCCATTGCGCTAGTTACAAAAGATTATGCACATCCTTCATTGTGCTCCACACAATAACAAAGCACATCCATTGCGCTTGTTACAAAACATTATGCACATCCTTCGTTGTGCTCCACACAATAACAAAGCACATCCATTGCGCTTGTTACAAAACATTATGCACACTTTCATTGTGCTCCACACAATAACAAAGCACATCCATTGCGCTTGTTACAAAACATTACGCACGCTTTCATTGTGCTCCACACAATAACAAAGCACATCCATTGCGCTTGTTACAAAACATTATGCACATCCTTCGTTGTGCTTGTTTATTAATCATCAAAGGTGTACACTAGACAGCAAGTTCCGTAATATCATTAATATATCAACAATATTATTAATATATCAACAATATTATTTAATTAACACAAATCTTGATATGAAATAATAGTTAAACTACATACTTAAAAACAAGACTGACTAGTGAACACTTACTCTGTTATTGACACACCCACTTAACAGATCCTTTATAGTAAGTAATTTATTTTGTCAGTTATTTATTTCTGCTATATTTATTCCAGTGATCTTTTAATAATTATTATAATCATCAGATGCATTTCGCCTACGACATATTAATGAATGCTATCCGAGCATATCTTCTTGAGCCAATTTGGGTATTGCCTACTTGTATTAAGTACAAACTATATGATTGTATATAATTGATTTTAATACTAAAAACTAATGTAAATGTATAAAAATACCCACCCTATTGAACTAAAACTTATGGATGTATATATATTCACATGTCCTAGTGTAGCTAAATGTAAAACAAATTATCAAAATTAAAGCCAACGTTGAGTGTACCTGCTAAACCCCAAATTTGTAAATTTCCAACACACCTACTTGACTGTACTGTTGATAAATATTCCATCTGGGGACAGCGCTGATGCCTAAGATAAAGTTTATACTAGTTCAGGCTAGTTCTTTTCACACTAAACTGCTATTTAATCATTACTATTATGTTAACAGTTTACTATTTATTTTAATATATGCACTTAAAGTTATTGCAAATCTCTTTTGCTTCAAATAAACTATTTTATTAATTTATACCTCAAACTGTTCACACTAGGATAGAGTTGGGTAGATAGCTGTTTGGTTTTGTGACAAAATCTTTACTATTCGAACATTTATATAAGCTTAGGCCACTAATATATGATATGCAAATTTATAATTATTCCAATTTTTAATTAGTGTTTCCAACGTTCAAAAGTCGAAGTTTCTACTTAACTTTACTAAGTTTAAATCAGCATCGGAGTCTATTGAGATTCGATATTTTAGATTAATATATATGCAAGGTGATCTTAGACATTAACCCACATTGTTAAATCATTAATATTAGCCGGGAGCACTCGTGGGCTCAGAAACAAATACTCGTGAGACAGATAGAAGAAAGTAAGGTAAAATCTTTGTTGCTTCTGGTACACATCGTACAAGTCTAGAGCTTAGTTTGTGATCAAAGCAATATATGTAAATTGTCCTACATATTATCTTTGAACTGAACAATTTATAGTCATTCAATTTATAACAAAACATGTATGCTTTTAAGGCTTTGTTGTGGGTGATGGTCGAACCAGAAAGACCTAACATAACCCAATAAATGTAATGGCATGAAAGCCTGGAGCAGATCTTAAGTTCAACAGAATGCAAAGATGGCTAGGCTTTCACTAGTTTTTGAGGACATTTAATCAATATAACTAGAGGGCGACCTCACATTTGTTAAAAAGCCCGAGTCCAGCCAGCACTTACTATTATTAGGCTAATATAACGCAATAGATATGCATACAATCAAATACCCAGAAAGGCTTACCCGATTCCAATAATTAATGCATCCTATAACGGCAAGACTGAGGTGTAAATTTAAAATGGCGAAAGATTTCTTACTGATGTCAGCTCCGAAATCAATAAAGCGCGTCATAATTATTTCTGCTCTAATATTATTATATATAATTTATACACATATATAATTTATATACATTTATTTTAATTACCTTTTGTTTTATCAGTACTTTCATTAAGAGTATTATTTTAATTAAATTTATTGAAACCTATGATCCTATAATGTTTCAACTTTACTCAATACTAATTAATTTAATATAAGTTTTCCTCAGTTTCATCTCAAACACCTCATCATTTTAAACGTATACGCGCGATTGTATAACAACTTAAATCATGTTTATTAATCTAATAAATGCACTTAGGCATTTCAATAAAATGTAATTTTAATAGAATATATTCTAATAACCCAAAAAGCGATTGTCGCGATTGTCGCACTGACAAAGTTAATATTCCTAACTTGGCTATTTAGTGAAATAAACCATGTTTAATATTCACGTAGCTATTTGCTATTAAAAATGCAATAAACAATGTTATTTAGTGTAAACAATTTTAAGCTATAAAATATGTTTCATAATAGTTTCTATATAATGTCGTGGAAGCGAACCTTAGCATTTCTGCCTAGTTTGGCATTTCTCCTGTGCATGTCTTATGTTCTAACCTAACCTCTATACCAGTTTGGCTATACCTACCAATTATTATTACCTAAACATGTAAATCCCAGATAATTAAGTATAAAGATACAAAGATAATTTCCTGTCCTTACCTTCATCAGTGCATCCTAAATTATAAATCAAGGAACATATCTAATAATGTATTATGTAATAAAACTAATTTATGAAATAAGGAACATAACTAACACTTTATTGTATTTTGTTACTTTCTTATTAATTATCTATGTATGTTTGTGAATATTTTGTACATAAATAAAATAAACTAGTAAACAAATAATAATTATATCTGATGTCTCAGCTATGTCTTAAAGAGCATTTATTAGCCTTGTTCAATCAAATCATTACCTACTTATATATATATAAATACATTTTAATTTGGATAAATTTCGAGATAACGATAAAATTTTATTAAGTGTATTTCATAAACAACACTAACGATTGCCTGTAAGGACCTGTTAAATGTGTCAAAAACCAAGTATTCTGATTCATATTTTTACTACCTTTTTCAATTTGTCAGCAATTGTTGGCCCGCTGTCAATATGCAACGTCGCCGCCACACAATGCGCCGTGGACATGCAGAACGCCGACGCCATGCAGTGCGCTGCAGACGTGCAGAACGCCGCAGCCACGCAGTGCCCCGCGGACGTACAGAAAACTGCCAACACGCAGTGCGCGGCTGACGTGCAGAACGCCGCAGCCACGCAGTGCCCCGCGGACGCACAAGAATACTGCCAACACGCAGTGTGCGGCTGACGTGCAGAACGTCGCGAACCTCGGGAGCTGTAACTAAATAAGACCATTACAATGTTCTACGCAATACCAGTCGCTGTCTCATCTTACGCAACTATTGTGATCCTTGCAGCCATGCTGGTGCCGCGGTCCTGCAGATCTCCGCAGCCATGCAGATCTCCGCAGCCATGCAGGGCGCCTCGTCCGTACAGAGCGCCACGTCCGTGTAGAGCGCCGCATGCGTGCAAGTCATCGCTGCGATGCAGAACGCCTCGTCCGTGCAGAGCGTCACGTCCGTGTAGCCGCGTCCGTCCAAGTGATCGCAGCGATGCAGAGCGCCTCGTCCGTGCAGAGCGCCACGTCCGTGTAGCCGCGTCCGTCCAAGTGATCGCAGCGATGCAGAGCGCCTCGTCCGTGCAGAGCGCCACGTCCATGTAGAGCCCCGCATCCGTGCAAGTCATCGTAGCGATGCATAGCGCCTCGTCCGTGCAGAGCGCCACGTCCGTGTAGAGCACCGCGTCCGAGGCCATGGATATGAATACGCTAACGTGTCATTCACGTTGTCCATCATGTTCCATAATCTGCCATCGACTGACATGTTAATTTCAGTCCTCTGAAACGGGCATTGACAATATAAATAAATAATAAATAACGAGTGAAGTATAAATTTGTATTGAAGATTCCCCTTTAAAATTGTTGAACATTCTTCCCAAAAATGTTTGCCCATTTTCCTTTGTAATTTAATTAAATCTTTTATTTTTTTTGTATTTATAGACTTATATTCAGATTTACTCTCTCACAGCGATATAAATAAATGCCAAATCTCTCTAATTATTGAATAAATAATAACTTATACTTATCTTAATTTGTAGACAATAATGAACTCTTTGTCGGCACGTGCTTGTTTCGATCTCACTTCTGATTTGTTAGCTTTTTAATTATTTCAACGGTATATATTAAATGAAACTTATAAACTGTTTACATTAATATATTAATGAATATAAAGTACAATAGATTCTACAGAACTCGACAAAACGTTACAATCAACGACTCACTTCTACGACGCCATTACACACAATGTCGTCGTCGAAGTCTCTCGTTCGTCCGCAAATATATAGCGCCCTCTGGTGGCGAGTGTATATCAATTGACATACTTATTAATCAACAAATGAAATAATTTACATTTGTTGTTACAAATATATTATTTATTTTTAAACTATATTTAATGATAAATTATTTAAATGCATCAACATTTTGTTTTAATTATTTAAGTAGCTTACACATGGTTCCATGGGAAAAGTTGTTCGTATTGACCAGTAGAACATCATATTAGCCCAAAGTACACCCATTCAAATTCACCATGTATAATTAGATATTTTTTTACCTCCTATTATACCTACGTACGTATTTATTAAAAAAAGCATGCTTTTGATGTCATGAATGGCCATGTTCGTCGTATGTACGTTAAATATTTGAATAATAAGTAACACAAATTATAGGTATATAAATATTAACTGCTTATGTAAAGCAATGCGAATAAAAAAAACTGTTATTTTTTAATTGTTAGGGATTCATTATAGTTCCTTCAGGCCTTAGGTCCATTCATTCTGTAGCAAAAAAACGAAGCCAAAAAAATACAAAAACGCCCATGTTTAAAATACACCAAAGTTATACACACAGAGTTAGTGGTACGAACGACCACCTAACAAAATAATTTGGCAACACTGCATTTACTAGTGTCAGTCAAATTAAGGGCTATAAAGGACTTGTTGTTATCCAGCGGCCACATTCTGTTTCTTATAACGTGGGCGTTAGATTGTCAAAATAACGAATTCCGTTATTAGCGCGCTCTCCTCCAACCAGAGTAGTTTTTTAACCAGAGCCGATTGGAGAAGAGAGCGCCAATAACGGAATTTTCGTTATTTTGACAATCTAACGATCACGTTAAATAAAACAGAATGTGGCCGCAAAGCCGTTAAATAAATTTAAAAAAAAATCTTTTAGAGCTTCTAATAGACAAATTATTAATAGGATATCAAAAAGCTGAAAAAAATCCCCGTTCTCTACAGGAACTATTGATAAATAGAGAAACCTATCAAGTCCTATATGTTTTTATTTGTACAACAGTACAAAACATTTAGAATAAATTATAAATAAAAGAAAAAGGAAAGAAAGAATATAAAATACATTTTCAAAGAAATAAAAAAAAAAACATGAAAGAAAAATGAAGAAATACATTTAAATAATGTCTTGGCTGAATGGGCACAGTCCCTTTGCCTTTCCTAAATAAAAAAATTTCACCTAAAAAAAAGAAAGAAAAAGTCAGTCAGTAAATTGCTTTTTTGTCTTAAATCTTTCTTAATATAAAACAATTAAATATTACTATTTAGATATTAAAGATGTAAAGTGAAATATTATTTATTGTAGTGTTTATTAATATTTATTTGTTACTGTAATTAAACAAACTATGTTACCTTGCAAAATTTAATGCGCTATAAAATAAAGATGAAGACTACAGTGTTTAAGTTTGACAGAATAAAGCCGACAGTGTACTATTAAAACAATAATGTTTAATAAATAACTGTTGTAAATATATTAGTGTTTATATGCTGTGTATAAAATAAAATGGATAAAAAAAACATTCCGCCCGAGCAGGCTGCGTCTTCGTCTTCACAAGAACCAACATGTTCTCGACCATTAATGGATCATATGTACGCTAAATATAGAGATAAACCTGAAAACGTAACACAACTACAACAACACATAGCTAATGTTAACACTGAGATTCATTTTGTAACGAATGTTAACGAAACGGAAGTTCCTGATTCACCATTAGTGGTGGACATGAAAGAACTGTATAAAAAGCTTCAATCACTAAGAGCACAAAATTATTTTTTAAAAGAACTTTTAGTTTCGTATTTAGATTTTTCTAAACATACTATGAAAAAGAATAAGCAGCCTAAACAGGTAAATATATACTCAATATTCTTCTTTGTTTAAACTGATTGCAGTTTTTTTTGTGTTATTTTAACAATTGATTTTTAGATTCATGTTTGAACTGACTACCATAGAATGCAGTATATCATAAAATGAACCCGTTCACTTTTAATGATTTTAGGTTTCTGTATGTTTTGTAAGAAAAACAATCTTTATGGGATCATTCAGTCTGTCTGTCCAGACTGAAATATAAATTGTGATAGTAGTAGTTGATATTAAACCACCTCTGTAGGCTAGTGGCTGTGCCTTTGTTGTGTTATTTTTCTGTATATTTTGTCATGGTCTTGGTGGTTATAAGGAAATAATATGTATTAATATTATTGCTTCTGGTACACATAATATAAGCCTAGAGCTTAGTTTGTGACCAGGGCAAATATGTGTTTATTGTCCTTCATATTCTTATTTATATTAGTATATTTTCTGTATCCTAATAATTATATACAACACATTGTTCTTGATAAGGTAAGGTAATAAAAGAGCACTTTACACCACTTCACACAATTTCTACATCCTTCCCGAGGTTTTCCCAACATCCACACACAGATTCATGCAGGCACATCTGTTAATTAGACTTTGTATTTGTCTTTTTAAGGACCTTGGATCTTGTATTTGATCTGTAATTATTTGATAACTTTTTCCATCTAACATCTCGTCTAACACCCGGGTTGGAAGTAAAGGAATGTGATCTTATTAAATCATTTCTTAAAAATGACAAAGAGCATGACTACAAAGGTCATACAATGACATACAGAATGAATAAGACTTTGGGGGATGTTTGTATTCCTTCAGCCAATAAATGGCACACTCATGTATAATTGGTCTCTATGCATTTAATAAGTTCTATCTTAATGCCTTTCACATGTAACCTAACCAGAGTACTCTGGTAAGATGGAAAAAGCAACAGATAAGCCTAAAGCTTAGTTTGTGACAGAAGGAATATTTGTATATTGTCCTACATATTATTATGTACATTGTGTACATAATAATATGTAGCTGGACTAATCCTAGACAAAGTATCAGACAAGAAAATAGTCATGAAAACATACAAAATTCCAGATGAAGTAGCAGTTTCAGCCTATTGTTCAAACATACTAGTACACACTTGTTGTTTAAAGAAAGTAATACTTGTTAAATTCATGGTTCGGTGGGAAACAAGCATTCTCAAGGACCACACTGAAGTCAAACAAATATTTTGATCTTATGAATGAAATTACTAGAAACGGTTTTAAAAGTCAACTTTATGCAGTGGAAGTTGGTGCAAGATAAATTCCAGCAAGCTCTTTGCATCGTCTATGAAGGCCATCAGAACTTTTATGGAATGTGTTTCCAAGATGGCGCTGACAGGTTCATATAGTATTTCGTTGGGTAGAAAGGTTGGTGAACACATTGAAAAGAAGAGTTAAATACTTTAAACCCAGCTTAGCAGTCTCAAGTCCAAAAACTATGCAGGTCACTCCCCTGCCTCCCAACTATGCAATGGACCCGGCACCCATATGGAGAATCCATAAATAGTTAATTAAGAACATTGTCTCTTCTCTCTTTTAAAATAATGCTTATAAAGATCACCCTTTGATTTACACATAACACATTTTTTTTATCTCTGATTTAGCTGTGAATGTTCTGGTGATTCAAGAGAATGTTCATTGTAAGAAGGTTATTTTCTATACACACATTGTATATAAAAATACTTAATAGATAGATTAATTGGCTTTCGCCATATTTGTCAAGTTATATACTCTGCATATCATATATTATTGTTGCCTGAAGTGGGAATCAAAGCCATAATAACACCACTGACATAAAGTAATTTATTGAAGGCAAACAATTCATTATTTTATATTGCTCTGGTCACTAACTAAGCTCAAGGCTTTTTAACCTTTACCGTAACAATGATTATAATACATATTATATTTTATATAAACCAAATGCCACAAGAAACAGAATGCAGAATCGTAAACACTTGGAAATGCTTTTGGTTCTTAAAAAGCATATTTAAAAACAAACAGTACTCACTAACAGTCAAAATAAAGTTGATGAACTCTTGTATTTTACCAATAGTAACCTATGAATGCTAAACATGGGCAATCAAGCAGTCTAATATGCAAAAACTTAGAACTTGCCAAAGGAGTATGGAAAGAAGCAGAGAGAGACAATGTTCTTAGCAATCCATGGCTTCACCGTGCGGGTGCCCGGTCCATCGCATGGTTGAAAGGCAGGGGAATGAACTGCAGCGTTCCCGGACTTGGGACCGCGAAGTAGGTTTAAAGGTCTTTTGAACTCTCACCTGCACTGTGTTCACTACCCTCTCTACTCAAACAAATACTATATGATCCTGTTAGCGCCATCCTGGAAACACACTCCATAAAAGTTCCAACGGCTGTTCTCAGAGGGCCAAGATCCTTCAATAGACGGTACAAAGACTTAGCTAGAAACGGATTTAAAACTCAACTTTATGCAGTGGAAGTTGAGTTTTAAATCCGTTTCTGTAATTTCGTTATTGAGATCAAAATATTTGTTGGACTTGATGTTGTGGTCCTTGTGTATGTTTGTTTCCCACGGAACGGTGAGTTAGGATACAAGAAAAGAGATCAAAATCGAGCAACAGATTTAAGGGAGATAACAAAATGGACGAGCCCAATAATAGTTGACTCCTTGTTATAACAGAAGTTGTTATAAAGAGAAAAAGAGGAAGACAGTTGAAGTACAGTAGTAGAGTAGATGGTCTGATTATCTAAGTCTAACTACAGGTCTGCTAAGGGCAAGGGCAGCAAGAGATAGAGAAGAATGGAAAAGGATGAAGAATGGAGGAGGCCTTTGCGCAAACAGGGGGACTGATGTCAAAGAAATTATTATTTTAATATTTTAACTTGTATTTATTACTATTATTATTGTACTCTGTAAGCAATTAAGGCATTGAAATTGAAATCATATTTTATAAACACTCAGACAATGAGCAATTGCATAGAAAATCATACTAATATTGTTTTGCTATGGGTGAGTATCGAACCTACAACCTCCAGTTACAACTCTAAAGACTCAACCATTAGTCAATGGTTACTTGAATCAGTACCATCATAACTTTAAAACACATTGTATATGCCTAAGGTTAGCATAGTTAATATTATTATTATTAAATAATAGGCAAGCAGAATATTGCTGATATGCCTATATCAAACATTACTATATAGGTCTTATATTTTGTATATTCTCCATTAATTGTCCAATTTAATAGTTAATAGTCACTCATCCAGTTTATTCTTAAAAGTAAAGGAGTTGACAGTGTTCTGTGGTAATCTGTTCCACAAATTTACCACTCTGTACTAAAGATATATACACAATTTTTGATCATTAAAAAAAATCTTATCTAAACATTTATTTACAGGAGAAAAAAAGTTCGGAGACTCCGGAAGTAACGCCACAGACTCCGGAAGTAACTTCGCAGACTCCGGCAGTAACTCCACAGACTCCGGAAACAATGTCACGGACTCCAGAAGCAACTCCACAGACTGTGGAAATTATAATGCCACGGCCCCTACTTGACGTAAAGTCAGGTACATTTTTTTATATTCTCAGAAATTTTCATAATAAAGATCATACTTTTTAATATTTGTAAGTGAGTTTGTCTGTCTGTCTGCAAACAACAAAAAGCTAGTTTATATAAATAAGTACCTATAGCTTTTGTCAAGCCAGCTTTACACTTTATAATATTTGTAAATTGTTAGGATGTTCTCTTTTACAATTTTATTTTTGAAGAAGAGTATAATTAATAGTTTTCATGTCTGTAGTATCTTCCCTTATCAATAAATAACTTTTTTGCCTTTCACATATTTGAGATTCAAAAATTTAAAAATCCCTTACTGTCAAATTTCATATTAGTTTCGGTGGTATGATGAGTAAATCAATCAAGACAAGCTCTAAAATATTTAAGATATCAAAAAAGTTTTAAATAAAATGTTACAAATATATTTCTAAACAACGAATACCAAGAACCCATTAATATATTATAGCTGAATAAATTGCAGAGTTGCTATGCTAATAAAATCAATAACCTTGGGCATATGGTACAGTTTTGTCGAGTGCCACAAGATTTTAAAGTAGGTAAGTAATAAATTCTCGTGACAGTATGCAAAATATAAATAATAAAGTAGAATGAAAGATAGGTACAGCTTGACTTATAATTAAGTTTTTTATAGTTATAAATGTAATTGGTGGCTGAGTTGGTTAGACATTAAGACTATAAAACATTACAGTTTTTAGATCACTGGTTTAAAGCCCGGTGTGTACCAATGAGGTTTTAATTAAAAATTGTATGAGTATGTACATTTGTTTCATAACATCACTATAGTGCCTCGGAGAGCATTTTAAGGTGTTGGTCCTGGTTTCATTTTAACAACTTGTGAATCTTTTTATAGGTAGGCTATTGAGTCTATCCAAGCACCTCAACGAGTTGCTTGCCTTATATAGGCTCAGAATACCATGCTATTACGAGGTAGGAATTAAAGTCCCACTGCTGGTACCCTGATACCATCCTACGGCACCTGTGACGGTACATATTTAAAGATATATATATATAATATTTACACAACTTTAATATTTTTTTAGATGAAATTAAAATGGAACCATCTGAGTTACCACCCAATGCCGATGTTCAAAATCTAATTCAACCACAGCCGTAAGTATATATTTATAATTATTTTTTGTGTGTAAGTGAATTTTTTATTTAAGAACTTTAAAATGTGTAGATACAGAAGCCATGTGGTTCAGTTTTTTAACGAATGATAAAGACTTACAATCAATTCTTTAAAAAAAAAAATTTCATATCTATGTGAGTTTGGGTAATCCAGGAATCTAAGGCGGTATAAGACCCATCATCAGTGGTTAAACCAGACTGCTGGCTACTATTATTCTTGGACATTGCATACTATAAAACTATAGAAAGGCATAGCATAGCCTTTCATATTTTTTAATTTATTTTGCAAAAGGACAGATTTAATGCCTTCAGGCATTGACTACCAGGTTATTCAGCAAAAAAATAAAAGGAATAAATTATTAAGTAAATAGTTCTATATATCTATATCATATGTATCCTAAATAAATATATTATATATTTATATTTTTCATAGGTCATCCAATAAGATACATAAATGAAACACATAAATGATACACATAATAATAATAACTTGCTATATTTCGCCTTATTAAGGCGTCTTTAGGCAACGCTATTCACATAATAAAGCAGGTACATTACATGCCATATTATATTTTAAATTAAAAAAAAAAACAAACGGTAAAGAAAATGTTCCATACATCCTTGCCAAAAATACATGAAAAATTTTTTTTTTGTTAGTGCGTGAGTGAGTGATAAAGTGTATTGTGTGTGAATGTACCTATAGATGGATGAGTGAGTGTATAAATGAATGAGAACCGATCAATGTTGAAAGTTTAAACCTAGTTTGTAACGTCCAGATGAAAGATGATTACCAAAGTTTTTAGTTGTATTTCGTTTATTGATGTAGGCAAAGATTTAATAAGAATGGTGTAATAGTTATTCAATTATTGAGAATGAGATTTAGCGTGAATGGAGTAGGTATGGGTAAAACCCTATTAATTATTGAGTCAGTTGTATGCCAATGGTGGTTTATACGAATATGAAGGGGGTTTTTTGTTTCTCATATAAAAAATGATGAGCAAAAACGACATTCTAAAATTATTTTTGTTTTTCATTTTGAGTTGGGCTGTGCATTATAATTTTGTTTGGAATTTTGAGTGCATAAAGAATAAGTGTGTTTATGATGGGTCATTTTACAGCGTGGATATTGACATGGTAAATCATAAAGATATTGGAACATTATATTTCCTATTTGGAATTTGAGCTGGTATAGGAATTATTTTGGTTGGTAGAACTGAATGTGGGTTTGGTTTTAGAGAAAAAGTTTTTATATTTAAATTTTGTCTAAAGCATAACATTAAGTTTTTTTGTTTCATCATGTTGCTCTAATTATGTGTAGTCTTTAATTAGGTATTTTCTTTAATTTTTAGGCTCCAAAAGAGTAATTTGTTGTTATTAATCCTATTTGCGGCTTTTGTTGAAGATTTGTGATTGCGCCTAATAAGGCGAACCATAGCAAGTTATAATTATTATTATATTGTGTTACACCATTTTTAAACTAAACTATTACACCATTTTTATTTTAAATGTATCTTATTGGATCTATGAAAAATAATAAAGCAGCTACTGCAAATAACATTTTTTTTTTTTTACCTATTAATGAAAACTTATTTTGTTACAGAAATCCAGACACTAAAGTTGATATAGTTTTTGTTCCAAGTGCTTCTGGTATGTACCTATTATAAATTTAATCATATATTCAACAGCAGCACAATAGAACACAAAAAATATGTATTAAGAAAAAGTTGTGTTATTTTGTGTAGATCTTAGGTAATTTATGTTAGGTATTCAATTATGAAACGTTATTAAATTTCAATATGTTTAAGACATCACTGGAGCGTTAGCACGTCCGTGGCTAGGTCTAGGCGGTCTGAGACTACCCAGCAGGGTGATTACGCGTCTTAAGTTCGCTCGCACGCCAATCGTTATGACGCCATTCTGACGTAGATCAAGCTTGGCTTCTTAACAATGGCTCCAAAAATCTTAGAAAATTACGTCACAACGATTGGCGTGCGAGCGAATTTAAGACGCGTAATAACCCTGCAGTAGTGAGGTTTTATAACTCTGTCTCCACATATATTACATATTAGTCTGGACAAAAAGTAAAGGAAGTCATAATATTTTATGGTAATATATGTTACCAAAAAGTAATAAAATGATTTGCTTCTAGAAGGGGTTTACCCAATTACTTAAATCAAATTGCTATCCCCAGATATTATTTTGAGGTTTGACATTATTTGCAGAAGGGTACTAAAGAAAACTCAGCTCTCAGGAAAATTGAGGATAAAATTGACATTGACGTAAGAGAATGTACTCTACGTACATTATTAGAAACATGAGTGGAAGGATCCAGACGCTTAATAAGACCCAGCCAACAATATACGTATTACAAACTAGTAGATACTTTTGTTTGAAAAAAACATCCGAGCTATATAAATAATCATATTTTATCCCAAATAATATTTATACTTGACCTTTTTATATAAATATGAATACTCGAGTCCCAGAAATTCATATAGAAATCTCACAATTATCCACCTTTTCTATGTTTACCTAATGGGCTTCCGACGAAAATAAAATATTGATAATTTTATTTCGAAAATATAGCTTAAAATTAAAAACTAAACTCGTTCTTTTTTTTAAAACAAGTTTTTAATGTTTGAAATCTGAATTCTTTTAAAAAATATGCGTAACGTCTCAATCACCTTATAATAGACATTGAAAACATTACTATTGGATAAATGCAACTTGCAGCATGGCAATAAAAAAAGGTATTATTAAAAATTGTATTGCTATTCTTATAGGTAATGATAAAAATAAAGCTTCACAAGATTTCTTGTAGAGAAGTTGAGTTTCAAGAAACACGTATACCAATCATAAACTATAGAGTATTATTGGATCTAAAATTTCTCTAAACAACTCAAAACTTCAATTCGTTGTAACCCACGGTAACCAATAGAAATGCTTGCTTGTGACTTTGATATGTCAACTTCGCATTATTTTTTTGAAGCAGCTTGTTTTCTTTGCCATCGTGATAATGATCTACCACAGAAATACATTTTGGAACATTGTGATTTTTTAATTGATAAAACCGAAATTAGATAGAAACAGAAGCAAAGTTGGGTATATTATAAAGTATTTATTCGAAGTCACAAAAATAACAAAGTAACAAAAAAAAATTGCTTGCTAGTTATATAAATATTAAGATTTACAAAGGTATATATTTCACTATTCACCACACTAGGATTCCCTGTGTCGTGGTGATTAGTCTCTTCCTTGTAGTTACTTAAATATACATATATAATCAGGCACACAATCCATTTAAGATACAATATAAATTAAAAACTACTGGCTCACCTAAAAATGCATTTAAACCTTTTCTTATTTATATAAACTTTTTGAGATTTATTTTTATTTTTAAACTTGATTTTTTAATCACCGTTTTGGCAACTACAGTAACTGCACTAAAACCGATAATTATATTCATTAAGCGGTATATTGAATTCGTTAAGGAGGTAGTTAATTTTCTATTATGGCATTATATACGATGGGCAGCAAGACATTGTAATCGTGGTCAATATGTTTACTTTACCTTATGTAATATCATATAGTAATATTAAATAGCAAATAGTAATTTTTGGTTAAAACAAAACGCACAAGAAGTTGCGGGCATCAGCTTGTGTATATGGTGCATCCACACCACAGAAAACTTAAGCAATGGTTTTTGATATTACAGTTAGGTTAAGACAGTTACTAGTTATTATGTTTATTTACAAAAAAGTATAGGTATAACAAAAAAAAAACTTTTTTTTCCAGTTCCTAAAAATACAGATGATTCAAAACTGAGAGCAAGAAGTAAAAGTGCTACTGCACCTGCTACACCAGTACCTAATACATCGACACAGTCTGCATCGGCAGTTCCTAAAAAAAAGGTATGCAATCTACACAACACCACACGTCGACTTAAACCGAAGTTGAGAACTTAAAGAAGAGAAATGATATGATATTTCTCGATATTTCGACATTTCTCGATTTCGTGATATGTCAAATAACTAAATAATATTAGTACGTATTTCTGTACTAATATTATTTTTTGATATTATTATACTGTCATTGTCTGGGTGTTTATTAAATATAATATGTATTATATCGTTGCTTCTGGTACACATAGTACAAGCCTAGAGCTTAGTTTGTGACCAGAGCAATATGTGCTAATTGTCCTACATATATATTTATTGCACATACATATATACATATTTATTGCTTTGACTTCTTCGTTTTTATATAATTTCATGCAGTCTTCTATCAACAATACATGTTGACATATATGCATAAAATTTTGTTTTTCAATACTATTATGCAACTCTATATTAAATATTCAATAATACAATTATTCTATTGTACAGACGAATTATATAAGTCTGCGGGTGTGAAGTTTCACCTTAACCAATCGCAATGGGCATAGCATAAATTCACTCGTAGCTATTATTCAAAGCTTACAGTTATACCTTTTTTATTTTATTATTTATTGGAGCACGGCATGTGACTTTGTATCTACCTGGTGGTGAACAAACCTATAAAGTCATGAATGAGGTCAATCAATAATTGTTCTTAAACAACATTGATCACTACCACTATGCCGGCTAAATGATGCGATTACGAAATGGGCGGCGACAAATGTGAATTGAATTACGAGTATATTTTAATACACTCCCTGCCTTATCAATCAATTCAACCACCCATTTCGTAACCGCACCCGAAACATGGCCAGGTTTTTGCATCTGTATACGTGGTGGCCGAGCTGACTAAAAACACTTAGGTCCCTGGTTCGAATCCCGAGTTGTACCAAGGAGTTTTAGATAAAAAAAAATACATTTATTTGACAATACCACTATAGTGCCTCGTTAAGCTGTCGGTCCTGGTTTCACTATACCAACTTGTGAAGCTGTTTATAGATGAGTTATTGAGTCTATTCAAAACATCGCGACGGGCTAGCCACTTGTTCGGTGTAGTCTCATACCATCGGCTATGACGACGTGGGATTAAAACCCCTCCGCTGGGTACCCTGGGACCGTCTAGGTCGGCTTAACAAAGTTATAGAAAACCACCTAAAAATTTATAATTTATTGTTTATTTTTTAGAAGCCAGCTGCCGCTCGAACAAAAACTGTTCCTATCATAACACCACACCCACATGATCCAAAGGTATATATATATATATATATTTAAAATTTCTTGACGACATCTTAATTGTTTTGTGTCCCTGTCAATAATATTTAAAAAATACGCTAATATTTGTACTCTCTAACAAAATAATTAAATGTAAGTAGGTTTCAGTTATACATAAATATATTTTATATTTCAGGAACTGGCAACAATACCCAGAAAAGAAGATAGCTTAAATAACAGACATCTACATTTGATTCGTAAGAGAGCTACTTCAAATCCACAAGCTACAACAAAGCCTGCAGAAATACCAATAATAAGCATTGTCAACAACACATCTAATAATACCAATAATGCTGGGGAAACTAACTTGACCAATGTTGAATGTATGTAATACTTAATTATCTAACAATCCTAAATCTGTATCTGCTTAACAAAACTACAGCGGTTAAAGACTCCGTTACATAGAACCGTTTAAACAGTCTCAGGGTACCCAACGGAGGGATTAACCCATCCTCATTTGAACTCCTAACAAGTGCCAAACCCTTTGCGGTGTTTATGATGGTGTACCATCGTTGTATAAAGCGGTCAGAGGACACAGTTTAAAGACTTAAGACGGTGAACAGGGTTTCTGGTCCGTGATATATTGTTTCATATGTGTCTAAAATATAAACATGTTGTTGAACAACTCGTTTTATTGTATGGCCGTATAAATAAATTGCAGTTATTGATAAAAAATCGCCGTTAAAAATAAAAGGATTCATCGCTAAAGATTTTTAACTATCTGTATTTTTTTTTACTGAAAGCTATTCATTAATGGGTTAGTTTCAAAATACTCTAGGGCTCTAGAAGCTATTTTTTCCAGCCTATGAAAGTTCTCAGTTTGAGATCGGCTGTCTTATAATAACATTTTTTTTTTCAGATGTTCCCTTGCAACTTTATTTGAAAACGTTTGCTCTCACACCAGTGCCTGGCAGAGATGATCAGGCTACATTTTATGGAGAGGATGGCCAATCAATTGTAAGTAATTTGGTGATCATATTTTTTATGTAATAACGTATATTAATAGTATAAACAGAAAATATTTGTTTGTTTGATCGGAATAAATTCAAAATCTATTGAATTAATTTAAAAAATCTTTCACCTATAGATTTCTACATTATCTATATAAAATGGGCTATATAGTCAAAGCGGGTAAATTAAAACTGAGGTAAATGAAATAGCTTCTAATTATTATTCCAATAACACATTTTAATACTGTTTTTTAATATTTGACACTGATAATTCAAAATGGCCGTTATAAATAATAAACTATAGATGCGTTCCTATGCATGCAGAATGTTGGTATTATATTGGAAACATTTTTATTTACCTCTGTTTATATATAACCACATTCACCCTACTATTTTTTCCTGCATAATTTGCTAATAACTGCATCTCTTCACTATACAACTTATGAAACTTGGGTCATGGAGCTTATATAAATACCGCGACAGTCTTTCCACTTGTTTGGTGTAGAATATAATCGGCTGCCTAAAGCCATCGAGGCGGTCTCTGTGTAGGCAACTGTAGATGGTACAAGTTATTAGTTTTAATCATTTACAGCGTGTAAAAAACACTATAATATACAGCAACATACAGGTATATATATGAACATCTTTGTTTACCATGGACTTAAAATAGTATGTAAATAGAATAAACATACTATTATAAATATAAACTTACAGTATATTTATCATGCTTCTATAATAATATAATAAAGAGTTAATTTGTGAGGTTGTAGGGGATAGTCTCTGGATCTACTGAACCGATTTTGAAAATTATTGTTGAATAGCCCATTTATCGAGGAAGGCTATAGGATGTATAACATCATGCTACTACCAATATGAGCGGATCATCAATTAAAAATGATGGGAAAACGGGGAAAATTTGTCCTTTTGAGAGCTTCCGTTGTGTGCGCTGCGTAAACGGTTAAAGTTACGCAGACGAAGTTGCGCGCGTCAGCTAGGATCTCCTAATAGATTCTTACAATATTTTAAGTAAAGAGACTAATTTACTACTAGGGACTAACTTCCATTACTTTATTTCAGAGAATGCAAATAAAGGAACCACTCGGTCAAGGCATAACAACAAGTTTTATAGATAAAGTCTCTGAACAAGTTCCAGTACCACCAGAAAATTTTAATTTTCCGATGCAAGGTGGCCTAATTATACCCGAACATGTAGACGATCCAAACGCTGATAAATCTAAGGGTGAAGAATTAAGTAAGTAAACTGCGTGATTTGCTATGCATGTATAGTTTTCATTGTTGTTTTAAATTTAATGTTCTTAAATTTTCATTTGTGTTTTATCAATAAATCTATACATAGTACAAAGTTAAGTCTGAACTTCTGTACGCTTACTACTTTTAAACTACTTAACGGATTTTTATGCGGTTTTCACTATTATAAAGGTAATTTGATCTGGAAGGTTTATATGTATAATACATAATATTTTACAGCGAAACCGGGCGGGTCGCTAGTAAATAAAAATATACAGGATTGAACAAAAATAGTAGCTAAATCTTTTTCCAATTAAAAAATTCTTGACCATCCTACCATTACCATCATTTGTGTCTTTATGAACAAAAAATAGTCCGTGGATTACAGCAGGATTGTTCAAAATAAAATTTTCTTTGCAAGATGTTGAATCTTAGAGAAAACTTTTATGAAGTCGTGGTTAATCAAACTCTCTGGCGCTATTTCTTTGTTTAAAAATTTGCTATGTAATTTGTATTTATATCATTATTGACAATATTAATACCGCAATAAAAATAAAATTTAACCTAAATTTTTAAGTTGTCTGGCGCTAATATTATAATATCTAACGGAAGACAAATTAAAATCTGACAACGAATATTTATCGACTTAATGTTATCGACAGCTATCGCGAGTTTTATTTTTAATTTGCGTAAACTTTGTTTGTGATCGCGTATTTATGCGTCAGTTCCGTTGTAGTTGGAAAACCATGTGCGTTTTTGTATCGAGCTATGCATTGCTAACCGTTGCGCCCGCGCCGGTAAAATCGAATAGTTGATGACAATTAGAAACTCAATGTTAAATGTTAATTAATAAACGATGCAATTACGCTTACGAATTGTAATATCCGAATCGTTATTTACGTTTAAAGAAGCAGACTTACGAAATTCATGAATGGACATGAGACCAAGTCCAATATAGTATTTTTAGGAGTATTTGGTATTATGCCGGTTTATGGATGCGATAACTAAAGAGTAGTTTAAAGAATAGATAAACTTTCCAGATTTAACGTTGCTGCTTTATTATCAACCCAGACATTTCGCACCTCACGAAATTAATGTAGTAATCTCTAGTGATCTGTACCCCTAGTGTGAGTTTTCTAACTATTACTTTGCGTCTGAGTTAACTAAAATTTGTATGGGAAATAGTTCAGCGCTCCAAGCGGAAATTTTGAGAACTAAAAATGCGAGCGTCTGATTGGTCAAAATGTTAACGCAGTAGTAAAGTTAACGCGAAAGTAAATGTTAAAAAAACTCACACTAGGGCTACTGTGTCATTTACAGTAGTAAACTTACAGAAAATGACACAGAAATATGACAGTGACTCGTCCTGTCATTTATATATAAGGAAATTTTTTACACACATTGCCCCTGCTCACAACTAAGCTCTAGATTTGTACTATGTATACCAGAAACTACGATACATATTATACTTTATAAATGCCCAGACTATGACAAACGTACTAATATTGTTTTGCCTATAGTGGGAATCGAACCTACAACCTCCCGATATATCGCCAGTGGTTGTGCCTTAACCACTAGACCACGGAGAAAATCATTTATCTATCTATATGAGTACTTGTAATGAAAACTTTTATAGGGTTCACAGTTAAACAATTTATATGAATTTGTTTATTGCGAACCACCGAGGCGCTATTAAATTGTGTATTTTTGTGCACTGCTGGTTACCTTTCAATTTTCAGTTTTCCATCTAAAGCCACAATAAACTTAACTTCAAAAGAAAGTTGTAATTATTTTCATATGCAATATTTTTTTTTAGGTTATGATTTTTTGTTGAACCCAAATCCAGCTTTCACTATGACAAATCCTGTGATACCAGCCCCTCCAAGGCCACCAACGATTACTAAAATACTTGATCCTTCTGTAAGTACTCTATTTTCATACTGATACTATAAGGGCTCATCCAGATGACAGGCGTTAAGCGCACGCCGAACGCGCGTTAGGTTTTTATTTCGTGTTCATATTGTGTACGCTTAACAATCGTTGAGCGTGTGCTGCCACTGTTAAATTCGTTGCGCATTTTTCGGAGATGAACGTGGAAACAGCAACATGTTTGTGGATTTTATATCTAAGACGAAAACAGCAACGTAACAAGACGGCAATATTGGGTCCATCCAATTTTATTAAACTTGATCAAAGATCCGTATTTAAATTTTCCTTCTCCATTTTGGGCTTTCCAAATTAAACTTAACCGAACCATCTCTAAAAACGTGTCTGACGTATCGAAAGCGCGCGCTTAACTGAAAGACAGTACTGCAAACTAATTATCTCAAAGCTTGCGCTAATGCGCGTTGATAAGAGTCGGCTAACATGCATTTACTTTAAACGCCTGTCATCTGAACGTACTCTTAAAGTTAAAAGGTGTGTTTGCTGTTCGTGTTCTATTCCCGGCTATTTTATTGGAAGCTAAGTGGTCTTAGTGTCCCCGGGATAGTTATTTTTGTAGGTATGGTTATTCTTGCCCCTGAACTGAGACAAGCAAAAAAATATATACCCTTATATGCAAATCGATCGAGCTTTCACGAAACTAACGCACGGCATTTTTTTGTTATTATATAGATTAAAACTTATTACTAATACAGAGCCGCTAGTAGAATCTATTTAGTACAGTCAAAAGCAAGTGAAATAAAATCTAAATGCGTTTTATGACTTTGTATTTTAAGAGTTAAATTATTGTAAAAACTTGATACCAGAAATGCTGGTACATCTGCTGCACTAATTCAAGTCGCGATAAGACTTAGCATTCCTGAAGGGGTACTCAGCCTAGCTGACAACGCTGACTGCCTGTACTGGATTGACTCTACAAAATACTTCAAGTCAAAGCTTCGAGGTCGTTTGGAAGTTAGTTCCACGTCTGTCTGATTTGACGATGGCAAACCACGACGAGACACAAAACTGGACAGCCACGTAAGCTTTAGGGCGGAAATCTATTATAAGTACGGCCTTGCTGGACAGACATACAAAGACAGACAAGTAGGACTTCACAATTTTAGAATTTTGAAGCTGTGACACTAACAAAAAAAGGCCATCAAAATCTGTACCAACGCCAGTAAAAGGACAAGCTTCATTCACGCGATCCATTGGCAGATCTCTCATTTGCAGCTGCATAGTAACAGCGTTGAGTCTATGGCATGGGGATAATTCCACTCGATATGTAAAAATATCCTAGGCTGGTCTGTACTGTCAAGTATAGACAATATTTTGGGATAATAATTATTTTTAAAAAGGAGGATCTCCTCCTTCTGGTGCTCTATTGGCATGTCAGCCAGGATTATCATTATCCCAATCAATTCATTCCCTCAAACCAAAGCCTGCTGCTCACTGGAGGCTCCGGTACAAACATCATCAACTCACAAGTAATTTTCCAAAATGGCGGAAGTTTGGGGAAATATCACCCTCGGCATGCTCTAACAATATACGAATAGCCAGAAATGGGCTAGACCGCAATCCATATGTGTTGGTATTTAGTTCATAGGTAAGCATGGTTTGCACAGGGTTTCTCCCGCCATAAAACAAGTTCATAGCGCCTGTCATCCACCGGGATGAGTATCTGCCGAAATATCATGCGGATGTCGGCCACAAAGTCAATCTGATGATGTCCATGGGAATATCTGAAATATCACAGGGGAGCTTCGTGCCAGTATGCAGGCACTGCTTCAAATAAATACCCAAGGACGTGGGGGCTGATCCATCAAACACTACCAAAATCATATTTCTCATATGTCCCAAATAATATTTCTCATATGTCCCAAATAATATTTCTCATATGTCCCAAATAATATTTCTCATATGTCCCAAATAATATTTCTCACATGTCCCAAATAATATTTCTCATATGTCCCAAATAATATTTCTCATATGTCCCAAATAATATTTCTAATATGAATTCAATGTACTTCTTACGGGAGACATGATCACGCCTTATGCGTTTCTTCATGGACACGATTTTTTTCTCAGCAAGACTCTTTAACGCATCCAATAGGGTACGTCAAAGGAGAAAAGGACGCCTGGTGTAAAAATGCCCAGAGAAATAATATTCTGGAAGAATAATTACATTTATGGTTGTCAGGATTGACTTTTGTAGCAGTTGGATGCTCCTCCACTTCCTGGCCAATCTCAACAAAGCGGCTATCAACAGTTTGGGAAAAACATGGGCCCAGATAACGGATCAAAAGATCGTAGGGATTGCTACTAGACCACATTGGTAGGACACATTCCCAGAACATCGGCACCAAGTAACAAATTGATTGGCTTTGGAATATAAAAGGTGTGGTCGAACAACAATGAAATGGTTGCCCTTCGGATCTCAGACACAAACAGAGGCTTAAGGTAAAAAGTAGTCTCAGGTTGGGCGGCGATTGCTGACGAATCAACGAATCCTTATTCCCCATAAGGTTATCTAGTTCTACCCGGATGTACGCGATAGTTAGGGTTCAGGGTCCACTGGTAATTATGGATATTATGTGATAGATGCCAAGCTAACTATATTAGGATATAATAAATAAATAATAAATCTTTGATCGTCTACTCTCACGACGAGATTGTTAAATGGGTGCGCTCATATACTCCTTGGGTGCAAAGCAAGTGGGCGCAGCATTGCCCTCGCCCTTGAGGGGGTGCGGCCTACATCCCTGGAGAGCGAACGACGCTCATAACTGTTAGTGGGCGCCGCTTCTTATCACGGCCTCGTAATGAGAATACTGGCGGCCTTCCCTATTACAATTTCCACATAAAATTTTAACTAACATTCTCACCACACTTATAGTCAATTCTTAATTTTAATTCAGTGATAAATTTACATTATATTTAATAAACTAAAGAACCACGAGTCTGAGAAGTCTCACCCCTATAACAAGCAAGTTTAATAAGTTTGCAATTCTGTTTCCATACCCACCGTGGACAACCCTAAAATTTGACTGACATGTATGTCAACCAAACGTCCAATGATTTGGTACCGCTTTGTCAATAGTTCCCTTGTGGTCTCTTAATTTTCGTCGGTCACTGGTAGATGTTGTTCAATACCTTGAAATACTCGAGCGTGTCAGGTTTTTATTCACACTTCCTATATAGTTTTGTTGGTACACTATGGTGCGTATTACAGTATTTTTCTAATTTATTTACATGAACATATAATCTATTTCATTTAAATACTAAAAAAAATATGTTTTGTTTAAGTTTCTGATTATTACTATTTTATTAAGTACCTAGTATATTAGATAGTATTAAATTAATATCCACGAAGCAAGGTGATCTTACGTAACTATTTCTGTAATTGTGATAGTCTTGAGTGATGCAAAAATCACGAGTGATATTTCGGGTAATAATAATATCATAATAAGATATATCTTTTTCCGTACTGTGATGTGATATCACATTACATTTAGGTTGTTTCGTGTATGTCTACGTGTACTTTTTCGTATAGTATCATGGCGGCAGACGGTGCGAGAGAGTGAGAGATAGCGAAACACTGAGTAGGAAAGACGTGAGGAGCGGAGTGGGAAATACACAGCAGCTGTATTCTCTATACTTTGTTGATGATTTTTGCTACATCGCCCTATTAAAAACGCCAAATTATATTTTTTCCTTCAAAATAAAAAAAACACGGTTGCGCTATAGGTGATTTTTTTTTATAACTTTGTGACTCGCCCATTTCCTTATATCACGCTCAAATTCAGATTATTCATATACACTTTTCTCCATGTACTTAACTTACCTTGTCTTAATCTGACGCGCTCGATCTTTTCTGAGGATCAATTTTTTTTCACTAATCTGATCGGCTGCCCTCAACGCACGCCCCAATATTAAGGGTTCATATATGCGTCGAGGGAGGCTTTTAACAAACGCTTACACCGATTCCATCTTTAGATCGCAGCTGATCGTGGTATTGCGCACGTGGCATTGTGGCCTTGTTGTTGTGCCAAGAGATAATGCTACGTTGGGACTGCGTAATGAAATGGTCTTTAAGACCTTATCGAGCCAGGAAGGGAGGATATCCAGCATACTTTGAGTTTTCACTGCGGCGAGTCTGGTACTTTTGGACGGTAGAGGTAGGCGATTTTATCCTCAAACAGCGTCAGGGTAACATCCGGGAGGAGGGAATCCGAGAGAGGGATATCGTTGTTGTACATGTTGGTGTACGTATAGCATGAAGTGCGGACCAGAGGCAGTTCCCCTGAGGAACTCCTGCCTCGATGTAATACTCCGTAGAGGTTTTTCCCTCCATGGGCACGTGGAAATGACGGCCGCCCAAGAAGGATGCGAGCAACTGTGTGGCCATGGGCGTCACCGGCGAGTTTACTTGTGCGAAACATGGTCGAAGGCGATCTCATATCAAGAAAGACCCCGACAGTGACTCGGTTTATCCCACTCGCCATGTGGTGTAGCATCCGGGTAAGCTGGAGTGTGGTGCTGTGATCCTCACGGACACCGTACTGCTCTAAACGAAGTTTGATATTGGCTTTCAGTCTCCGTAGGAACAGTCTTTTGAGCAGATTTACCGGGCGCGGAGGCAGAGTGATGGGCTACTGCCGGCAGACGTTTGTCCTTGCTGATTGCCTTTGGGACCATGATGATTTTTCCCTGCATCCATCCGCTGGGAAAAGGTCATGTACGAAGTATTCCATTGCAGAGTCCGACGGTTTGGTACGGTATGGTTCTGCGAGGGAGCTGTGGATTGGTGACCCCTTCTGGATCAGGGGCCTTTTTGCTTTTTGCGTTTAAGGAATGCGACTCGCTTCACCTCAGCCGAAAAATCGAAAAGTGCTGCGGTAATGGGTCTTTATTTGGATCACACATACATTTTCGCACTTTATTCTCTGTATGCCCATTTAAAGCCAGGTCGACGACGGGAAAATTTTGAAATTGCCCATCCAGGGCCTGCCAAGTACATCGGCTTTGTTTTGGAATGTATAGTGGCGATTTTCCCCCGTCGTCGAGCAGCTTCGGGCGTTCGTCTCCTAGTGAGACCTAGAAAACCGTCATCACCAATGGAGTCCGAATAATTTTCCCACGATCTGCTCGTAAGGCAGCAATCTCCGCCGCGAGCTCCTCCTTTACACGGTTTAGCCCACGTTTGTTGCTAGGAACACGGAAATTCGTCCAGCGCCTCTGGAGACGCCGTTTACCGGCGAGGTTAAACGACCAGTAAGATAATGGTAGTTGAGTATATCTTTGTACTGGTCCCAGTCTGATTTGAATCGCTTCGCCTTCGCGGTAAAGACGAAGCAATAGGAGGTGTTGTGAATCCACGTCGTACGTGGACTGGGACGCTGATTGCCTGGGCTACTACAATCTCGAGGGCATCAGCCGCGAAGTTTACCGACGCGTAGGAATGTGTGTCGGTGAATCCGGTCCTAGGACTTCATAGCCCTTGTCATCCGAGTCCTTAGACAGAACCCGCTGGTTTGACGAGACAGGAGTTCTACGCCGGGTGTTTGGATTTGAGGTTCCCGGCTACCAGGGTAGGAATTCTTCTATCCAGGACCCATCGAAAATTAGATCGATGAATACTATGAGCCGGACGACTGGAGACTAACTCCTATTGTTCTATTTGTTTAGAAGCGTTCGGAAATTCTTCGTGATTGATATCCTTACGACCGAGGAACGTCATACCGCGATAGTCAGGCACGCGCAGTTATTCTTTGGGCTGAGTTTCATCTCCCCCGGGAAAATTAAGTAGGGGCCTTGCCCCTATACCAGGTGGCGAAGCTGACCGTAGTTTGTTTTAATACCTCCGGGATTCCAATATAAGATGAAAACAAGTCATGGCACTTAAAATACCCCACACAAAACTGAAATTTAACAATATATATAACTAAAAATTTAATAATTTTAAATTAATATAATAAAATTGGCAGTATTTTACATATAACATGAGTTAGTAGATATAGTAACTGCACTTATTTATGCAACAATAAATATAACTAAAAATTTAATAATTTTAAATTTATTTAAAATAGGCAATATTTTACATATAACATGAGTGTCTATATCTACTAGTAGATATAGTAACTGCAAATACTTATTTATCCATAATAATTCACTCTCTCAAAGATTAGCTACTAGTAGAAAATGCATTAAGTTTTATTTAGTAATATTGTCCCATGTACAATTTTGTTTTGTAATTTGGTGCAATAAAGTATTTTTAATAAAAATAAATAAATAATTAGGTTTTAAAATGCTCGTTGATATTATAAAAAAACTTATAGTTTCATAAACTAATATTCTGAATTCAAACTTTCACACGAACAGCATTCGCACTCACTGCTTCGTACTGTAAGAAATAGCGGACAAACAGTAAACATACTAATGTTGGATGTTGCTCTATTTAGGGAATTCTACTAAAACAGCTTACCAGCGCAAATAAGAAGGATGGAAGTGAAGTCCAAAAAACATTTCCTATATTGCGAAATTTTACGTTACCTCCATTAACGCCGATCACAAAAATATATGTTCCACCTACAAAAACCCCTACTACTTCTGGTGAGTTATTTGTTTTTACTATCTTACTCTCTATAGGGAGCTTGCGTAAAATATTGAAACATGAAAGTTTGTTAGCCAGTTTTAAAGAGGTAGACAAAAACTGACAGTCGGATGGATACTGTTTAAACTATAGACAGACTTCTGAGTTATAGACGAGATAACATGTATAAGGTATTCTCGAGGAACTTGAAGTTATAAATGGATACAACTTCGTAGGCTTTCATTGTAGACGTTGTGGTGGGTAGTGGTACAGGCATACAGTTTCGTACCATAATCACTTGGAGTAAAACTGATCATCGAGCTGAATATGCACAGCGAAAATAACTTGACTCGGTATTTCTCTTATGATCATACGACGGTAAATTCATTCATACTTTGTATGCACTCTAAACACCTAGTTAAGGGCCGATCTGCAGTAGCTGGACGAGAAAATTACATTTTGGGATCAGGGAATTGCTTTAATAAACCTCTTCAGTAGTGGACTGGCACGGGCTGATGATGAACAGAATACCTAAAAATATAGTTATACTGAATTTTGTTTGGTTATGTTTATATAATGGTCAGCGTGTGGTGGAACCGCCAAGGTGAAAAACGATTTTTTACGCTTAAAATCTTCTGTCGTATGTATATTAGGCTGGCAACCCCATGAACATTGAAACAATGCGTTTATAATATTAGTGCTGTAACTGTATTAGTATGTGCTAAACGTTCTAGAGAAAACCAATTTTTTTTTGCTTATTATTATTTTAGCTGGGCCAACAAACCAGTTAGACGATGGAGTATTCAAAGTTCCTGCCCCGCCTCTGCCAAGAACAGCGTTTGTTCGTTCTGCCGCTAAAGGAGCCAAATTCAAAGTAAGTCCTTATTATATACCTTTTTTTTACAATAGTTATATTATTAAAAAAAGATTTGCATTTAAGATTTATTGTATCATGAAAATAATTTTATTAAATGTAATTATTATTCAATTTACAGACTCCTACCCAAGCACCCGCTCAACCTAAACAGTTCGCTCAGGCTAAAGCAGCTGCTAAATTGAAAGCATCCGCAAAGTCAAAAGCAAGTGCTCGAGCCAAAGCCCATGCTCAAGCTCTAGCTATTGCTCACAATAAACGACTAGCTATTGCCAAACAATTAGCTCTAGAAAAACAATTATCTCAAGCGAAACAGACGTCTGAACAAAAAACTTGTACACCACAAGCATTGGTTGAAGTTATATCACCCACTCAAGCCAAATCAATAACTCAACGTAAAACATGTACACCACAAGCATTGATTCAAGCTTTATCGTCTACTCAAGCCAAACCAATACCTCAACATAAAACATCTTCAACACAAGCATTAAAAGCTATGTTATCTTCTCAAGGCAAACCAATACCTCAACATAAAACATCTTCAACACAAGCTATGAAAGCTATGTCAACTTCTCAAGCCAAACCAATACCTCAACATAAAACACCTTCAACACAAGCAAAGAAAGCTATGTCATCTTCTCAAGCTAAACCAATACCTCAACATAAAACACCTTCAACACAAGCATTGAAAGCTATGTCATCTTCTCAAGCCAAACCAATACCTCAACATAAAACACCTTCAACACAAGGAATGAAAGCTATGTCATCTTCTCAAACCAAACCAATACCTCAACATAAAACACCTTCAACACAAGGAATGAAAGCTATGTCATCTTCTCAAGCCAAACCAATACCTCAACATAAAACACCTTCAACACAACCAATGAAATCTATGTCACCTTCTCAAGCCAGACATTTATTTAAACTTACAACATCTACAGCCCAAACATTGATTCAAGCTATGACATCCGCTCAAGTCAGACAATTATCTCAATATAAAAAATGTGCATCGCAAGCACTGGATCAAGCTATAATATTCACGCAAGCCAAACTAACTGACCAAAATGCACCACCAAATCAAGCTAAACCACCTGTAGTAATTACATCAGTTCAATCTAAATGCATTCCAAATCAACTGCAGTCGGGGCCTTATTTAATGGCAACTGTAAGTATAACACAATTTTATTTTCAACTATCTGTTCCCCGCGGTTTCGCTCGCGTTAAATTTCAATCGTCCCGTCGTGTCGCTCATATATATATCCTTTTTTTCTTTAAAGTCCCGAATTATTATTATTATTTTTATTTGTCTGATATATTTGAACCGATTTTATTGAAAAAAAAGATTTGTAGGTATTCACTCAAACATTGAAACTAAATTAATATAATTATAGTCCGTTAAAAAAGTCTTGAAATTAATTCATGTTATTACTATATGATGCCTGGTATCATTAATAGTGAGAAAAAAACATTTTGATACTTTTTATTTATTTATTTTATTTTATTTTCACACCAAATAAAATTGATTTGTCATGCCTGGTCTATAACCGCCTCCGTACTCGTTGTATTCGGAGGTCGTTGGATCGATTCCTACCACAAAAAAAAACTAAACATTGTTATGTATAGTTTGTAATGGTCTGGGTGTTTATTAAATATTCGTTTATTATTTCAGTCTACCACCAAATTATTTGCAAATAGTTGTGTTTTCTCAAACTAACGTCGAAATTTAATGAATGTTATAGATTTTTTGCTTGTTTAATGTTCGCTATTAATGTGGAGACAACAGGAGCTAGTCAGAAATATGCGTTATCCGCTACCGCATTGTATAATGCATAACGCTTATGTCTAATCAGACCTTTAGTAACACATTTTATGTTATGAAAAAAATATATTAATATTATTTTTTTCATAAATAATCAATTATTCAGAAAAAATACTCCAATTATTCATTAGTATTCTTCAATCAAATGTATCCTTAGATTCGTCGCACAGTGATATAACGACCTGAAAATATAAAAAAACTTGAAAGATTATGATGCAACTAGGCACCTAAAGTAGGTATAAAAAACGTATGTGTAAAAAAAATTACTGACTTTGCATACAAAACTTAAAATACGTAATTTATTTTAAAACCATTAGGATAAACAAATTAAACAAAAATATTCTGATATACATAATAGTATCTTGTTCGACCGTCAACATTCAAAAATTATTTTTGAATTTTGTTGTTAAATTGAATTTCTAGATAAACCCCCAACAACTTCTAGGGGGTCAAACGAGAAACGTAATTCTTCCCTGGGGGTCGATCCAGGGGGTTCAGATGGAACCTTCCATTATATCTGACTTCCTTTGAACCACTTTTATTACTCGTATTTTTAATTATATGTTTCATGAAAAACATCTTTCATAAAATAATATTTGATAATACCAACAATTAATTTCTAGACTTTTTTGACGCACTGTACGTACCAAAACGTAATAATGTTAAGAAAAAAAAAAAAACAAATCCTATATTACTCAGTGATAATGTAGCATTCTATTAGTTATTTTTTATTTAAATCGATCCAGTAGTGTGTTCGTTACAAACAAAAATATATAAATATACTAATCTTCTCTCTTTATAATAAAGGTTTATATAAAAGGTGGCCATATACGTGGTGGCCGAGTTGACCTTGGACTTAAGTCCCTGGTTCGAATCCCGGTGTGTACCAATGAGTTTTTAATAAAAAAAAAAAGTTACTTTTGTTTGACAACACCACTATAGTGCCTCGTAGAGCACGTTAAGCTGTCGGTCGGTCCCGGTTTCACTATACCAACTTGTAAAACTGTTTATAGATGGCTTGAGTCTATTCAAAACATCGCGACGAGCTAGCCACTTGTTCGGTGTAGACTCATACCATCGGTTACGACGAGGTGGAATTAAAAACCCCTCCGCTGGGTACCCTGGGGCCGTCTAGGCGGTCTCGGGTGCCGTAAGGCACTCGTGATGATATATGTTTGTATAAATATAATATCTCAAGTACGGTCGTCACTTAACGGTTAACAATTTGTCTGTATTACCTATCTATCAAATTTTATATTTAAAAGTTTTTGTTTTGTTATAATCGATTTTTTCATAATAATACAATTAATAATATTAATATTTTTAGACTTCGGGAAATGCTCAAACCAAAGTACCACAGGTTGTCCTTATTCCCGCCAAACGGCCAAGATATGACTTTATGGAAGGAGAGGTAAGTTTTTTAAATTTATGGTTGACTAAGTAGGAAGGCCCTTGCATGCGCTATTTCTATGTATATACATAAAACTATATTATAGAAATAGCGCATGCAAGGGCCTTTCTAAAGGGGCTCACAAAAACTTTCTTGGTTCACTCGTAGTCTTCACCAAGCGATGGAAGTCTTGATTATCTTTTTGCCAAATGTTTAATTATGAAAGAATTATTCGTACTTTAATAAAGATACGAATATAAAGGACGATCCAAATACGGGCTTTAAAGGCAGGTTTATATGAGGCCAGCGCTGATATAGGCAGTAACCTGCGCCCGTACTACCCTCATCCCCCGCGTCAGCGCGCTAACGAGCATTTTGTCTCTGAACGCATCGGGCCAGTCGCTGCATATGTATTTTGTGTCTGCTGAGACTTTTCTAGATAAAATCAGGGACCGGAAAACCCGGTTTCCGGTTTAAGTCTTTAAACGGTGCATCTCTTACAACGAATTACCCCGTGAACTTGCTTACCCAATTCAACTGCTATCCTATACATATAGGTAACCCTTTCGAAAGGGAAACCTCTATGTTTAACTTAAGTTAGCATGTAAGACTTACTCATGAACAGCCAGCAAAACTATGGTGCAATTCGTTTAGAATTTTGGAAGAGGAGTTATTTAGGTAGTCACATATATGAACTATGTTAGCAAAGCCACTGTATCTACCGTAAGTACTTTAAATTTCATAGTAGGTAGGGCGCAGGCACATCAAATCAAACACCTTTTGTTTGCTCATCAACTTTTATTAAATTGCCATTCCTTATAAAATAATAATCCTGAAAAAGTTAATAGGTAAATTAATGAATTCGTTCTGCTTTTCATTGTTATTAAGTACCTATTCAGTTATTTATAAAACTCATTAATTAAAAATAATGAAAAGTAAGGAAACAACAAAATTTTCGTAAAAAGTACTTAATATATCAATCAATCAAGAATAATCAGGTATCATTAAAAATAATCATTCTGAAAAAGTTAACAGTTGAACTATGATATAATGGATTTTTCCCTTTCTCGCTCTCGTCTATTCTGTGCTTTACTTGACGTGCTTTCGGTATTGCAAACGATGCCTAGGAAAAGTATGAAGTAAATGATATTTCAAACATTGCCTGAAAGATTTAGGCATTCTATAGAATGACTAGGTGGTCTACTCAACATCGGATTATACAAATTTCCGGTAACATATTAATAGGTTATTCCTGATATTAATAATTAATATATATATACAGTTTAAATATTTTGTTAAATATCGTTTAATTAAAATATCCTTTGTTATGATCCACCTCCGGAGACTAGACCTTTCGCGTGTCAGGAGGTTGTGGGTTCGATTCCCACCCATGGAAAAAAAAAAATGTACCTACATTTTTCTGTACAGTATGTCATTGTCTGGGTTTTTATTAAATATAATATGTATTATATCGTTACTTCTGGTACACACAATACAAGCCTAGAGCTTAGTTTGTGACCAGAGCACTATGTGTAAATTGTCCTACATATTATTATTATCATTGTCAACAGGAGCAACCTGCGATAAAAACCCCTGCTGTAGTCGAAACCAAAGTTCAGCAATATAAACCATCACCGAAAAGAACTGCAATGGAAACTAATAATGTAAGTCTTATCATTAATTATTTATGAATTCCCTATTTAATAGTGTGTTGGTTTAAGTTTATTTGTTAGATTAATTTTTTTTTTAGATTTTAATTCAGTTTTTATTTGCGTTATTACGAATTTTTTACTAATCCATATCTATATAAGAGATTGTCCTGACTTACTCATCATCTCCCAGCCGAATAATGAAACTACTGGAGCTATGAATGTAAAATTTAGATTCCATTTTTATTGTAGGGGCCACTAAAAAGATATTTTTCTATAATCGTATTTCTAGGGAGGTAGAAAGGAAAGATAAATAAATTTTAAGAAAAGATATATCCCGTAATGGAAGATATTACAGACTTAAATTACCAATAAATTAGATCAAATTGCAAATTTGTGTCTATGTTATGTCATTTTGATTATAAGTCACTCGTTGATATAAAAAAAAATAGCACACTCCAGTTTTGCTAACGGTAGATGATGGCGTCTTTAGAAAAAAACCAGGAGTTTACCGGTTTTCAGGAGACTATTGCATCGATTTTTCGTCTCCTTTCAGGGTGCGGCTACGAAACGGGTAGTTGAAATAATGACGACAAGGCAGCGAGGTTATTAAATATACTCGTAATGCAATTCGTCTCTGTCGCCGCCCATTTTGTAATCGCATCACTTAGCCGGCATAGTGGGTGCGATCAATGTTGTTTAATAACAATTATTGATCGATTCCATTCATGGACTTTGTAGGTATGTCACCACCAGGTAGATACAAAGTCACATACCGTGCTCCAATAAAAAGAAGGAACCTATAAATAGGATTGCTTTATTTTTGTAAACAGTACTGCGAGTATTTGTGCTGTATTAAATGCTAGTTCCTTTGTTTACTAAAATTCATTTTAATGCTACAGACTAATAAAATGCCTATAAGTTATTTGAGTGAGCTAACCACTTAGTCTTAATATAACATGTTCATTTTTATATTTAGGGTGAAGAATTGGGGCAACAACCTTCTACCTCTGATAAAATCAGAAAGACTTACATCCTACATTCCGGCGTAAGTATTTTGTTATTTATTATAGATCACACTCCACTACTGGAGTCGTCGTCGAGAAGAGAAAAAAAGTTTATATAGACAATATTTATTTAATTTTGTCGTTTTAGATTTATCTGATTTTTATGTATATTATATTGAAAAATTGAGTTGAGTGTCATAATAAGGGACAAAAGGAGACTGACCAAAGCTGTTGCGATATAAAGAGAAGTAGTATGGTCTTAAAACATTATTCATAATTCATGGCTATATTTTAAACGACATTTACATTTAACTCGTTGAAGTATTTTGTGGGGTTCGTTTTTTCACTTTATTAGTAAGATATTGATTTCCGTTTCAATTATCTATCATGAGGCAGTAATGTACACCCCGTCAATGTTCGCTATCCGAAACTGAAAACTATAAATACAAATATTTATATGTTTTTACTTATAATACTGTACCCATTTCCCTAATTTTTCGGCACGTATAGGTACGAGTACATACGAATGTTTTTTTCCGTATTAGTGTTGTTTCATATGGACGCCTATTTATTAGCTTAGGCGAGTATATAAACGAGCTTATAGGCGTCGAATGTACGCCCAGTCTCTGGCAGTTACAGTTGTCTTTTATACTTTACCCGATAATCGTTTGAATACTAACCTCAAAATCTTAAATAAAAATGTAAGTTTACAGAAAACCCCACAAAAAAGTTATATAAAATTAAAAGTATGATGTTCAGCCTCTTTTGTGTCTAATTTTGGTTCTAATACAAAATTATTTCAGGCGCAACCGCCGTCTATACATGGATGAACGGTCTCCTTTAATCACAAAAAATCTATCAATTAGAATAAACAAAAAAAAAAAAATCCTAAACACTCGCTAAATTGACGAGATGATTACGTATTTGATTCTTTATTATTATTATTATATAAATCAAAAATATATACAGGTTTATAAACAAAAGGCAAAATCAGTTAGGCTTATAATATATTTAAATTATTTAGTTCACCAGTCGTTCAAAATTACAGCGATCGGATGGGCTAATAAGTTAATAGATAAAATTGTAATTTGTAAGGGATTACAAAAGGGCGCGTACGTGTGTGATACCTGTCATATATTTCATTCGAGTAATTAATAATTAATAAAATAAAAAAATAAATACCATCACGGGTGCCAATTTGGCTCCCGAGAACCGTTTAAACGGCCTCAGGGTCCCAGCGGAGGGATTAACCCATCCTCATTTCGCCGATGGTATTCGGAGGCAACACCTAACAAGTGGCGAGCTTGTTGCGGTGTTTATGATGAAATAGCCTCGTTGTATAAAGCGGTCACCCGTTTTTTATATTATCATTTCTATTTTAGGCTACAACGCGCCCGTTGACTTTCACCAGTGCTCCAAGTGCTATTATCACTCCGATTACAAAAATAACTCCGGTAAACAGAGCGACTTCACTTCAATCTTCCCAACCGTCACCACAAAGGCAAAGATTCATTTTACACAGACAAGTAAGTTTCAAGCATTGTCCCATTGAAATAAGACTCAGTATAGAATGATATACCTGGCAAAAGATTAATCATATAAATGGTGTAACTAACCTGACGTTGTCGGTTGTGTTTATTCATTACACCGTAAGTTATTTTATTTCCTAAATCTAAAAACGTAAAAAAAAAAAAAGTTACTTAACACGTTTTATTATTGTTTGGTTATTGACCCTTAATTATTTATTAATTTTCAGTCCTCCGTGCCAAATTTAAACGTAGCAACACCACAATCTCAAATTAATATTCCTGTTTCTGCGCCGCAACAATTACAAGAGAGAAGAATATTCATTCCAATTATTACAGTAAGTATAAATCAATTTTGGGTCACACCAGGGTCTTTTGCAAGTGTTGTAGTATGTACTTTAAACGTATTCAAACAAACTCGGTCTATCTTATAGACAGTAGGATACTTCAAGACCTTAAAGGGAATCGGGAAGGGAATTCGCAAAACACACAATAAGTTAGTTACATTAGTGTGAGTATTCCGCCAAGTGTGTGTTCAATTTAATGTTTAACAAGAAGACGAGATAGTAATATCGATACAATTAATTGCACAAAAAAAAACTACTCTCTGTATTTATACAGTAGTTCTTTTTCTATTACTACATGGGCATACTAGGAAGGCTTTTTTTAATAAAAAATGGCATTTAAAAAAAAAATATTATTACGATTAATTAAAAGATGTTTAAAAATTAGAAAGTGGGATGTTGTACAAATGATATGACGGTTAAACAAAAGTAAGTATATCATATATGTTTAATGTTTAGACCATTGCAGACATTCACTAAAATCCTGGCTTTTTTACATTTTGATTTGCAGTCAAAGTCCAAAAATTGAAACGACAAACACATTGAATTTGTATGTTATATGAAATGAGCTGAGAAAAATAAGAATTTGTATTAAGATCTACAACGTTTAATGCCGAGCTGCTCGCCACTTGTTCGGTGTAATCTCAGAATACCATCGGCGTAGACGGTCTGGTAATAGATACCTCCACTGGGTACCCAGGTCGCCTAGGCGGCCTTCAGGTTTCCGGACTGCATGATCGATTCGATTTAGCGATTTGAACTGGCTGGCCAACATAAGACTTCTTTCATTGAGGCTTTTTAAAATAACAATGTTTGTCTAAAATTGTAAGTAGTGATAGTTCTACAAAAATGTCTGCAACACTATTCTTATTATAATTTTTATTCTGTTAAAAATTATAATAAGAAAATGTTTAGTGCATTGAGTGGAAATCAAACCCGATGCCTCCTAATAATTAACCACGTAGGTGGTTAGATTTGATACAGCGAACATTTTAAGAAACTATTTTAATAAAAATAACAATATTACAGGTAACCCCAAAGCCTGCAGCAGTCGAGGTGCCCATAAAACTAAATGAGGAATGCGATGAAAAAAATATTGGTCAACCAAAAATGCTTCAACCAAATGTAGAAAAACTAACATTTCTACAACCAAAAGTGCTTCAACCAACAGAGAAACTAACATTTGTTCCTACAAATGTAGAAAAACTAACATTTGTACAACCAAAAGTGCTTCAACCAACAGAGAAACAAACATATGTTCCTACAAATGTAGAAAAACTAACATTTTTACAACCAAAAATACTTCAACCAACAGAGAAACTAACATTATTACAACCAAAAATGGTTCAGCCTAATGTAGAAAAACCAACATTTGTACGACCAAAGGTGGTTCAAACAAATGTAGAGAAACCAACATTTGTACGACCAAAAGTGGTTCAAACAAATGTAGAGAAACCAACATTTGTACGACCAATAGTGGTTCAAACAAATGTAGAGAAACCAACATTTGTACAACCAAAAGTGCCAACAGAGACACTAACATTTGTACAACCAAAAGTAGAAAACCTAACACTTGTACAACCAAAAGTAGAAGACCTAACACTTGTACAACCACATGTAGAAAACCTAACATTTGTACAGCCAAAAGTAGAAGACCTAACACTTGCACAACCAAATGTAGAAAACCTAACTTTTGTACAGCCAAAAGTAGAAGACCTAACACTTGCACAACCAAATGTAGAAAACCTATCTTTTGTACAGCCAAAAGTAGAAGACCTAACACTTGTACAACCAAATGAAGAAAACCTAACATTTGTACACCCAAAAGTGCTTCAATCAAATGTAAACAAACTAACATTTATACAACCAAAAGTGTTTCAACCAAATGTAGAGAAACAAACATATGTACAACCAAGAGTGTTTCAACCAAATGTAGAGAAACAAACATATGTACAAACAAGAGTGTTTCAACCAAATGTAGAGAAACAAACATATGTACAACCAAGAGTGTTTCAATCAAATTTAGAGAAACAAACATATGTACAACCAAGAGTGATTCAACCAAGTGTTGGTCCTTCAAGTGCAGCCCAAGCGAAAGTTCAACCAAAAGTGTTTCAACAAAACATTGAGCATTTCAAACCTGCTATAATACATAATTTAGTTAATCAACCAAACCCAAAATTGAATGAACAGGAAATTGACCAACCTTTGTACGAAGAAATAAAATCTATCCTAAGAGAAGCAAATAAAAATAAGTTTGTACAATCAATATTGACCAATCCAACAAATACAACTGTTGCAAATAAGCAAAATATTTCAACATATGATCAGAAATCCGAACAACCAATATTTGATGTAAGTGTTGTTTTATTTATTTACCAAAAAAAAAACATAGTAAATAGAGTTTTTTGACACCTGTACATTATTTTAAGCTGTGAAAAATAAATTTGATTGTTATTTAAGACGACTTGTACACAACATCATTATTGTATTAAGTGTATCAGGAAATCGCTGACAGAGCTAGTTTCAACAAACGTGATACATTATATACATACAGAGCGCGACACCTCAGGAGTTCGGGCGTCGTATGGGGTGCGACAGAGAGTTACAGTAGGCCGGCGAGACTAGAAACATCCTCTAATCCGCACTCCTGGGGCTCTAGAGAAAAATCAGGCGGGGCGACATGTCGTGTCGCCTTCAATCAAAACTGTATAGACTTTTGACTGAGGCGACGCGACATGTCGCTTCGCCTGCTTTTTCTCTAGAGCCCCTGAGTTATCGCACACTTTAGTTAGGGACATATTTACCGAACATTACACTAGCTATTTGTAGTTACGCCATCAACGTTGCTAGGCTAGCAACGTTGATGGCGTAAGTTAAAGGTTCCCTTCGGTTAAAGGACCTTCTCGTCACAGAGGTCTCTATAACTTTGCTAGACCAACATTAGGCACCGCCTATAGATGCAACAACCGTCAAATGACCATTAGGAGAGTAGTCTTCTTTGGCGACGAGTCGTTAAGTTAAAATTAAATATGGAAATATCGTTTCTATTCCGACGGTCAAATAGTTTATATTAGTATACCATAAAAATAACATGAATAAATTTCTTGTTTGACCCTTTTTAAGTATAGAAATTTTAACTCTTTGGAGACTTTTCAAACTTGGTACTTTATGTTAAACGTTAACATCTTAATATGAGGCTTCTAGTCGTGTTTTGGTTTTAGTCTATGGCTTCTGAAAACTAGCATTTATATCTTGTTAAGGTGGTAGGTCTCCTTTCCACATGTGGTATATTAAAGTAGACATCCATAATTGACGCTCTTATTGTGTTACGGCATCATATAGCTGGAGAGCTGTTTTCAAAATTCAACAAGAGTTTAGTCATGGCGCAGAATTCAATATAATTGAAACTCTTGCACCGACATAGTTACAGCGACAACTTATGTAGCGTGCTGACTCGTCGTGTTCCACAATAATGCGGTCTGACTACTTTCCCACATTATTTTGTACTATAAGATACTTTACTGACAATTTTAAATTATAACTAAACACTTGTAGAACATGTTCTAATTTTATATATAACAAAGCGCGCCGCCGTCAGGTGTTCCACCACCTGAACTTGCCGTTGGGTGACTCATGTATTTATATGTTAATACTAAATCATGTTGAATTCTGAGCCGTGACTAAGCTTTTGTCGATTTTTGCCGCCAGCTCTCGGACTAATAGTGAGTGCGACCAATACTGCTAATACTGCATTAAAGAAAGTTAAAAAGTCACGTCGAACTCCAATAAAAAAAGATAAAATTTTTAGACGCTTTAAATAGTTTTTTTGTCATTATTTTATCACAATCTAAACTATATGAAAATCAAGTTTAGTTTTTGATATTAAAGCAATAAATTTAATCAATTTTACCATTGGAAAAGATAAATTTTGTTATTTTAAATGGTTATATATACTTTTTTTTATCATATTTTTTTTTATATTCAGTTGACTTCAGATTTGGATGAAGATACGCCTCTAAAAGCTTTTCTAAGAAACAAGGCTCCAGAACCACTGCCTGAAAAAACTCGTAAAACAAACAAAAGACACTTGATTAAAGGACGAGGTAATTTTTTATAATTTTACTATGATTCTTTGCACTAATTGATAAGTTATAAATCCTTATACTTTTTTACTATAATAGTGGGTCTAGATTCTTATCGATTCGGTTTTCACAATTCAGACAACTATCTTGACTTTTTTTATGAATAATATGAATAAACTGTAAGATATTCGTAGATATTTTTTTTTTAATATTTTTTTATTTACACCCATTTTTAAACCGACGTTGCGTCTGTCGTCTGAGGTAAACTACTAACCCAACTTTGATGATATTTGAATTGGAGGGTAAAAATAAACCCCGGATGTTAACTTCAAAAATTTTATATTTGTTGTATTTTTTTTTTTTGAATAAATAAATAAATATTATATATAGGGTTATGTATATATATAAGAGATATTAGAAATAAATTTATTGATGTGTTTTTTTACAGCTAAATACAAATATGATGACGAAGCCAAACCAGAATCTGCTCCAGAAGTCACTGCTCACAAAACAGTTGCCTATGTAAGTTTACTTTACCACCTTTACTTATTAATTGACCCAACCTTAAACCCTAACCTAATTAATAAACTACAATTTTACATTTCTACTGGTCAACCTTACTTACATATTGTAAATGTGGTCTTCTTTGTCTGTGTGTTTGTCGTTTTTGAGAGTTTGACACTTCTAAATAGCTTTTATTATAAACTAGCCTTTGCCGTTGCTTTAGTATTCAAAATTTTTAGTTTGGATCTAAAATGATTGCCGAGACTAAATTATTTCTGTAATAAGACTTTCCCATATACCTCATATTATCCCCTTTTTTTGTTATACGGAACTCTAAGGGCGTGAACACAATTCGCACTTATCCGCTATTTTTAAGAAAATAGTATATTTTTGGTAACTTTCGCACCTACTAAATTATTTAAGTAGCCAAAAAGATGAGCATACCTATAACTATGTCGAAAAGTCATTCCGAGGGTCTCAATCTATATCCATACTAAGTATCATCTGTTCAGCAGTTTAGGCGTGAAAACACAACAAACAAACAGAGATTTTCGCATTTATAATATTAGGCTATATAATATGGAATAATTTTTGTATGGCAGTAAATTGAACTCCCGTGTCAATATACATTCATTACAAAGTTGTTCTGGCCAGATAGTTCAATGATGTATTTTGAATTGTGTATTTGTGCAATTTGTAGGGACTAGAAACTATTAATCAAAATTGTTTTATCATACAAATGTACCTAATTTGGGAAAAAACAGATTGTGACATTAGCTATTGGTAATACCCGTCTCTGAGTTAAAAAAATAAATAATACCATCACAGGTACCTTTTTGGCTCCCGAGAACCGTTAAAATGGCCTCAGGGTACCAATTGGCGAAATGGGGATGGCCCCCATTTCGCCGATGGTATTCGGAGGCAACACCATACAAGTGGCGAGCTTATTGCGGTGTTTATGATGGTATAGCTATCGTTGTATAAAGCGGTCGGTTATCAGTTGCGCAGTGACTAATCCACTAGGCTGGGGCCACATTTCTGGCATAATAAACTGTCTTTATAGTTTTTATCACTACGATGGCGACGGACTGTCTAAAATAAAAGCTTGTTGGGTACTCTGAGGCCAGATCTCATAATAATACATGTAACTTTTTGACAAGGGAATAAAATAGCAATCGGCTAGAGACAATGTTCTTAGCTATCCATGGATTTTCCATGAGGCGTGTCCATCGCGTGGTTGAGAGGCAAGGGAATGAAATGCAGTATTCCTGGACTAGAGGCCGCGTAGGGTTAAAGACCTATCCGAATTCAACTCACGTTCACTGTGGGTCCTGTATCAACCAAATACTATTCAATCGCGACAATTTTATAACATTTTTTTTTTCAAGAATATGAAAGAGGCATTTAAAGCTGAATTAGAGAAAAGCGCGCCAGAAACCAATCTGGATCCCATGGGAGAAGCAAACGAGAGTAAGTTTTAGATTATTTAAGCTTAAAAAGAATGTGAAGGTTGTTTTTTTAAAGTTTTTTTTATAATAAAAATCTGACGATCGTGTAGACCATATTATCATCTGTGCCCTTCATTCCAAATCATAACCCCGAAGGAATTTACATAATTCTAAATCCTAAAACTTATCGTTTGTTTATACTTTTTAGTAATCTGGAAGACTTTTATTTTTCGTTAAAAAGTTTTTATTCAAACTTTTTTAGTGTACTAGAATGGAATGATTATATTATGTACTTATTATATTATCACCGCAAACAACATGGAAAGATGCTACTAATTATATCCTTTAAAATATTATAATAATCAGCTAAGATTTGACAGAGATATAACTTAATCTCTATCGATATTTGCTTTCTGAAGAAATCCTATCATCAGATCCTGATTTAATTTTAATGAAATCAACTTTGAAATTTATACTATCAACTAGATTTTTTTTTAATATCGGCTAAGAAACTATAATGACCAATTTCATTCATTATGATAAAGAAAAATCGTTGTGTCAAGATTATTAAGAAACATGTATTTTGTTTTTCAGCTTATCCTACAATTATTCTGGATGACCTAGATATGACCGACTCTCCCATTCCGAGCACCAGTGCATGTAAAGTGCTAAGTCCTGAGGTAAAGAATAGTACATTGTTTACCGAGGGGAGAAAGTCACCGATTACTAACGAGGGCGAAGTTTGAGGCCCGACGCGAAGCGGCGGGCCTTAATTCGCTCGAGTTAGGAATCGCACTTTCTCACAGAGTGATACATAGTGCTTTATACTACACCTACGAGGAAAATAAAAAATAAAATCTCTATTAATTAAAGTTTATATTAAAATTATTACAGTTGTTAAAACTTAATAAATCAAAAATGCAAAGAAAGTAAACAGCCAATAAACCAATACTTTTATTTTATTTTATTTTGATTAAAATTTCGAACTTGTAAAAAAAAACTAGGCTGTATGGCTTTGAACCCTTGCCTTTCCTAATTTGGAAGAATTGAAGAAAAAAAATTAAAAAAAAACTAGCACGTTAACAATGAATTTTCATATACTTTTTCCTCCCGCTTAAGCACGTTAACAATGGATTTTCATACACTTTTTCCTCCCGCATATTTGTACGACTACAAAGACGTACTTTCTGACCTATTCTTACGCAAGTAAGAACCTACTTTCCGAGCAGGTGTAGTATAAATACATTTATACTATTATTATACAAGCGAATGTAAGTATGTCTGTTTGTCTACCTGTATTATTTGTTATTGACATATAAATCATAGATAGAAACAAAAATTATAACAAACCAGTAAAGAGACAATATGCTCTCTATAATTATTATTGAAACTGGACCAGTAGCTTTAACATTATTGTTTGCTATCGTTAATGTTATATTTAAAACGCTAGGTTCTGCCAAAGAAGAGGTTTATTTGGCTTGGTTTGACAAATAATGCGAACCTTTTGATGTTTCACCACAATTTAATAAAAATAAAATTACTTAAGTGTTAGACAATAACAAAACATATTATGTGTGTAGTAAATTTGGCTTAATTATTAATTGTCTTATTTTTTCGGATAATGCTTTTAGGTCATAAGGTACACTCTCCGGCCCCATTAATGAGCTCAGTGTTCAATTGCACCAATTTAATAGGGCTGGATACCTCCCGTTCCCAACCAACACCGATTTCTTAAAATTAGATATATATTTTATTTGAAATAATGAGAAATAGAAGAATAACCTTATTATAACTGCTGCAAGACTTAATAATAAACTTATTTCTAAAGAAATTGTTTTTTGTTGTAAATTTAATTTTAAACAAAGTTCGTATTATTGAGTTAAAGATAGGGTGTCCAAAAGATATTATACTAAGTAAATACTGTAAGATTTAAAGTAAATTTCGATGGTTAATATACAGTGCAAAGAGTCTATCGCTGACTATTTTAAACACATTTTTATTTACAATTACAGCCACCAAAGAAACGAATTCGAAGGAAGGCAGAACCTAAAACAAGGGGCAAAGGTAAGTGGTATTGATTTTATAGTATATTGTTTGTAAATAAACTAATACCGAAAGTCTCTAATGTGTTGTACTAAGATGGCAAGGGCCATAGTGAGGGGTTTCACATACAGGGATTACTCGATCGAGAAACACTTTGGAATCAAATTGGTACCACATACACGACAGCGAGCGACTAGTACGAACTCTCTCAGCTGAGTTGCTTAAAGACATTTAACTATAATACATAAACGGATTTGATTTTGATTTTCAGCAAAGCCTACGGAAAATGCAGATTCCGTAGTAATTCCCGGGTCACCCATCCCGAGCACCAGTGCATGTGAAATTATACCAAGCCCTGAGGTAAATAAATCTATTTATATTAATACTATTATTACAAATTTATCTTGTGTTGTTTTAGGCAATAATTGGTAGAGAAATGTTCGCCTCAAGTAAGATGGCAAACGAATGTACCAAATTAATATTAATGTAGAAATAATTTATCATTTTACAACTTTCAATTTTACCGGCCTTTAAAAAATGCATATTTATTTGCTTTTACAGCCACCAAAGAAACGAGCACGAACGAAGGCTGCACCTAAACCAAGAGGCAGAGGTAAGCTTATTTATATTTATTTATTTATTTTTATTTAAGTATGATACTCGCGACAAGATGTTGATGTAATAGGCTTAAGGTTCACAAATTGAGCTAACATCTGGACTACATCTTACTATTGTGAGTATTTTAGAATAAAAAACTTTATATAAAGAAATAAATAATCAAAACTAAACATATAATCAATTCAAACAAATAAACGAACATTATGAATAATAAAACATAATCAAGCTAAAACAAATCTATATAAAACAAAGCAAACTCAGTAAGGTACATCAAATAAATTTCTTTAAACCATTGTGGTAATAATAAATAATTCAGAGATTATCTTGTAATGATCTTTTTAAATGTATACGGCTAGAGTCATATCAATGTCCCTGTGCCTGCTACTTACCTCATTATACAACCGACACATTCTTACAATAGCGTTAAAAACGATGTATTATTTTTGTACCTGCAATGTGAACGTACAAGGAAGACTACTTTTATGTCTATTTTGTGAAGGCTACTATGAATTATTTTGTGAAGGCGCACAAGGTCGTACCTTTTACGACGATCTTTTGGTGACAACATTCGAAACCAGGATAATCGGTCGTCGTAGCTGGATGATTTACGACCAAGGTTACACCGGTATGACAAAACTTTTAGTAGCGATTTTGAACACGTTCATGAGTCCTGTAAAACGGCGACCAAATGGGACACGCATACTCCAGCACTGAAAAAAACAAACTGCAAAAGGTTTGTAAAGCTTTGTGGCCTTTTAGTCTTTAGTTGATCGAACTATTGCAATACCCAGCAATTGATTACCCCGATCAATAATGTATTTATAATGTGGTTTAATGTTAATTGTAATATAAACAAATGCTGGACATTCCAGTTTAGAGTTAAGGTTAAATATAAACACGACAAATAATAGAGGACCAAGGTGGGATCCCTGGAGAACGCCGGAAGTAATTTCGACAGGGGAAGAGACCTAACCCTTAACCGCAACAATTGACTTATATTTGAAAAGTATGAGCGAACCCAACGCAGAAGTCTACCATGTATTCTTAGACACTAATCTTCTCAATGAGCAGAGCATGATTAACCTTGTCAAAAGCCTTGATAAAATCTCAAATGGAATCCACTTGACCTCCGTTTGCAAAGGAATTACAAATATAGTTCTTATACTCGAGAAGGTTGCTGACAGTAGACCTATTTTTCACAAAGTCGTGTTGACTATCAGATAATTTTCCTGCGACATGACCATAATTGATACATTTGAATAATAGGGGGATCTCATCGGGTCCAGCTCCTTTGTTTCTGTGTAACTGTTTGATTTTGTTTTCCATGTCAACCTTTATACTACTTAGCATATTACAATGCATTGTGTTCAGGGTGGGACTAATATTATTAACAGAAGAAGGCTCAAACACAGAGCCAATAAACGTAGAGGAAAGTTTCCGTATCTCCTGGCTATCGGAAGTAGCATTGTTACCAAAACTCTTGGTTTGAGGGATAGTGATACGCCCTTCTTGTTATTAATAAAACACCAAAAGCTGCATGGAGTATAAGCGAATCTTCAACAGTCAACATAAACGTTTTGTAGCATTCAGAAGTTAGAGTCCTGCCTCGAGATCGCAGTAAGGAGAACGAGTCATAGTCGTGTGGATTAACATACTTTTTATAACGTTTATGTTTTTTTAAGACATTTTTTAAGTCCATCAAATGGGATATTGATAACGAAAATTGCACCGCACATTTGGAGTATGATTCTTTATAACATCATTAAGCACATCCTAAAAATTGCTAACACAGTTGTCAACGTTAAGTCACGGGAGAATGTTATTCCAATCTATATCACTAATGTCGTTTTTTCGTAATCACACTTATTGAAGTTGACGCTTTTTATAGTATATTGTTTGTAAATAAACTAATACCGAGAGTATCTAACCTACAATGTGTAGTACTGAGATAAAGACAAGGCAGTCAGCAAGGAGTCTTTATCTTATAATGTGTTACTGAGATAAAGGCAAAGTAATGGGCTGGATTAAAATACAGTTATACACTATCAAGTAAAACTTAGGAATATATTCGTTGTACCCACACGTCATATATCGTTGGTTAAAAAACTAATACCGTGAGTCTCTAAGAATATGTATCACTGAGATAAAGGTAAGGGCCATAGTGAGGGGCGGGATTCACATACTGTAATACTCGATCGAGTTATTGTTTCTAAAGAAACTAATACCGAGAGTATATATCTTATTATGTGTAGCACTGAGATAAAGGCAAGAGCCATTGTGGGGGCGGGATTCATATACTGTGATACTCGATCTAGTAAAAGTTTGTGCCAAACAATAATTTACATGGTCCCGTAATTGCCGCAATTAATTTAACTTTTGGTTGCGTTTAGAAATAGGTAATGCTTTATTATGGTGTGCTTTATGGTTTATATTTTTCAGCAAAATCAGCGAAGCAAGCTACCGAACCCGCTGAAGGAAAAGCTAAAGGGGTGAGTGGCCGTTTAACTATATTTATTATGTATACAAATCATAACTAGCCCCGGAAATGTTGTATTACAATGAAATCTATTTTGTATTTACTATTGCTATTTTTGGACACATATAGTTTGTGGTTCATTTCTCGGGAGGTTTCAGCGCGTGGGTTTTCAATAGCTTTGTAATTAAGTTATATTTATTATGCAATAAGGTGTGTTTTATAACTTGTGATCGGAAATTCGGGTGCAATTATACCTAAACTTCATTTTTTTTTTCTAGAAAAGAAAATCCTTTCTGTATAATATTTTTTTGTTTATATTTTTATATAAAGTATTTCCAATTGTTATCATTATAAGGATTATTGTGTCAAAGCAAACTAATAAAAAATATTAAGACCTATTTAAATATTGAAAAGTAGGTAATTAAACGTTTTCAATAAATCTTACCTTAACCACTAAATCAAAAAAAAAAGTATATTATATCTTATGGTTTTAACTTTTATTTAGGTTAGAGGAAAAGCTGCGAAGACTACCACTACTGTGGCAAAACGAGGCAGAAAGCCAAAGGCAACCGCTAGGAAACCTAGAGGTGCTCCGCCATGTCTACCAATCTCACATAGAGGTAAGATTTTTTAATGATAAAGATCGCGAGTGTATTGGTATACCCGTAAATGTACACTTGCGAGCAAATAAACTGAATCATCTAGTTTTCTGTGGCCGTAAAAAGGCCAAGTAATAAAAAAACGATAAAAAAAATCGATAAATTTTTTACTTGTTGTTGCAATAACATTCACTGTTGTCCCAAACCAATAATCTTAAAACTGTTTTAATAATGAATATACTGCTTTTAGAATTATTGAGCTTTAAAATAATATAAATAATATTTTTTATTATTATTAAATAATATTTAATAAATAAAATAGTTTTAAACGATCTCTAAAATAAGTGATTCAGTTTTTTTTTCTCGCAATTGTAATTTACGTTATAAATATTTTACTTGTACCTTTTTCAAGCGTTTATTTTACTTTTGGCAGGTCGAGTATAAATAATTTAGTGATGTCTTAATGCGTTATCGATTCCATTTATTATAACAATCGACTTTGGACTTTTTTTTACATATGGCGCCTATATTTTCAATTAAACGTCATTATTCTCCTGCAACGGCTAAGTTTTTTTTTGTGTAAATTTTCTATCACATACTTGATAGGCGTGCATTTTTTCGGCTTTGAAATACCCTTTGAATAATTTATTTTTTCTTAAAACGTACATAGAAGAAAAAATAATAATAACTACCTATAAATTTACTCTTTGTTTGTATATTGAACGACTCACGTAACATGATTTAGCGTCAAACGATATATGGTATAATTGCATTAAATAATAATTTAATTGTTAGGTATAGCATTAAAATTTATAATATATAGAGTAAGGTGCTTGATTTTTTTTTATTTCCAAAATTCGTTCAAATTTAACGTGGAATGGAAATGCATTGATTGACATTGGTTACGTTCTAAGGACATATCAAAAGTAAAATAAACCCTTGGAAAGAGTGTTATAATACGAAGTCGTCATTTCTGTCTGTCGGTTTGTCTTCTTTTATACTAGCTGGTGCTCGCAACTTCGTGTGCGTGTTATAGATTCAAAAATCACCTCACAACCGCACGCGCGACTAAATGCGGCATAAGGTGTAATTAATTAATATCTTGATTCCGTTTATCGATTTTGATGACTTAAACGCTAAATGTTACTCCCAATAACTTGTAATTTGGTTTTGAATCCAATGTTTGGCTTTTACATGATGTGAGAAACTGTTCAGAACCGCAGACACGGAAAGTCTACGGTTTTATTAGATATAAAAATTTATTTCATATTTGTTAGATTTTTTGATTCTTTGTTTAATAACAATATATGCATCTTAAGAAATCCCTTATTATAATTATCTAAGACGTAAGAAAGCGGGCAAACTTATGCCTAAGTGTGTACACACTCGTATTGAAGGCCACTGTTGACCACAAAATGAATATAATCAATACGTTTAAGAGTCGGTACTCACAATGCATTAGAGAACGCATTAACATATTGGCCAATACCAGTACACAAAAATAATATTGACCAATCATAAAACAGGCAGTCTTATTTTTTTAATTCAATTTTTGAACCAGAATTTTTTATAGATTCTGGTTCAAAAATTGGTTTAAAAAATTAAACACTTGTTCCAAAATAAAAAAAGGAAAACAAGTAGGAAAAAATATATTTACCTATTTAAATCCGTGACGACTAAGAAATATTTAACATGGCGAGTGAGGAATAATAAAGCACATATAAATTAAAATTATAATTGTGGCAAATAAGGCATAATTCGTATGGCGATTACGGAAACTTAATTACGTGCCAAGTGTTGAGTATGAAACAAATATTAAATAAATGTCGATGTAAGTATGTACATGGATTACCAAAGAATGTAATTGTTTATATAAATGTAGTGTGCATCCTTCCCCCCCCCCCCCCCCCCTCCAATGTTAGGCTTGTTGGTATTAGATAAAAGCGCAATGGCGTCCCCTCAGTGTATCTGAATGTAGTATTAATTAGTCGTCGGCGTGTAGAGCGCATACACGAGCATGACCACCCCGTCTTAATAGCAGCGCATATGAGTCGCGGCTTATTATATATAACCTCAAATAAATTGCACCTTTTTGTTATTTGTTGGAGGTTATTATTAGCCACGTCGCATAACTTACTTTCTATTCTTCCCACCTCCAAATTTAAGCGACTGCGATTGTTTAAATGTTCGTGCCGCTTTAGCATTGACTTTGCTTATATATACCTTGTCTAATCCTTTATTTTACTTTTGATATTTGCACGCAAGTTTAATATTCCGTGACAATAAATTTGCACAAAACATATGCCATACTTTGCTGTTGCAGGAACCTATTGCAAGCTACTACTAGTTCACAAACTTTAAAATATCAACGCCACATGTAAATTATATAAATAAATGGTTTTGAATTTAAGAGGGCGTATAAAGGCAAATCAAAGCAGGTCAAATAAAAGATGCCTCTTACAAAGCGTGCGAATGAGAAACAAAAGAAAATTTCGCGTGGAAATTTTGAAAAAAAAAACCAGTTTTTTTGCTATGAATTTCAAAATATACATAAGAATATATGTATATATAAGAACGCTAGGTCATGCACTTCTACATAAACAGAGATCTTATACATAAACATAACTTATTAAAAAACATGGTTTTATAATCTGCTCTATTTTGTAAGTAATATGAAATATCGATAAAAATGGAGGTAACTTTGCGATGTTTTTCTATTGAGGCAAATTTATGCTATTACGTTGTTCAAAGAGCCATTTACTTCTAAATATCTTATATAATATACTATGATTTTTATATATTTGTTGAATTTAAGGTATTCTTATTATCGGAGATCTAGATTTCTGATTTCCTTTATGCGGCCTCTTAAATTACAACTATTGTACTAGACTTACTGTAGTTTTATCTTATAGCTCAAAAGCGTTGAGTTTATATTTATGAATTGTTATACCTACTTATAATAGACATTATCAAAATAAAATATTCAATCGATTAAAACTTCTTCATAAATAAAGTGGATAAGAAATCGAACCCGTAACGCAATTGGACATCACTAATTATTTTTTTAGAACTGTGCTGTCAAAAGTAAAATAAATGTTTGGAAATAACATAATAAGAGGCGTTAGAAATCACAGAGTATCTTTCTCTTGCGAATGTTTTTATTGAAATCATCTTCAAGAGGACAACTACCCTGTGAACAATACTCTGTGGTTTCTTATTTAATATTTTATTCAATACACACTTATTAATTTTAGTTGCTGTCGCAAATTTCCCTAATGCTTCTGATTTGGAGTATTACTATGTGGCTCCGCCGAGTGAGGCGGAGACTGTTACAAAAGACCGAAGAGCGGAAATAGAGGTAAGGTTTATTTTAAAGATGGATAAAAAGTACTTATACAGATTCATTAATAATACCACGTGGCGCAAAAGTAATGTTACAATAGGATTATATGTCTATTTTAAAAAATATTGTAGGGTCTTCTTTAATTTTAACATGCACAGTTGTGTACATAACATACCTACATTCATAAATTCACAACGATCAATAATGGAGCATACTATACTCACATTTTTTCGTAATAATTTGTCAGTTTTTTTCGGAATAATGCAACGTCAATTTCACCGACCAGTCCTGACATTTTTTTGGCTTATTCCCTAGAAATTTAAAACATAATACCGGAAGCTTTGAGAATCGTAATGGGAGATGCTTTAAAGAGATCAAATTGGAATTGACGCTGAAGGCCGTCATTTGAAGGATATCATACAAAACCTAATAAGAATGTTTAAAGGACTTCATTCAAAACCTAATAAAAATATTTACATTGTCGCTGGAGGTTTTGTATGATGTCCTTAAAATATAATATAATATTTTAAGGACATCATACAAAACATAATAAAAATACTTACATTGTCGCTGGAGGCTATCATTTGAAAGACATCATACAAAACCTAATAATAATGTTTGAAAGACTTCATTCAAACCCTAATAAAAATATTTACATTGTGAAGGAATCATACAAAACCTAATAAGAAGGTTTGAAAGACTTCATTCAAAACCTAATAAAAATATTTACATTGTGAAGGAATCATACAAAACCTAATAAGAAGGTTTGAAAGACTTCATTCAAAACCTAATAAAAATATTTACATTGTGAAGGAATCATACAAAACCTAATAAGAAGGTTTGAAAGTATTCATCTAAAACCTAATAAAAATATTTACATTGTCGCTGGAGGTTTTGTATGATGTCCTTAAAATATAATATAATATTTTAAGGACATCATACAAAACCTAATAATAATGTTTGAAAGACTTCATTCAAACCCTAATAAAAATATTTACATTGTGAAGGAATCATACAAAACCTAATAAGAAGGTTTGAAAGACTTCATTCAAAACCTAATAAAAATATTTACATTGTTAAGGAATCATACAAAACCTAATAAGAAGGTTTGAAAGACTTCATTCAAAACCTAATAAAAATATTTACATTGTGAAGGAATCATACAAAACCTAATAAGAAGGTTTGAAAGACTTCATTCAAAACCTAATAAAAATATTTACATTGTGAAGGAATCATACAAAACCTAATAAGAAGGTTTGAAAGACTTCATTCAAAACCTAATAAAAATATTTACATTGTGAAGGAATCATACAAAACCTAATAAGAAGGTTTGAAAGTATTCATCTAAAACCTAATAAAAATATTTACATTGTCGCTGGAGGTTTTGTATGATGTCCTTAAAATATAATATAATATTTTAAGGACATCATACAAAACATAATAAAAATACTTACATTGTCGCTGGAGGCTATCATTTGAAAGACATCATACAAAACCTAATAATAATGTTTGAAAGACTTCATTCAAACCCTAATAAAAATATTTACATTGTGAAGGAATCATACAAAACCTAATAAGAAGGTTTGAAAGACTTCATTCAAAACCTAATAAAAATATTTACATTGTGAAGGAATCATACAAAACCTAATAAGAAGGTTTGAAAGACTTCATTCAAAACCTAATAAAAATATTTACATTGTGAAGGAATCATACAAAACCTAATAAGAAGGTTTGAAAGACTTCATTCAAAACCTAATAAAAATATTTACATTGTGAAGGAATCATACAAAACCTAATAAGAAGGTTTGAAAGTATTCATCTAAAACCTAATAAAAATATTTACATTGTCGCTGGAGGCTATCATTTGAAGGACGTTATTCAAAACCTAATAAGAATGTTTGAAAGTCTTCATTCAAAACCTAATAATAATGTTTGAAAGACTTCATTCAAAACCTAATAAAAATACTTACATTATCGCTGGAGGCTATCATTTGAAGGACATCAATGAAAACCTAATAGGAATATTTTTATTATCGCTGGAGGCCATCATTTGAAGGACATTATTGAAAACTTAATAGGAATAATTGTATTGAACACGGAAAGACATCATTTATAACCTAATAGGGATTTGTATTAATACTGCAGACCATCATTAAAAACTCAATACGAATAATTGTATTGACCATTTATATTGATGTACGTGGTGGCCGAGTTGGTTAGACCTTGGACTTAAAAATACTTATGTCCCTGGTTCGAATCCCAGTGAAGCCAATGAGTTTATAAATAAAATAAAAAATACATTTGTTTGACAATACCGCTATAGTGCCTCGGAGAGCACGTTAAGCTGTCGTTCCCGGTTTCACCATACCAACTTGTGAAACTGTTTATAGATGGGTAATTGAGTCTATTCAAAACATTGCGACGAGCTAGCCACTTATACGATGTAGACTCATTCCATCAGGTACGACGAGGTGGGATTAAAACCCCTCCGCTGGGTACCCTGAGGCCGTCTAGACGGTCTCGGGCGCCGTAAGGTATCCGTGATGATATGTATGTATGTATGTATTGACCATTGAAGGACATAATTGAAAACCTAATAGGAACAATTATATTTTAGCTGGAGGCCATCATTTGAAGGACATCATTGAAAACCTAATAGGAATAATTGTATTGACCATGGAAGGATATCATCATTCATAACCTAATTGGGATATTTGTATTAACGCTGGAGGCCATCATTTGAAGGATATCATTAAAATCCTAATAGGAATAATTGTATTGACCATTGAAGGGCATCATTCATAAACTAATAGGGAAATTTTGTATTGAAGCTGGAGGCTATCATTTTAAGGGCATCATTAAAAAACTAATAGGAATAATTGTATTGGCCATTGAAGGACATCATTTATAACCTAATAGGGATGTTTGTATTGACGCTGGAGGCCATCATTTGAAGGTTAATAAAAAATCATAATAGAATTATTTTTACTTTCCAAAAAAAAAAGCCATTTCTTAATTTTTTTAAAGTTATAGCTGTATAAAACTGGGTCATTATTTATGCGCTACCTTGTATTATATTATGTAGTTTTGGTTATAATACAGATAATATTTAAAATATTGGGTAACGGGCCTTATCGATGCTGCCCGTCGCTATCCGACTGTAAATGATATTTGTTGTAATTTTTTAGGTTCCCTCATTTCGTGTCAAAGTATTTGTACCTGATGCTAAACCATGTGGAGCAGATGAAGAAGAAAACTTTGCGTATGAAAAAGTTCACCGAAAATTAGAAATGATGGAGAGAAGAGAAACAAGGTATTTACTCATTTTATAAAGTTTCCCGGTATCGGTAAACCGGGCGTCACAAGACTGTCCTTTAGGGTGCGGTTACGGAACGGGCGTTTGACTATAAAGCAGCAAGTATATTAAGGTAGACTTGTAATGCAAATTCGTCTTCGTCTACATTCGGGTCATGATAGTTTCTTTAATATTGTTATTTACACATTGAACTCCAATATAGTATGATCTTTTGTTTTCAAATAAACAGGTGTCAACGTTCGTACGTAAACACTCATTTCTTTAGATACAAAACTGTAAACGGCTTATACCGGCTTATAAGAACGGCCATTCGTACGCGCCAAATAACTATCCAACTGTAAAAGTCATAACTATTGAATGGCTTTCTTAAGAAGCGTTCAAACACACGCAGTGTTACTATAGGTAGCAAAATCCGATTAAGTATGCGATATTTTTCTATTCGCGCTGTCTGAGAAATTTCCATAAATCATACAAACAACTAAATACACAGCGTTAGCGAATATTCCTTATGTGTGAACTTAAAACCTGTGTTCGATGATGTTATCGTCTTTTGCCTGTTCATTCTAATACAACAACAACACATGCCTCCGTTCCGCATAGAAGGATTCTCAACTTCACTTTTCACTCAAGGAACCCTTTCTTTTATGTCAAATCGAGAAAGATCGAAAAAGTGAGATGTTTCTTGAATTAAAAGTGGAGTTGAGGATGCGACTTAGAATACGGAGGTAAGTCTTTCTACTATAATCTCATCAAAACTCAGCCTAGCTGACAAGACGACTAGACTGTCCAATTAAAAAAATGAGCTGGAGTGAAAGTCTCAAGGTTGATTGGGTCTGAAGAGAGCGAGCTTAATGGATGTGAATTTAACATGACTTCAATTATACCTATTTTATTAAAATAGTAGTAAGTTCTTCAAAAGTTAATACGGGTTCTCATACTAACCCCAGGCAAGTTACTTTTGGTAGACTTTACAACGCCAAGTCATTGTACGTTGGTAAAATGCAGTTTCAATAATTAATAATTCCTTCTATTCACCTAATGGGACAAGCGTTTCTCCCGAGGGTGACCACAATTAAAACTAAAACGTTTAGTCCTAATGCAGATCGTTAGATCTAATCAGAAAGTTACATCTATTTATTTATCTCTTTGAATTTATTCGACTACATAGTGAGCCTATCAACAAATGACAGCTCGTGTACGACAAGCAATCAGTGGCCTATCGCGTAACTTCGATGGGAATGAATTTCATTTGTATCACCATTGCCATTCCCATTACCATTAAAGCAAATAGGAGCGATCGCGTAAACTTTTGGATCGTAATGGCTTTCAAAAATTTATATCATTCAATCATTCAATTGCGTTTTGTTTCATCAAGTACATGACAAATATCGAAAAGAAATTAAATATATAAAATATATTATTTCCTTTAAATGTTTATCACAGTATTCAATTATTCTATAATATTATACATAAAAGTAATTCTAATTTGAATAAGAGCCCATAGAAGCATCGTAATAGGGAATCTCGAATAAAACTTAACTTGTGATGAATCTGAACGCACTCGGTTGCTTGGCTACGAGTTTTCATAAATAGTTATGTCAGATTATTATTATTATTAATTAATGTTACAAATAAAATACAAAAAAGTTGATCTTTTAAACAATCTATTATTCTTGATTTTTTTATTAATTTCAATGTACATAATTATATGACATTCACTGCATCATACCTACTTACTAATTTATTATTTTAAATGAAAACTCTTGTCCTACCGAAAAAAATACAAAGTTTTCGTTTATAAAAAAAAAAAATTGATGCCGACTGGTTTTAAAATGGTAATGAATATCATTCTCAACTGTCAATAAGGTTACGCGATCGCTCTAATCTGTATGAGCTATCATATTTCGTTCGTTCAGTGGGATTTATTTACAATGATAATGGGTTTCCATTCCCATTGCGTTCTGCGATACGAATTGATGTTTTGATGTTCATTAATGGACTTCAAATGTCAAAATGAACCCCATTACCATTGCAGTTACGCGATAGGACTACAGGATCTTGGTCCGCACCAAATTGGGTGCCGTGGAAAATACAACACTTGACGCTACATCTACAGAGTTAATCTCGACATGTCTCCAAATTAAATTGGCTTCAGAAGTTTGGATCTGGGAGACTCGGTTGGCCACAGAGGCTTCAATTGCATAGACAACATCCCTTAATGAGACAATCAGATTGCACCCTCGTGGCTATTCTGATTGTCATTCCAAGCATACACGTCATCAGTCTCAAGGTTACAAAAACATGAATCAGTAACCATGTAAGAAAGGCAGCCTCACACAACGTGTAGTGACCGATGACCAGGGTGGTACCTAAGCATGTGTTGAATGCTCCAGTATTGGCGACCGATAATCAAGGCGGTAATGTCAAGCTAATGCTGTATAAAATATTCATATATACAACATTAATAGTTGGAATTATAATATAATTTATGTAAAATAATCTTCGATCAACAATGCAACTAGATAACGGGTCTCATACAAAATTACTGCGAAAAACTGTCCACTCGCACCTATACAAACATACGAGTATATGTTTTTACAAGCCGAATGAGCGGTGTTCCACTCCGCGCTTTAGCAATAAAGTAACGCAATAAGTACCCGGTCGTACCTTTAGAAAGCTATTATTTTACTGGGCTGCCGCGACCGAGTCGCATATATGTTCTATACTCACTCACGCGCCATGTCGCGATATTAATATTATCTAAAATAAGGTCTAAAACTTATTGAATCGTAATCGGCTGCTTAAATAAAAATCGGACCTTACTTTTTCACATTTCCAAGGGCCTTAAAAGATAAAAAATCTACGCCTACCTATAGGTTATTATTAGGCTATACACTAAAAAAAATATCAAAACGAGCTCGCACGCCAATCGTTATGACGTCATTCTGACGTAGATCAAGCTTGGCTCCTTAACAATGGCTCCAAAAATCTTAGAAAATTACGTCATAACGATTGGCGTGCGAGCGAACTTAAGACGCGTAATCACCCTGCAGTATTCTGTTTATAAGAATGCGAATTTTCATTGTTCGCCACCTTTCCCACCTATCAAATATTGACCTTTGTTACAGTTATTTATGTCTCTCGTATTTACGTACTTTGTTAGATTTTTAATTACCAACTATAGTATAGCTAGGTATTTATAAGTTCTGTTCACAAGGTCAGGTTTAGTTTTGATAAGTATAGGTAGGTAAACTACCAAACTAACTATTACTAGAAATATTATGCAGTTTTGATAAGTATTTACTTATTCATTTTCCCAACTAGGTACGTAGATTGCAATAGAAAACATAGAATAAGCGAATATACTGAGGCAATGTTTTTGTAAGCTTTTCTTTGAACGTAGTAGGTAATCGGTTTCCTTTAAAGATATTCTACGAAATTCAGTAGGATTATTCATAATATTACATAATATACAGAAAAGCAATATTTAGTTTTATAGACAATGTAGTATGCCGTATGGCTTACGTATCTTCTTAGGTTAAAGTACCTGTGCTCTCTGCACAAAATTGTTTTATGATCTACGTACTTACTACTAAGTACCCAACCTAGGTTTCTTTAAAAGAAGACAGCCCTAACGTCGTAAGAAAAAGTGAAATAACGCGATAGAAAGAGAGGCAACTTTTAGGCGAATATAAATGCAAGCCATTAGCGCTGTGCGATCTGAACTGAACTTTATTATGTCGGTGCAAGAGTCGCTGTTTATTTTATTGATCTTTCGGAGTGGAGCTTTTGTTCTTGTACTATTATTTCTTCTGTGGCCGAATAGAGGAAGCATGGAGTCGCATTTTAATTTATAATTATTTATGTTTAAACTATAAAACTATTCAAAAATTAATGTGTCTTGGAAATGCTTTTTGAATAATGATTAAAATAAAAAAAGTATTGAATTAAAAAATGTGCAATCCGAAATAATTAAATAAAAAAATACCATCACGGGTGCCAATTTGGCTCCCGAGAACCGTTTAAACGGCCTCAGGGTCCCAGCGGAGGGATTAACCCATCCTCATTTCGCCGATGGTATTCGGAAGCAAAACCTAACAAGTGGCGAGCTTGTTGCGGTGTTTATGATGAAATAGCCTCGTTGTATAAAGCGGTCACCCATCCCAGGCCGGTCTTGTTGTCATCTGCTTAACCTTGTTATCAGTTGCGCAGTGACTTAACCACTAGGCTGGGGCCGCTTCTTCAAATAATTAAAGTACCTTTAAATAAATTAGCTTATTAAATAAGGATTGTTCGCAGTAGTTCTATTGCCTTGTTCCATAATGGAACTATTTATTGCGTTTTTTTTTTCGCATTCGTTCCATTTCTTTGTGTACTAATTTTTTATTTTATTTTACTTTATTCAGGAAAACAAACAATTACACAATATTTATTACAATTTAAATATAGGTATTTAAGTTACTAATTGTGTAAACAGCTTCATTATCCACACTTATGTATGTAAGATAAAGGATACAAAAGAAAAAGCATTTAACAAGAAAATATTACAGAATAGAATATAAATTATGTACACAATACCTGACATCTAGCTTGATAGAACCTCCATGACTGACTTTCTGTAAAGGCTTCGAGTAAGCCGAAACAGATCCACATCGTGAAGATCTTTATTATAACTAGACATTATGCGATTGAGAGGTATGCGTTCACCAGCATTCGTTCTGCTAGGTTTGGGAGCAAACAGCCGGTGAGAGTACCCCTCGTATACGCTGTGAGCCACTGGGTATACGGTATACAATACAGCCTGTCAATTGGTTACTATCAAATTTGTTATGGCAAATATCATACAAAAGCATGCTATCAAAGAGCAATCTTCTTGTTTTTAGCGTAGAGAGAGAATATTTCTTTATAAGATTACTATAACCAGATCTCGAGCGGAAACATCTATAATTAGTAGAACAAACAAATTTACGCTGCACTGACTCGATTTGCTTGTTATATTTATCGTACAGAGGATTCCAGATTGAAGTTGCATATTCTATTTGAGGTCTTATAAGTGAAGTATACAGGTGCTAATAACTTTTAGGGTTTTTGAAAAGGCTACAGAACGCATCACAAATCCATAAAGCTGATAGGCTTTAGCAGTGACATGGTTAATATGCTTATCAAAATGAAGCTTGGAGTCTATTAGAACTCCAAGATCCCTGATTACAGATACTTTCTCGAGGGTTTTATTACATAAAGTGTATTTGAAATTAATATTGTTAATCTTTTTTGATATGGTTATGAATTTGCATTTCGTTAAGCCAAGATGTAGTTTATTAACGAGACAGTACTCGTTAAAACGGTTTAAGTCTTGCTGAAGCAATACACAATCATTAATATTTTTTATAGGCCGATAAACTTTTAAGTCGTCTGCATATAACAGAAAATTCGAATTTTGAAAACATGCACTAATATCATTAATAAATACGACAAACAATAAAGGGCCCAAATACGAACCCTGTGGTACTCCGGACGTTACATTAATACTCTCAGATGAATAATCATTAACAACCACCCTTTGTGTTCTGTTCATTACATAAGATTTAAACCAACGGAATAGCTTCCCTCGAATTCCATTATAGGCAAGTTTTTGAAGTAAAATAGTGTGATCTACCTTATCGAAAGCCTTGCAGAAGTCAGTATATACAGAGTCTACTTTGTATGCGGTTATCCATGTTCTCCAATAAGTGACCTGTATATATCAGAAGATTACTTAATGTTGAACGGTTTTTAGTAAAACCATGTTGTTGTGGTATAATTGAGCCATGTAGACTCGGATAAATCGCATCATGAACAAGTCGCTCCAAGATCTTCGACAAAGTGCACAGAAGAGAAATCGGTCTATAATTAGATATGTCGTCTCTACGTCCATTTTTAAATACTAATGGAACTACTGCGAATAAATTAATATTGATTTTGCACTAGTTCCATGATGCTACTATTGAGTTTTTTTTGCACTAGTTTCATTTCTGTACTATAATAATACTAATGGCAATACTAATACTGCAAATAATAAAATTAAATTCGCAGTTGTATTGATGATTACGTTTTTAAAAGAAATATTCCGCAATGCACTCAAGGAACGGATCAAGGAACTTTTTACTGTTTTGAGGGAGGGGGGCGATTTTTTGGGGTATATTACCTCATATCTCTGTCAAATCTTAACCGATTAAAAAAAAAAAACAATTTAAGTGTTGTTCACCAAGTTGGTCCCATTTTTTTTTGTGAAGATCTGATGGAAACTGGAACTCTTTAAAATATAAGCAAATTTCGAAAGTTTTCTTAATATTATACCATATCTTCGCCAAAAAAAATGCAATGTTATTTAAATATGCTTAATAAAGTTTTGTTTTATTATTTTATTAAATGTTAACCGATTTTTATTATTATTACTTTATTTAAAAGCCTCACGCTTTTCACCAGATTGGTTCCATGCAAAATTTGGTTAAGATTGCAAGAAGGGTTTCGGAACTGGATAGTTGAACAACTCTAAATTAAAGGATTCATGTTTTCTGCAAATATCTGTAAAATTTAAACTGATTTAGGGATTATTGTTTTATTTTGTAGAATGTATTATATTTCATATTAATTTTGTTGTACCATCTAAAGAAATCAGAGCTTCAATAATAAAAATAAAAATTTAATTTCATTAAAAATAATAAAATTTTATATCAAAGTATCGAATGAACTCTCGGACGGCTAACAGCATAAGTATAGTAGGATAGTGTCAAAAACTTAGGATTTACCAAATTTTATTAAAATAAAATCAAATAAAAATAAATAATGTCATCCTATCATACTAAAAAATGTTTAATAAAAACTTTTTAACAACAAAAAAAATCGACTTCAAAAACACAAAAGTATAAAATAGGATGGAATAAAAACGTGTATATTTCTACACGTTTTTATTTTAATAACATATTTTATTTACGATAACTACTCCATTCATGCATTGTTCTTGCATAAGAACAACGGAAGATGGCAACTATATATTTTTTGTGAGTAAATTCATAATTAGATAATATTTTTGCCATGAAAAATAAGAACTCTTTTTTTGTTATAATTTACTGAAAGAATGATATACCATCCCTAATATTGTTGTTTGGACTATATTTTTTTTTAGTTGTAGCGCATTGCGGCATGTTGTATGTGTCGACGCTAACTCACAACTAATTGAAATATCTGCTCACTTGGAAAGTGAGGTGATAATTGGTGGGCCATTTTTTATGCGTCGACCCTTTAACTAGTTCTATTATTGTTCGAAGAAAATAATATAATAATATTAATTTGTAAAATATTTACACGTGTGGCAGCTTCTGATAATACTCATTAACATCTTAACAACTAACTTTACTTAGAAACTAGGTATTGCTGGTATGCTTTATTTTGTTACCCAACCGAAACAAGTGTATAATATCTGTTGGCAGCTTCTGATAATACTCATTAACATCTTAACAACTAACTTTACTCAGAAACTAGGTATTGCTGGTATGCTCTATTTTGTTACCCAACCGAAACAAGTGTATAATATCTGTTGGCAGCTTCTGATAATACTCATTAACATCTTAACAACTAACTTTACTCAGAAACTAGGTAAATAAATTATTTCATTCCATTTCAAGGCTTTTAATATCTCTGTCCGATTGCTGGTATGCTCTATTTTGTTACCCAACCGAAACAAGTGTATAATATCTGTTGGCAGCTTCTGATAATACTCATTAACATCTTAACAACTAACTTTACTCAGAAACTAGGTATTGCTGGTATGCTCTATTTTGTTACCCAATCGAAACAAGTGTATAATATCTGTTGGCAGCTTCTGATAATACTCATTAACATCTTAACAACTAACTTTACTCAGAAACTAGGTAAATAAATTATTTCATTCCATTTCAAGGCTTTTAATATCTCTGTCCGATTGCTGGTATGCTCTATTTTGTTACCCAACCGAAACAAGCATGTAATATTATTTAAAAAACAAATATGTATATACAATAAATTTTTCACGCTCTCACCATATTTTCTAAAAGGTACAAAAGGCGAGATCAAACCGTGAATTTTAACATTTTCACTAATAAACAAGTTAAAACATAGGTTATTATAACACTGACTCACTAACAGCTTTGAGCAGGTACAAGTACCACACATAATGTTCATAACTTATTATTTTGAAAAGGCTAAGGTCCATAGCATTATCAAACAACACTTTTCAGTATAGTTATAACATTTTTCAAATGGCTTCACTTCTCATCGTGCATTTAATTTTGTTAAATAGACAAATCTAGAATACAAATCAATAAGTCATGAAGGGTTATTCTCCACAAAACGCATTTCTTGGGCGCTTAATTTCTTGTAAGGTGTATTGCACCATTTTGAATTTCCACATGGTATATAAAACTTTTTTTTTTCCAGATGGTACAACAATTACCTTAAGGATCAAGACCTTATAGAGAAGCAAAGGCAAAGACAAGAAAAGAGAAACGCACCAAAAAGGCAAAGGCGACCTAAAACTATTGAGCCCGTATGGCCGAACACCAAAAATTTATTCGCTATTGAATTTACTGACTGTGTGCCAGATAATATATTTGAGGACGAAACTGAAACTCAACCTTTACCTATAGAAGAAGCGCTCCCAGAGGCTAGTACAAGTGAAGTGAAAGAAGAAGAAGCGATTCCAGAGGCTAGTACAAGTGAAGTGAAAGAAGAAGAAGCGCTCCCAGAGGTTAGTACAAGTGAAGTGAAAGAAGAAAAAGAACCTAAAACAAGGGCATGCAAAACAAGAGGAAGAAAAGTTACCACTGTGGTTAAACGCAAAGCAACACCAAGGAAGGCTAGAGCGACACGAGGCAGGGGCAAATTAGCATCTAGTAAAGCAAAAACCCAAAAGGATGAAGTAGAATTAGACGAGGTAGATTCTACTTTGACCAATGAAGTATTAAACGAAGTAACGGCACACGAGGATAAAGCATTATCAAACCAGGACGCGGAAATATCCAGTAATAATGATAATGCAGTAAGCAAGGACACAGTTGTCGCTATTCCCTCTGAAGACGCGTTATCAAGCGATATTCAAATATCAAATACCAAAAATTTGCCTAACGGGAATAAACTAGTTTCAGCCTCGGATGGCGGCGAATCAGAAAATACTGATAAAGCGTTAACAAAAATAACAACAACCATCGAAAAAGAAAGTTATTTCTCGAATAATGTAAGCTCGGACGACGAAATTCTAGTCATCGATTCTCCCCCACGAGAAATAAGTAGTAATGAAGCACCAACAAATTCAGCCCACCAATACCTCTCGAATGACACAGTTTACAGTGATTATCAAAACACAATCGAAGGACAGACCGAAGCTTCCGTTACAGACGACTATACAAACAAAACAATAAATACTGATGAATTGTCAATGAATTCAACCAGCGATAACTCACAAGATGATGAACCATTAAAAAATCTAATTGTTAAAAAACAAGAGATATATTCTACGGTTGACGTAATATCGGACCGAGACGACGTAATTTTAGAAACATATGATCCCACCCCGCCAGCCAAATTAACTGATAAATCGTCAACTAATTCAACCGGCCAAAACTTGGATAATGGCATAACATCAAGTCAAAGAAATACTAATGGAAAGTCAACAAAACGTATAACGAAAAATAAACAAAGTTACGCTTCGGATGAAGCAAACTTGGACAAACAAGATGCAGTATACGATTTTATTGACGCGGAACCAGAGAAAACTAATAAAGTGTTAAAAACTAAAAGAACCAAAACAATCAAAGAAAAGGCCCATTCAAATAATGATAATGCTACTACTAAGAAAAATAAAGGAAAAACTGGAAAAGTTAAAGCGGCAAAAACTAAAATTACTAAGGAGAAGCCAAAAACCAGAAGTTACAGAGCTAAGGCAAATAAAGACAAAGATGTAACGGAACCAAAACCAAAAGAGGAGTTACTAAATATTTCATCTCAAAATACTGCGCTGTTGTGTTTTAATCGTGATAAAGTTGGTATGTATCGTATCGTACTGTTATTATATTTATACGTGTGTACAAACTAAGAATACAAGCATAGATTTCAAATCTTAGATCGTGCACAATACTATCTACATTTTTGATGAAAATGAGTTTAGGACACTGCATTCGCAATCGCGAAATCAATGAGCTTTTCCACTTCCAATATTACTTTCGACTACTATTTGTTGCAGAATATAAATAATATTTTTTGTCGGTCATTGACATGTGTGGGGTTTTTTTATTATTTCTAATTACAAAAAAAAACGTTATTTTAATAAATTTTTAATACAAAAACATTTATTACCCACAACAGAATTATTTTTTTCATACAATTACCAACCGACTAAATAAAATAATGGGCTTCCGACGATAATGAAATAAAAAAAAAATAAAAACTAATTTTGTTTATTTTATAAATAAAAAACTGTTTTTTGAGATAAATAGTAATATTTGATATACTAACATTGAAAACTGTACTATTGGATAAAAGTGATGCGATATGCAACTTTAGATATAAAATAAATGACTCATATAGTCTAATTTTATTTTTGTATTTTGTAGCACGGCATTAGGAAGAAAGTTTTTTTAAATTTTATTGTTATACTTATAGGTATTGATAAAAATTAATCTTCACAAGATTTCTTGTAGAGAAGATGAGTTTCAAGGAACATGTATAATATTTATAAACTGAGTATTATCGTAACCAATAGAAACGCTTGCTTGTGACATTGACATGTCAACATCACATTATATTTAATAAAAAGCCTGTTTTCTTTTCCAACGTAATAATGACATATCACAAAAATAATAGAATACAATTTTCAAACATGAATATCTTAAAGAACTATTTTTTTAATTGATACAAAAGAAATTAGGTTATTATAAAATAATATGTTCAGTTTACAGACATTTATTTCTCGAAAGAACATTATTGCTCACTTACAGAGAGAAAATTATATAAATTTATAATAATAACAAAATTTGTTTAGTTTTGTTGCGAACTGAACAATAGTATTTAAACAAACTCAGTTAAAATAAAAAATAGTAAATATTAAGGAAAAAATAAAAAGTAAAACAATTACAATACGGTGAAGCTAATATGACTTTTTAACAGTTTTTTAAATTCAGTAAATGATGATGCTTCTCTGACACTTTGTGGTAAATCATTATATAGCTGTGCTCTTGTATATTTAATAATAGGCTATATTTTCGAAATCATAAATAAAATTACTTTTTTTAATTTTTTTCGGAAGCCCATTGAACTTCTACTCACAGCTATGTTGTAATATTGGAAGTACATTTATATAGGAGCTCTTAAGTACAGACAGACTTCTATTGAAATGAAGTTTACAGTGTACGAATGTGGTAGGTGATCACCAAATTGATCAGATATAAAGTTATATAGATTTCATAATTATAAATTTCTAAAAAATCAGTATAGCAAGTCCAAACTTTTAAAAGTAAATTAATTTCTTTTTCACATACTCCATCTATGCATCTGTGGTTTTATTCTTACCTGTATTCATTGTAGGCCATAGTAGTAGTAAGTTTACACCGAACCAACTCGTCGCATATGATTTGATTTAACTCAAAATCACATACATAACCAGTTTTACAAGTTAGTTTAGTAAATAATTTTGTATATTTTAATTACAGTTAAGAGTCCTGCAAGCTGTGAAGGAATCTACACCTTCCACGATGAAATTGAAGACAATATTCCTTTAAGGAAGCTTAATCTGCAAAAATAAACTACTGCAATGTTTCGTTTAATTTAAATGATTGACAAAATGACTGAGATTCTTAAACTGCTTCCAAGAGCAAAAGTAGAAAAAGTGTTTTTGGTGTGATAAATAGAAAAACTTTTGTAATAAACTTATTGTTTGAAAAGATGTTTGTAATGAGTACTATACTTTTTTCAACTGTTTATTTTACTTTTGATTTATCCTTAGATCAAATTCAATGTAAATATGCATGTTCGTTCAAAAAAAATCGAGCACATTTAACTTTTGCCTTTTAATAATTGAAAGAAAATTTTAATGCTATAATAACTATTTAATCCGATAATACCATAAATAAGTATAACATTTGACAGTATATCATGTCACGTGTGTATTTACCTACTACGGCTGTGACACGTAGTTATGAGAGACCGACAGTCCTTTTAATAATTAAACAAAACATCCATTTAAATAATTGAACTCGAAAACAAAGTGAAAATAAAACTATCCAAATGGTATTAAATAAATAGCTCGCCTATCAAGTTTCATGTTTTGTGATAGTAAATTTACACAAAACAAATGTAACTGCTGTTTCGGAGCCGAAATTATGACGTTTAATTCATAAACTTGACAGTATGGATGATATATATATAATAAAGTCGATTTTTATAAGAAATTGAATGGGTAACACATAGTAAAATATAAATATAGATATCACTAAGTAAAATAAACTCTTGGAAAAGGTATATTTAAATATCCTCCTGTTTGTTCAATGTAATGATTACAATATGAATTAAATTAATCGGGAGTAATATTGAAGTTCTTTTTTTACCTGGCAATAAAAAGAAGTAAACAGATTAAAAAATCTTTACTTTTGCCAGAAAAAGAAAATAATTGTCTTAAATAAAAATTACTCTATTTGACAAATTGAAATTCATACAAATCGCCTCAAAGGTGAATATGTCAAATACTATGTGTATATTTAATATATTCAGAGGCCATATTAGCATACTGCTTAAAATTAGGAAACTCATTAAATCAAAGATCTGAATAAAGAAGTCAGGATTACGATCTATTTTGTCTTCTGAAAACAGTCTGTATGTCTCGATTTTTTATTTACTTTCTTTTTTATTATTTATCTATTAAGTGCTGTTTTATATTTAGGCAGTTAAAATAGTGCTAAAATAGGTTTTATATTTTTGTTACCTAAATTTAATTTTTATTTAGTTAAGTTTAGTAAAAATGCAAATTTGAAGACGCTCTAATTTATTATTTAAATAAGATTGTTTTTTTTAACTTCTTTTTTAATTTATAATGAAAATATTGAATCGGTGATTGTTACCTAAATATAGTTATATTTTTTTTATTAATTTAAAATAGACTTTCTAAATATTAGTGATATCAATGCGAGGTGGATATCAACATTTTTTTTAATGTAAAAAAAAATTGCCACTTTCCATTGGATATAAAAATCCGAGACCCTATTCTTAATATTAGAAATTGAACTTTGGTTATAGTACTTTCTCATTTCTTAATATTTCAATAAGTCTATTATATGACTAGGATAGCAATTACCAAATTTCGGATTATCTATAGCAAGTATTAAACCCCCACTTCCTAACGATGATTACATTAGTCTATGAATAAAATTATCTAAGAATTAAATTATGTACATTGTGATTGAAAGGTTGTACTTTAGGCCAATATGAGGTTCTACTGGTCAAATCAAAAAACTTCTCATGGAATCATGTTGCAAATGGAAAAAAAATGCCTTCTCCATACAAATTAGTAATGACCAATTTTTATGGGGAAGAAAAGCATATTTTTTATTTGCGACACATGGTTCCATGGGAAAAGTTGTATGATTTAATCAGTAGAGCCTCATATTAGCCCAAAGTACATCCTTTCAAAATTCAACCTGTATATTATACTTACATAGTATATTTAATTTATTATTATTATTTAATGTGACATAAGTATGTATACGTATGTGCATGTGTATCCATTTACCTATATATCCATACATGAAATAAAATCGTCGATTTCTCGATTCGTGGAGAAATGCAGTAGAATCATTTTTATTTTGTCGGTTTATATATTCGCTTTTTTGCGAGCATCATGTAAAATCCATTCATTGGATTAAGGTAAGAAGCCTTCTGCTAGTAACATTTAGCGTTTATATCATCAAAATGCACCTACATATACTTTGCGTTTTATAATAATATACAAAAATATCAAAGTCCACGCGTACGAAGTCGCGGGTACAGCTAGTTATTTAACAACATCATAAGTCTCGTTATTTTACTATCACAACTAAAAACAGTATGTTTCACACTCAGTTCAAAATTAATCATCGAAGTTTAATTACCGGTTGGTGTTAATGTTGCAATGCTGTGCAATTTATAGAAATACTTGCCTAATATCATATGCTTTCCATATAACAGTAGGCAATAGATAATTATAAATATTGGCAATTTAATAGGGGTGTAAATTTTTCTTGAAGTTAAATTAACGATCATAATTGATTTGTTAGCTAATTATGAACACAGATTAATTTGATCAAAGTTTATAAACTGGGGGTAGAAATCTTATTTAGCACAATCGCCGATTTAAATTTTCTTTTTAAAATGGTTATGCTTAGTTTTAAAAATATTTCACAGGGATTAGATCTGCATTTATTTTGGGAAGGCCATCGTTTTTTTGATCTCGTTATGTCCTAAATGTGTGATATTTATTTTTGTAATATACGGAAATCTAAGTCTTGAATATAGTTTAATTTATAATTCCGTTAATGTTTGAACAAAGTTCGGATGTAATTTTGGAACGATTCGGCCTCCCAATTTTCATTGTATATCTTTTTTTATAATTAATTATTTTACTTAGTTTTCTGTAACTTATTATTTGTTATATTATTAAGTACATTCTATTAACATGTAGTTGTATATTTTTAATATTTTTGTTGTTTTGTATTTGTATTTAAGAGAAACATGTAATTTTCCATTGTATTACTAAAAAATAACATTTCAAGTATACGAAATCTGTAATTTGTAAATCAAACTTTTAGATCTGTTTCATTTCAGATTTAACACTGATTATCCCTAGTGGGGTCACATTCTTGAAGATAAATATAATTAAAATGAAAGATGACACAATTCCACCAACTACCCAACCACAACGACTTGTTTGAATTACTTTATAATTTTTAAAAGAGTTATTCATCACATAGCTTGATGATGTTTTATAGTTTTTTTTATATTCAATTCTACATATTTTATTTCGTTTTTTTTTAAACATGATTGTGTCTTTTATTGACTCTGAGGCCTATGCACAGTTAACTGCAAGGTGAAGTATACGTTTTTAAGTTTTAATGCAAAAGCATAGAGGGCATGGGGGTAAGCCATTACCTTGCCGTTGACGGTACCAACACACTATAAATAAAATATATATCTACACATCAAAAATAAACTTGGAAGTAAAAATATTTCATAAACATCGTTAACATTCTTGCAATAAGATGAGAACTATGATTCTCGCTTTAAAGGTTTATTCATCTATTAAGATTCATTGATAAGAGAATTTAGACGACATAAATGTATCGCCTTAAAGGCGAATATGTCAAGTAGTAAGTAATTTAATATATTCGTAGGAGGCCATATTAGTGGAGTATTATCATAGAATTAAGATTTTAAATTTACTAATTATTACTATATTCGATGTAGGTCGTATTTCATTATATATAACTTCGATTTCCATGACAATTTATATATCACTAATTGGTAAAAAATAAGGATTTACTTTTAGAAATACTTGTGCAATGTTTAAGATAATTATTTTACCAAAGTAATGATACATAATTTTACAAAAATGAAACTATAATCTGAGTTTAAACCGGTGTGAGCCAGGTGGTCAGGTGGAATATACTACTTACAAAATAATATCTTAAACATTGTTTTATGAAAGGTTTTTAATTCACTATCTACTGTTTTTGTAGTTTTCGCTTATAATAATAAAAAAACTTATTGAGTCCTTTAAGAACACTTTAACCGGTCCCAGCCTAATGGTTAAGTCACTGAGCAACTGTTAACAAGGCTAAGCAGATGACAACAAGGCCGGACTTGGAATGGGTGATTGCTTTATACAACGAGGCTATACACCGCAACAAGCTCACCACTTGTTAGGTGTTGCCTTCGAGGAATATAATATCGAGGAATGAGGACGGGTTAATCCCTCCGCTGGGTACCTTGAGGCCGTTTAAACGGTTCTCGTGAGACAAAAAGGCACTCGGAATGGTATTTATTTAAGAACACCAGTAAAAATGGTTTTGTGTCTTTTTTAGCAACAAAAATAAACATGCGTAAAAAATACTTAACATAATTTAACTAAAGTGTTCTTCAAGGACTGAAGACATAGTATAGCACATAGTCTCTAGGGAGTTGCAACAGGTTCTTTAATTACCTTGGAAGAATAAGTGTTTAAATAAGTTGTTTAAGAGGGGTATAAAGAAAATCAGAAATTGATGTCTATGATTTCGTAAATGATATATCAGAACCATATTATATAAATAATACAAGATATTTGGCCTTTTAAAACCGAAAGTTATTCGATGAAAAAACCAACTTTTTTATTGATATATCCTATATACTTCAATATGAAGCCACGTATTTTTAAAAGTACATTGCATTTTTTTTTATAATTCATTATATTTTGTATGTTATAGTAACACACAAAAGTTTCCATTGGGTCTTAAGTATTTTGACTGATGTCAGCGTCAAAACAAATAAGATAAGTTTTTTCCAAGCAATTATTTTGCTTAGGTGAACTTGCAACTTAACTATCTATTCTTTCGTGTGTTTCAGCATTAATATGCAATTGTTACTTTCGTCTGTTATAGGTGTAATATGTATCTGGTTAAATTTATACCTCTTCTTAGAAAAATATGTTTAACTAAAATATTTAATCTACACTTGCTATTAACCGCGTTTAACTAGATTAATTCCACAAAATTCATTAAAATAAAATTCATTAACATTAAATAGATTGTAATATAGATGTTTGAAATAAATTTACATTTATTTTAACTGTAAAATTATAACATCATTGCTATGCTAAGCCATGGAATCATCGATATCATTAATATACAATGTCGATTTTTCGAATATAAAAAGATTTTTCATAAACTTATTCAAATAATTTATATTCTTAATTTTAGAATTTAAACGTTTATTCCTGATGTGTCTATTTATAAATATATTTTTTGACCAATAGTAACCGTAGCTATCAAATATAATCATTTTATCTTGCTCCAGTTAACTATACTACTGCGTTAATTTTTCCCCCAATCAGTAGCCCTAGTTTTAACTACTAGGGTACTAGTTCAGCGCCCCAAGTAAAAATTTTCAGAGTTAAAGATGCTAGCGTTTTTTGGTGTAAGTTTTAACGCTAAATTAGTTAACTCAAAAGTATACGTTAAAACACTCGCGCTATGGGCTACTGATACTGAACTTATTTTGACAGTCCATATAAGATTCCATTGGTGGAGAGTTAACGATGAACTAAGTAGTAATCGTAAATAAAAACTAGTAAGGAGCGGATAAGCGGGGGTGCAGTGACTGCTATCTATAGACGTATCAATGTACAGTTTCACCAATTTAACTGTGAACTGTATCTTTACAATGTTAAATAATATAATAGTCGCTAACCTAACCTAACTATAGTAGTTAGGGATCAACCAATAAGACAGGTATATTTAAAAATCAAAGCTCGCCCGTTCTATAGTTACTAGCGACTATAGTAAACCCAGCAAAAACCAGAGCTACATACAGTTCACAATATGTGAAATGAAAGGTGTTGTCGCCGTTTTTAAATCGAACGATAAGAGAGGTCTAGTTTCTTTTTCAAAAAAAAAAATCACCTTCCGGGCATTACTTTCGGCATATTATGCACCAACATTCAAATAACGTTTTAACATGGCGGCCTTCCTATTTAATTTAGTTGCTATTTTCGCCACTTCACATATAATTTGGCGGGTCGGTAACTGGAAAAGTTGTTGAAGCTCAAAATAAAATATTTTAAAGTGGACAGGTATATAAATTAAGTACTATAATTTCAAAATTATGAGTACCTAATCAGAAAGAAACATTATGGGTACAATATCTATATAGTTAGACCTTTGTTTTGCAAATTTATATCATTTCTATGGTTACTATTGGACAAAAAAAAGTTATGATAGTTTACCCATAGTAATATACTAATAATATTATAGGCTTCTATAACTAGTCTTTAAAAAAAATTACTTACAGTATGATTATTTAAAGTAAAAGACTGTTATATTCGCGCGAAAAGAAGGAGAGTGTTAGAAGAGGAAGATGTTGTTAACGCTTTTATCAAAAAGTTTGCATTTTAAATGAATACTTTAGAAATTGAAGTCTGTAGTCATAAAGTTGACATTTCAACAATTAAAACATGACTTATAATTCGTTTAAAGATGGTAATATATTGTAATCCAAACTAGTACAAACTGTATGACCATCGTAATAGAGCTGATATACCCAAACTCATATTGCACTTAAGAACTTTTCGCCAAAGACGATGAAATATTTTAAAGAGCATCATAGAAATCACGGGACGTTCAATGCATTACATTGGTTGAGACTTTCATATATTTCCAGCTTTTTACTTATTAAAAAGTTAATAATCGTACTGTAAAATGTAATTAATTTTGTATTACTTTATTATAGGCTATTTTGTTATTATACACTGGTGTTATGCTTAAAAGCTTCGTAGTTATTGTATCTTTCAGCTATTAATATCAATTTGTGTATTTAACTATAATACTTCATACATTACCTTATTATATAAAATAGTGTTTTCGTTTCTTCTATAGAAAATATATTGTGTGAATCCAATCTGGGCAAACATTAATTAGTCCCATTAGATTTATATCATTATATCATAAAATATTGTAGTTCTGTAGATCTAGTTTTGAATAAATGTTAATTGTGGATCTCATATTTTTATTTTATTTATATTCCTTTAAAACTATACCATCACAGGAATCTAAAAGCACAAGTACAACTTCAATCACATTATAATAGCTATTTATAACACGCTATTTTTTGACAGTTTACTATGGGCGATTGTTTTAATAGAAATCGAAATGTTTCAAATTAATTGCAAAATTAAGCTATTGTGAATATATTTCTATTATGGTGTGATCGTATTGAAGTTAATGAGATTTATTATTATTTATAATAATAGTGCAAGAGCACGCCACTGTAAAACAAATGCTACCTAACTAGTATAATATCAACCATAATGACAGCCTCCGTAGACTAGTGCTTACGCGTTTGGCGTTAAATCCGGAGGTCGTGGGTTCGATTCCCACCCATGGCAAATAAATATTAGTGCGTTTTTCTGTAAAGTTTGTCATTGTCTGGGTGTTTATAAAATATATGTATTACCATAGCAATTTGTCCTAAAAAATTATGATAATATATAGGTAATCTAGATATAGGATAACGATAATTTTCTTAAATTAACTTCAATGGCTATAGTAATCACACGCTATTTTCTGATACTTTTTTTGGGCGATTTATTATTTAAATATGACAAATTAATTTAGAATTGTGGTTCTGTGTAAGAACTATTGTAACGCTAAAATTCGATACACAACACTACTAGATACAGTCTACTTGGAAGGTTCGTGACCTTTATTTGTAGGTCTTTCTTAATAGCCCTGGTACCAAGGAAGAGAACAGCCAGGAACAGACCTTCCCGTCTATTTAGGTATTAAAGTATTTGGTAAGTAGTAGCTATCTAGGTTGGGTAGAGGTTATTGAACACAGTGAAGGGGAGAGTTGAAATTAAAAAGGCCTTTAACCCTGCTTCGTAGATACAGTCTACTTGGAAGGTTCATGACCTTAATTTGTGGACCTTTCCTAATAGCCCTGATAACAAGGAAGAGAACAGCCAGGAACAGACCTTCCCGTCTATTTAGGTATTAAAGTATTTGGTAAGTAGGAGATATCTAGGTTGGGTAGAGGTTATTGAACACAGTAAAGGGGAGAGTTGAAATTAAAAAGGCCTTTAACCCTGCTTCGTAGATACCGTCTACTTGGAAGGTTCATGACCTTAATTTGTGGGCCTTTCTTAATAGCCCTGGTACCAAAGAAGAGAACAGCCAGGAACAGACCTTCCCGTCTATTTAGGTATTAAAGTATTTGGTAAGTAGTAGATATCTAGGTTGGGCAGAGGTTATTGAACATAGCAAAGGGGAGAGTTGAAATTAAAAATGCCTTTAAACCTGCTTCGTAGATACAGTCTACTTGGAAGGTTCATGACCTTAATTTGTGGGCCTTTCTTAATAGCACTGGTACTAAGGAAGAGAACAGACATTCCCGTCTATTTAGGTATTAAATTATTTGGTAAGTAGTAGATATATAGGTTGGGTAGAGGTTATTAAACACAGTAAAGGGAAGAGTTGAAATTAAAAAGGTCTTTAACCCTGCTTCGCGGTCTCAAGTCCGGAAACATTGCTGTTCTCTCCCAACCACGCGATCTACCCGGCAACTGTACGGAGAATCTATGGATACTAAGAACATTATCTCATACCTGCTGAACACTCCTTTATGATTTAGTTTTTTTTTTCAAAGTTATTTTGACTAGTACCTTTTTATGAACACGAGCTTGGCAATCAAAATTGACAACCTTTTAACTATACCAAATTAATCGGATTAGTTGTTGCTAACTTTTTTCGAGTTGTTGCTAGTAGTGACGGGTGGCACAAAAACGTTCCCACTTAAAAAAAAACAATACATTAAACTAGACTTCAACTTAATGAATTTTAGTGGCCACGACGGCCACTAAAATTCATTAAGTTGAAGTCTAGTTTAATGTATTGTTTTTTTTTAAAGTCAAACTATATATATATAGGACTAGTGGAGTGAAATGAAGTAAAAGGAGGAGTGAATAAAAATATCTAAGTAAATTAAAGTGAAGTGGTGGTGAGTTATAGTGTAAATGGGTGTTGTGTGAAGTGTAGTGTAGTAGAACAAATTAAAAAGTTTGCAACAAGAATTTTAGCTTTTAATGGCAAAAAGTGTTTTAATTTGTTTAGGGAGTGCAGTAAATAAAATATTTTGCGGCTAGTATTGGTGATTTCAGCTCCTCAGCTGAAGTGAGAATCTAGATGTACCTAAACCAAGATTTTTAAAATCTCTGCAGAACGCAACCGGCTCATTGTCATACCGAACAAAATAAATCTTACTGAATTCGACTTTAGATAGTAGTTTAGAACTCCCAATTATAATGGATTGACATTTGTTCGGATTAACAACAACACCAAAGCGGTTCGACTAGGATAATATGTTAGAAAGGTCTGAATTCAGCCAAACTATTTCATTATTAATTGTGTAAATATCGGCAAGCTTATAGAGCTGCAAGCAAGTCATCAGCATATAGGTGATAGTGGCAAAGTAAAGAATTAGTGATTCCATTAATGAATAACCAGAACAGTAGTGATGGGAGAATGCCTCCCTGGGGGACAGCCATGTTCATCTCACACCAGTCTGACGATGTTCCATCAATGCAAACCTGATGCTGACGAACATGCAAATTTCGGAATTTTAGCGGAATCTCCTACTTCAGTTTGTTCGAAGCTACAGTTTTTGTTTGACTTACCTTTCTGTTTTAATAAAAAAATAGTTAAACTTAAGATTGCCCGAAAACGGACAATTAGGTAGTAGGAGAATTTACACATATTGCACTGGTCGCAAACTATGATCTAGGCTTGTGCTGTGTACCAGAAACAATGATATAATATTTTATAAACATCCAGACCATGTCAAAACAAACTGTACAGAAAAGCGTACAATTTCTTTCTTGCTATGGGTTTGCTATGGAATTGAACCCACGATGACCTCCGGATACAACACCAAAAGCGCAAACACTAGTCTACGGAGGCGGTCATATGTCAACAAATATATACCTACAACAATATTTATGGTATAATAAAGCATTCACAGGAAACAGAGAAGTAGTTGATCTGCCTCGTTTTGACGGTACAAACCAACAATCGCTAGAATAAAAAAGCTGGTGCTCGAACGTCGTCGCAGTCAGTTCAGTCAGCAAGAGCCTATAATGTCTGTCAGATATAACTTTCCGACGGACATTATTAGCATGAAACGCGACGCTGCCGCTAAACGATTTGTTACGATAGATATACGTTTTGCCAAGAAATAGTTTCCTGAACTTCTCCATAAAAGTTTGGGAAACCATGTCTTTAATTTCGGGTCCGTATCTCACCCTTATAAAACACGTGATAACTGGCGACGACCGGGTTTACGACTAAGATATGTAAACACGATTTATATTCCTAAACAAACTTTTAGAGCGTCTTGAAATCGACCGCAAACCCAAAAACACCATTAGTAAAAAAAAAACTTAACCAATGATATCACCATCACCGCATTGACCTGGGGCCCTAAGGAAAACCAGGCGATGTGATGTGTCATACGTAGTATCCCTATTTAGTCTGTGGACATGTCACGACGTATTATATTAGCAGGGGCGTTTTGTTTAAAGAAATGCTAGCATGAAATGCTGATGATATTTTGGTATGCGTTCCATTACCAAAAAATGTTAATATCTGTTAATAACTTCATTTCTTTACGAAACTAAACTGGAACTATTAAGGCACGAGTTAATAGGTAGTTTATTCGTGTTAACTTTTTGACAGATGATGTTTGGATTATATATTTTTTTTTTAATATAAATTAAAACCGTGTTAATGATATAAATACGATAAAACCTAAAATAATGTGATTTTTATGTAAATTCAGCTTTGATATATTTATTTTAAGGTTATTAATAATATTAATAATTGTGACATAATTATATTTTTGTAATTAAACATATTTTTTTTTAAGTTTTATTTTATACGTTCAGTTATTTAATTTAAAGTTATTCTTATCAAAAAGTAACATTAAAAAGCAATATCAGTCGTTTCAGAAGTTTATATTGACGATGCAAAATCGTAATGCTAACCGCGTTATATCTGGAATGCAGAGAGTTAAAAACGTATGGATTTTGACAGTTGATAGTCTTGCTGGACTATAAGCACGAGCTAAGAAGCACGAGGGTACGCTGTCACTTGTCATTGGCAAAACAAATAGCTTTACCATTATTGCCATAAATAGGAAAAAAAAAAAAAAAGGTCGCTGTCACTTGTCAAAATCCATATCCTTCCGACTTAAGGCGACGCGACATGTGCCTCGCCTGTATTTTATCTAGCCCCTAATATGGCCCGACTTTTGTTTTTATATTTTTTGATCTAAAATTACCACTTCGAGAAAGGCTTTTATTTATTATATTAAAATAACATTAATTATCTACTAAGATCAAGTAATTTACCACTATAAATACATGAAGACGTAAAGCAGTAATAAATGTAAAAAAAAAACAAGTATTAGGTATATATAAAAGAGTAGGATAGTTTTTAATTTAAAGAAAATCTTTAGAATTTTCATTAAATACAAAAATAGGTTATTTTATAATTAACTAATATTCTTTCTTTCCTACAAAAGATAACAAGTGTTTTATTTATATTGGTTAATATTATTATACTGTGGATTCCAGACAAAGCAAGCGATTCAAGATGACTTCAGACAAAGGGATAGTAAAGTAGTTTGTAAGTGAAGCATTATTAATTAATGAAGTTAAACGTTAATTGCTCTTAGTACAAATCGATGTTTAAATACTCTATTAAATATATTTTAATATGAGGGATGGAAGTTATAATATATATATATAATTTGTGGATGCTATTTTGGTTTTTGTTATTCTAAGATGATTGTTAATCTGATTATATTCTGTATGTATCCCTAATAACAATAAAATAAAATAAATAATATATATATATATATATATTATTTATTATAGTTATATATTAAAAACTTTTTTTTACATTATTTTTAATCCTAGTGTTATTTTAAATATTATGATTGTTTAAATGTTATTATTATTATGTCTCTAAAATCCCAGCTTACTTAATTATATTAAAGTATATGTTAAGTGCGTGTTAACTTAATTTTTTGCTATTAATTCGTATTATTATTTTTCTCATATTACTTTTCATAAGTATAGCTTCAATAAGTGAACAAGTTAATACAGTCTGCTTTTAAATATTAATTAAATAATTTTAGTGTGTGTTCACAGATTTCCAGGATACAACTGCATTAATTTCGCTGTCTCCTTTCAGGGTGCGGTTATGAAATGGGCGATTAATTGCATGATGATAAAGCAGCGAGAATATTAAAATAGACTCGTATTGTAAATTCGTCTTTGTCCCCGCCCATTACTTAAGCGCATCATTCAGCCGGCATAGTGGGAACGGTCAATATTGTCAAATATGTCTTTGCTTTAATAAATTAGTAAAAATAACAAATATATATAATTAAAATGCAGTTGGTTCTAGTTGGTGATATGACCGCACGATAGATATATGTTTGTCTAGGCCAATGTTGTTTGATAAATGAGCTATCCAACACGAATAAAATTTTTAATTCGAACTAGTAGCTCCTGAGATAAGCGCGTTCAAGCAAACAAACAAACTCTTATAATAATGGGTAAACGTTGGTCCCAACGCACACGCACCCATACGTGAATAGTCAGATGAGGGACGTCGAATAAAGAACGATAATTGCTTTATTACCATCTTTTGAAGAAGTTTAGCAAAGATGCCGAGTTTTGAAATTAGCCTGTACTAAATAAAATTATATTTGATATTTGTCTGCGGCATAGGCGAAATCATTGCCGGTGTGCATGAAAAAAAAAGTGAATCACAAATTAGTGTCTTACAAGGAATTAATTTGTGATTCACATTATTTTTTCAATTTTAACAAGATAGGCCTGTGAAAGAAGGCGGGCTATATCTCCATACTGATATAAAAAAATGTAAGAGTTGTTGTTGATATCTATAGAAATATATCTCTTAAACAACGGGTATAACAATATTTCAAATCAATAGATACTGATGTTATTTAGGGTGCAGCCGCAGTGGATTATGGCAATAATAAACGAAATGGTACAATTATAATGTGTTTTATTCTCCAATAAATATGTATTTTATCAAAGTTATTTTGATCGATTTGACACAAGATGACAATTAACTTTTTTCTCCTAAAGATATTGAAGATTACATTTTTCTAACAAATACACGTTTCAGATTTTTTTCAAGTTTTAAAGGGGCAGATCAATAAAAAGTGTATTTTTTTTTAATATTGTTAATATGCAGTTGAACTACTGGGACTCTTTTGCCCACTAGTTCAACTGACTGCATTTTTATTTTATTTTAACTAGTCGTAAATAGAATAAAAAAGTGAAATGAGAAAAAATATATCAGAAACATAAAAAAAATATCAGCATGTTCTCTTAACAAATTGTAAAATATTTAAATTACGTGTAAATAGTTCGTATTGTAAATGGGAGTGAAGTGTAGTAGGTACAAAACAAATTTTTAAATCAATAGACACACGTTTCAGGTTTTTTTCAAGTTTTAAAGGGGAAGACTGAATTCTCAGATTTTATAAGGTAGGTACTTGATGCAAATACGATTTTTATCTAACTAATTCCAGTAGTACAACTACTTAGTTCAACTGGTGAACTACTGAGACTTTTTTGCCCACTAAGTCAACTGACTGCATTTTTGTTTAAAGTGAAACTAGTCGGAATAAATAGAATAAAATAGTTAAATAAAATGAAGTGAAAAAAAATAATACCAGAAATTATGTTTCTGGTATTTTTTTTTTTTCACTGGTACATAAAAGGTTGTTTACATAAAAAAATATCAGCGTGTTTTCTTAACAAATTGGAGTGCAAAATATTTAAATTACTACGGAAATGAAGTGTAGAAGTAATAGTGGCGCGTTTAATGATGCTGGCTGTCCAGAACGGTGACCTAAATGTGTACCGTAGGTAACAAACAATTTGCAGGCTAGATGGAATACAATGAAATTAAGAGAAGGAAAATTAGGGAAAGGTACTCACTGCTGTGACAGCTTCCTGAGATGGTAATTTTAGGGACCTCGCACGAGGTGCGCAAGGGCAATCCAATAGGGCTATGTCCAGCCCCTTCCAAGTCATCTCTTTTTTGCAACTACCTTCCGGTCGTCCATTAGGGTGGATCGAATTTTTTTTTTTTCGTTTTTCTTAGCAGCGGGATGTGGAATGGATGCTCTATGGGGATACTTTTAAAATTATTATGGCAGCATTAAGATAATTCGAGTGCAAGTACTGCCCCAAGTCAATTTAAATTTAAAAATATAGCGAGAAACTAGGGTTTCATTTTTGCTCAATAAAAGTAGTAAAATATAAATAAAATATTTTTTTATTGAATAATATTATCTACAAATTAAGAAATAATATCATATAACACTGCTACACAAAAAAAAAAATACAAAAAAGGCTAAAAAATAAAGTAAAAAATCTTAAAAATTATTGAGTTTTATAGTCCTTCTTCGAATTTAATATTGGCATTATACGACAAGATTCTAGCTTGTTTCGTATTAACCCTTCACGTATCTATCTGGGCCGCAAACAGCAGAGCATGATGCCGTTACCACTTTGAACTTCGAGTCTTGCATCTTTCCGAGGTTTGCGTGTGACAGGGCATCAATCGGAATTTAGACAAAATGTTGGTTTTAATAATTTCGTGGTCTGCTATAGCATCAATTATTGTCTCGCTAGATATTAGTTTTGTAAGGGGTGATTCGAATACTTTTTCCCAGTCGATCAAGTCAATATAGTCTGCGGCGTTGAAATTAAATGTATTAGGTAGCTCTTATTGGAGAGAAACTAGACGTACAATCTCGGATACTTACAATCCGTCTCAGAGCCACCTCTCTAATGTGTCTTCGTTCGTCTTTCCATACTAATGTTATATTTTGCTGTGGCCAAAATACCCGTTATGTTGAATTATGGGATCTACCACCTTTTGCAAATGCTCTGAAAGGTAACGTGACAATTTTATGGTTTCGTGGAGGTGCCTTGCCCCTTAAACACACAAAGGTTGTGTTTTTATTTTAAACCACATTGGAGCATGCATGCTCCAATGTGGTTTAATATAAGAAGTACAAATTCAGTTTCATCACCTGATTTTCTCTCGGATTCTTGATTGAAATGTAAAGTCTGTGGCTGTTGTTAACCAACGCGAATGACAGATTTTATCCGAATTTCTTTTCGCAAAATTTTCGTTATAGTGTCCTTCGGCGATTGCTAGGCACATTTCCAATAAATATAGCTAGTCTGTACTAAGGTCGTCACGGGATTTTGTTATGTCCGGTAAGTTGCATTTTATTGCTTTAAATTTTAGAACAGGAAGATGTTCTTAAGTAAATTTCCTATTGGGTCGCTAAAATTTTAGGATCTTTTATGATATCTGTGATAATGTCGTTCCATCAAGGTATTCGAAAAGGTGTCTCAAGCTTAACTCGTTAGCATGCAGCTGGTAGAGCTTACCTTCAAGAAGTCGAATAATGGCTATCGGATGTGATGGAACGGCAGTTAATACTGGACATCCGATAGCCACGATGCACACAAAATTAATGGATTTTGATAGAAAATAAACACCTATGTGGCCAATGTATTATGAGCCAGGTTCTTTCAAAAGACTGATATGTTCTTCTATCACAACTTTTCTGCGTCCGTCCTCCATGATTAATAAATAATATTATTAATAATTTATTCTTTCGGCCGTCAAACGATATGCAAATGCAGGAATCAAAATGAGGCTGATCGGTGGCAGACAGTATGGTCCTAGTTTTGGCACGAGCTCGTCTAATCTTATTGCGATCGATCAACATGTATTCAATATGTTGAATTGTAGGGTAGACGATGGCAGCACCTGCCCGATCAGAGATATTGTATCGATCTAATGTTCTGAATACAACAGATAGTTGATTGTCTATTGCATTTATTACAAAATAAGTAGAAGTAGGTGAAGCATGAAAGAGGACTCAGCAATTTGGAACATTTTCGCGGGAAAATTAATATTATCACATTTTTTCAATATTTTTATTCAATATAAACTGTAAAAGTGTAAATTAAACTATTAGTGTTAACATAAAATGTTTTGTAAAGAGATAATTTTTTAGCAAATTTTAAATATTTCTACTGCTTTGGGGCAGTACTTAATATGAAAATTTTTAATTGATATTTTGTATGCTTAATTGTATGTACCTAGAGCATCTATTCCGCACCCCGCGAAACCAGATTTGTAAAAAAAAAAAAATATCATACTATGGCGATCCACCCTATCGTCCATAGTGAGTAGGACGTAGGTATGGAAGGATGATGTGTTAGAGAGAGAAGAAGAAAGGATATACAATTGTTTGTTACGTTGGTACACATGTTTTATATTTTGTTTTTAATTTCTAATATTTACAGGCGCGCGTAACCATATCTCCCCCTCCTGGAAGGGGATGAAATAATCCACTTCCAAATCGATAAAGCCAATTAAAGATCAATTAAAAAGCAGGCGAAAAGCATTTAAAATATTCAATAAAATGTAATCCTAATAGAAAACATTCTAAAAGCGGTATAAGATTATTCGTACGAGTACATTTGTATAAGTATTTAATAATAGTAATGTAGTGCGGTATAACTTAAAAGCGACGCGGGTAAAATAATAGAGTAGCGGTTCGAAAATATTCGTATATGAAAGCGGGTTTAATAAGTATTTATAATCTAATATTAACGCGGGAAAAATATTAAAACAGCGATACGAAAATATTCGTAGTAATTAAAGTAAGCAAAACTTAAACTAAAGAGTAAGTTATAAAATTAAAACTAGTAGCTTAAAGTACAGTAGTTGACAAGGTTATTGAATGAGCAGCGGGCAGAGGGCTACATACAGTAATGTATGTAGATACTCTAACCGCCACTTGTTCCAGAAGCTCTGGACAAGTTGGTCGACGAGGTGTTTTCTAACAAGCAGAGTGACTCGGTCATCAGACAAGTCTGGGGCAGGCAAGTGGTGTAATGGTGTTAAGATTAGGAAGTGGGCTGGTGTCAGCGGCTGCGGATCAGCGGGATCGGAGCTGAGAACGGACATCGGGCGCGAATTAAGTAGAGCTTCGATTTGCGGGAGCACAGTACTCATCTCCTCCATTATAAGAAGTTGAATACCTACTATTTTATTTAAGTGTGACTTAACACATTTAATATTACCTTCCCACATCGAACCGTGGTGAGGCGCGTACGGGGGGTTTAACTTCCACTCTATACGGTTATCATAGAGTGATTTAGCAAACGCATCTTTATATTTATTAGAATTAATTCATTCATAGAGCGATTTTAAATAGGATCGGCATCCTATGAAGTTAGTACCGCAGTTAGAATACATTATGCTGACTGGGCCGCGGCGAGCAAGAAAACGTTTCAAAGCGTTTAAAAATAAATCGTGGACAGGTCGGAGGCCAACTCGATGTGCACAGCACGAGTCACGAGGCAAACAAAAAGGCAGATGTAGGCCTTCTGAGGGCGCGCTCCGCGACGTCTTTGCAGCAAAACTGACAGAGGTCCTGCGAAGTCCACTCCAGTGTGCAGGAATGGCTTAGCTTCGCGGACACGACAGGCAGGTAGGTTACCCATGAGCGGAAATTCAGGTTTAGGTTTTAATTTAAAACACACGTTGCATAGATGCACTCGCTTTCTGATAAGATTACGCGCGGAGACAATCCAATATTTCTGCCGCAGCAATGACATCAGCAAACTCGGCCCCGTGTGCATGTTGCGTCGATGATAATAATCGACCAGTAAATTTACTAAGTGGTCATTAGCGGGTAATAAAATAGGATGCTTAGCGTCATAATCTACGTTAGCGTTGAATAACCTACCGCCGACCCTTATGAGGCCGTCCTCGATAAAGGGTTGCAATTTTATAAAAATCGGTGATAAAGTTTTATTTAATTTTATTAGTTTTAATTCATTCGCGAAGTGTACTTGTTGTAAAACACGAAGTATAGCATGCTCAGCGATTTCAATATGCGATACATCAAATTTACGCGGGATTTTTTTTATAAATTAAAAAATGTATATAATTAGTTTAGGCCAAGAGGACACGCGGCGAGCTAAATTATATAAAAATGGGAAGTCTTCTTGTTTGTTATTATCTAAAGAAATTAAAACTTTAGCTTTTAGTTCAGGCGGTGTGGCGACCGTTGTAGGATCGAATGTATTAATCGGCCACTCGTTCACAGGCGATCGAAGGAATGATGGACCGCTGAACCAAAGATTATGATTAATTAACTGCGCGGGAGTAAGGCCACGTGACAAACAGTCAGCTGGGTTGTTCGTGCCTTTTATAAAATAAAAAATATTTGGATCAAGATTAGAATGAATCTTGGCGACGCGGTTGGCCACGAACGTCTGCCACCTGGATGGCGAAGAATGTATCCACGACAAGGCGACTGTACTGTCACAAAAGGCGAAAATATTATTAATTTTACATCGACTCGAGTAGGTATCTATAATTGTATTCATTAGTCTAGATAATATTAAAGCACCACAAAGTTCTAGCCGTGCTAGACTTATGGTCTTCACAGGAGATACTTTGGATTTTCCACATAAAATATTTATAGTTATTTCATTAGTTATTTTATTTTGAACATGTAAATACGTGACTCGCTCGTTATTTAATTGGTCGGCTTCTCGGACGCTAGCGAGCGTGTATGCTCGCTCGCTAGCGTCCGAGAAGCCGACCAATGTGACAATGCAGTCTGAAGTGACGCCAAGATAACGCGGGATAGATATCGTTTGTAACAATGGCAGCTCACTTTCAAACTGTTGCCATAAGGTAACGATATTATGAGGGGGTTCGTCATCCCAGTCTATATTATGTTCCCATAATGATTTAATTATAAGTTTAGCGAGTAGTATAACTGGGGCGGCAAATCCCATCAAGTCCCAGAGTCGGGCGATAGAAGATAGAAGTACAAAAGCGTTTTGTACATTTTCGGTTCTCAGGCGTAACAGTAAAAGTAAAGCAATCCGATGCAGGCATCCAGTATAAACCTAATACTTTTAGGTGGTCGTCAGAACTAAATTCTACGCGTTCACTGATACGATTCTCTGTAGGTATTTCTTGCACAAGTTGAAGTGCATTGCTGGAAAATTTCACAAGTTCAAAACCTCCAGAAGCAAATAACTGTATTAATTGTTTCGATAACATTACGGGTTCATCAGCTGATGGACAGCTGAAAGCCAAGTCATCCATGTACAGAGAGAGAGTCTTTCTCCAGAACGGATGACGCGAGCGGGAAGCGATCTTTCTCGTCGAAAGATAATTGTTTAATAGTTTTCATTGCGAGATAAGGACTGCACTTCATGCCGAAAGTCACACTATAAAATTCAAATATTTGAAACGGGTCATGTTTATTAAAGCGATAAATATAGCGTTGAAAGCGGCGATGATGATCATCTACGATTACCCTCAGATACATCTGTCTGATGTCTGCGCTCATCGCGACGGAAAATAATCTAAAATTTAAAATAATACGAAATAAATCTGATTGCAGATTAGGTCCCGTATGTAAAATATCGTTTAACGATAAACCGGAGTCGGTTTTCATACTAGCGTCTAAAACCATTCGGGTTTTGGTGGTCACTTTATCGGCGCGAAATACTGCATGATGCGGGATTATGTAATGCGGAAGATCATCATTAGTTACTAAGGAAATATATCCTTGATTAATATAATCAGTGATTATCTGATCATATTCTATTTTAATCGACGGATTTAAATATAATCGGCGTTCGAGAGAAATACATCTTCGTTGAGCGAGAGCGCGCGATTCTCCGAGTAAGGTTCTATTTTGACACAGGGGAAGGTTGACGGCGTGTAGTTTAAGTGTAAATGTTTTCACACTCACTTTCCTCGGCAGTAAGGATTTTAACATTAGGTACGTCTTCTAACTCAAAGAAACGCGATAGGCAGAAATTAGTAGTATTGTCAAAGTTACATAAATAGGTACGTATAGCGGACGCGGTATTATTATTATTATTAATAAGGGTAGGCGCGGAGCCCATTATTAGGTAGCCTAACAAAGTATTGACAGCGATGGGTTCATCAACCGAGCGGCTGATTGTATTAGGTAAAAGAATGCGCGCGAAAATATCACAACCTAAGATCATATCCACCTCGCCGGGCGAGCAATACGACTCGTCCGCGAGAGGTATATTATGCAAGTAGATAAGTGACGCTGTGTCTATCTGGACGGATGGCAAGTCGTTTGTAATATAATCAGCAATGTAGGGATTTAGTTTAAATGAAATATTTTTATTAACGCGGAAATATAATTGTAATTTAGTAGTGCCTTGTATATTGCTAGTAACGTCTCCGAGTCCACTGACATAAATATTTTGATTAGTAGAATAGAAAGGTAAATTAAGTCTAGAACAACATTGTCGAGTAATAATGTCCCTCTGAGAACCACTATCTATCAATACGCGTACAGATGACGTTTGACCGTTATTGCAGCGCACATGACACACGGCGGTGCTAAGAAGTACGACGGAGCGGGAGGTATGTTGATCTAGGACTGCGGATGCGGTGTCAGGACTCGTCACATATAGGGACATAGCTTGTCTGGGCTCTACGGAAGAGGTACCAGACTGCGGCGGAGGCGGTGGCCGTGCGGGGCCAGCATTAGTACAAAGCTGGATGAGCGGAGCGGGGTAGTTAGGCTGAGCGGGGGAAGTCATACGCGGCGCGGGGTTATTATTATTGAAGTGAAGTAATGAGTGATGACTTTTGCGGCATTGTTTACATCTATGTAATGATTTACAATGGTATATAATATGTTTACTACTTAAGCAATTAGTGCATAATTTATTGGATTTTACGAACTCGTAACGTTCGAGCGGCGACATAGAGTTGAAGTTGTCACACTGATATAAGTGATGTTGAGAAGTCTTGCAACAACAACAATTATTATTATTATTAGATTGTACATTTAAGAACGTACGAACTGTGTTTCGGTTCTGTGGTCTATTATTAGTATTATTATTACGAGGAGTGGTTTTAATATTAGATTTTATTTGAAACGAGTTTGTTCTGTTGACTAAGCAGTATTGGTCGTGAATGAAATGAATTAGTTGAGTACTAGAAGGATATTCAGTTTTATTATCGAGGATGTACATCTCGAAAGCCCTGACGGTGTCCACGTCCAGATTACGTAGCCCGATGTGTACGAACATGAACTCCAGTAAATCTGGTATGTTTATTTGTTTGAGTGCAGAAATAACAGTGGCGTACTTATCTACGAAGCCCTCCAGCGCGGCGGAGGTAGGAGATTGAACAGTAGGTAATTTTAATAATTGCTCAACGTATGATACGACGAGCGCGCGGAGTTGAGTGTTGCACAGAGTGATATCGTTATCATCTGTAGGTATTAACCCCTTGCATAGGGCCTGCGCCTTGCCTGTCAATCTCCTTACCAAATACTGTACTTTTTCTACGTTATTTAATTTATTATTATTATGTATGTCGGTTTTGAAAGTTTAGTAAAAAATCGGCCAATTGTCAATGTCGCCGTTAAAGCTTGGCAACTCAAGTTGGGGTAATTTTATTATTTGCCCAGAATTGTTATTTTTACTAAAGTTGGACATTTTATTCAAAATTTGTTTTTCTTTGTACTTAATATTAGAGAAAAAATCTTCGAATGAATTTAATAATTGATAATTAGGTTCCTTTTCAGGATATAAAGAGACTTCTAGATCAACTTTTTCATCTAAAATACTAATAAACTCGCTTCTTAATGAATCTATAGTAGCTACACTAGAAATAAATTCCATTGCATTGTCTTCTTTAATATTAATAATATTTTCATGAATGGTTTGTAAGCGCTGAAAACATGAAGACAATTTAGCCTGAAGCCTACCTACGACACTAGACTCGCGGGGTTTATCACCGTCCTTAGACATATTAAAATATGAAGGTACTATTTAATGAAAAATACAAAGAAAGTTATACGTAGGTATCACGATAAAATAATTTTAATTTGCCTACAGGTATGAAATATTTAATAATAAGATGTTATTTTAGCGAATAACTATAGGTATATTTTAATATGCAATCATTTATAAATCTGTATATAATATACCTAAATGTTTAAAATGTTTGATCTAAAAAAATGTTTTTATTAGCGATTTAAATGACCTATCCGGCCGAAGTGGCCAAAAATTTATGGTGGCGCGTTTAGTGGACTGTATAGGATGATCAGAACTGGCTGTCCAGAACGGTGACCTAAATGTGTACCGTAGGTAACAAACAATTTGCAGGCTAGATGGAACACAATGAAATTAAGAGAAGGAAAATTAGGGAAAGGTACTCACTGCTGTGACAGCTTCCTGAGATGGTAATTTTAGGGCCCTCGCACGAGGTGCGCAAGGGCAATCCAATAGGGCTATGTCCAGCCCCTTCCAAGGGCTAAACAATTATTTATGACACACATATCGTCCATAGTGAGTAGGACGTAGGTATGGAAGGATGATGTGTTAGAGGGAGAAGAAGGAAGGATATACAATTGTTTGTTACGTTGGTACACATGTTTTATATTTTGTTTTTAATTTCTAATATTTACAGGCGCGCGTAACCAAGTAATGTGTAGATATCACGAGAAGAGGAGTTCCAAAGATCATTATGAGCTATATATCATTATGATATATATAACGCCACTACGTTCATTGGTTCGATGATCTTAGAAGACATGAAGAGGTTCACGGATGGTAAAGGGATAATATGGAGATATTTTTTATTTTTATCTACCTGGTGGTGCAGCATACCTACAAATTCCATAAATTCATTTTTCTAGATCATTCAATAATTGTTCTTAGACAACATTGATTGCTCTCACTATGCCGGCTAAATGATAATGATGCGATTACGAAATGAGCGGCAACAAAGACGAATTGCATTACGAGTATATTTTAATATACCTGGTGGAAAAAAAAATCAAATCAATTTCTCGAATTTACCGGGAGTCCCGAGACTAACTGCAAGGTTTTTCGAGACTGGTCCCGCGACTAATAATGCACCCGAGAACGAAATCCCTAGTCCTAACGAATCTCATTAAATATTACACATAGCTACTTAATAAAATATGATTGTGTAAAATAAAAAATAAATAAATAACGAAGTCCAAAGAATATTAAATTATCATAAAAATAAAAGATCTATCGCAACAAACCATAACAAACCTAATACCCAAGTCCAGATTAAACCCGGTGTTAAAAGCATTATTTAGTACTACATACTGGATTAGGTTTTAATTTAATAATATGTTCGTTTATTTGAAATTATGGAGTTGAAAACTATAATTAGCTAATGTTTATGCTCAAGATACAATTGGTATTAATGCTGACACAAAAATGTTAAAGTTAAAATTTCGATAACCTTAAAATTACGGTGAGTTTTAATAAATCACCACGAAAAGTTTTAATATACCAGCGCCCATAGAGATCCAGAAACCGTCAAGTGATCTAAAGTCATGTTTCAGATTTAGTGTTTTACCGATATTCATGAGATTACTGTATCAATATCTTTAAACGGGCGGTTGATTTAAAGATTATCGTAACTACATTATTTAGCCGGTAAAATGGAGCGATCAATGATGATAACAATGCATTGCTCGACCGCATTCATGGACCTTTTACCACCAGATACAAAGTATGCCGTGCTGCAATAAAAAAATGTAAGCTAAAAACATCCCACAAAAAAACTGTTATTATGAAACCAAAATGTTTTCAGCGAATAAGAAGTGATGTAATTAGGTACCTCAAAACCTAAAATCTTTATATTATTTATATATATGAAATATATAACGCATTTAGCTTTGTATTCGGTGGTCGTGGGCTCGATTTCAAACAATGGCAAAAATTATATTGATAGGTTACTTTTTTCTGTACAGTTTGTCATGATATATTATAAATTGTCCTACATTATTATTATATAAAAATAATTTACATTGTGTCAATAAACTATTTTATTATTATTATTATATTTAAAAAATAAAATATTATTATGGGTTGGGCGAGGATTAAGGGTTGTTCTTGTTCGCTACCCTATGCGACTCTGACTGGATACGCTACCCTCAGACAGTCTCGGTTAAAGCGTCGTCATTAGCGGACGTGTTCAAAGCGACGAAGGCTTTTTACCGTACTTTGACTGGCGAATAAAATGCGCGAAGTTAAAGTTTTAAAACTAAAAGTTGATTTGACTGTAAAATAATAAAAATATGAAGTGGAAAATGGGGTCGTCACAGAAGCGGTTAAAAAGGTAGGTTTATTTATTTAATAAATTAATTTTGGGTATAGTATAAAAAAAAACTATCTTAAGCATACGGATTGCGGAAGTTTTTATATTTGATTGTATATTTTCTAAAAATGTATTAAATAAAAAATATATAATTTAGGACATTGATACATATATTGGCCTGATCAGTAACTATGCACTTGGCCTGTAAAGAATATGGTTTATTATTTAATACGACTAGTTAAAAATGTTCTAAATAGCGTATGCCCGCGGCCTCGCGCGCATTAACGAGTACCTTAATTGATTTGATTATACCAAAAAATTATAACTATTAATATATCAGCGTTCTGACGTAACATGAAGAATAATGAACCCCCTCTGGTTTTGATATATTCACGGGTAACTTACGGGCCCCGAGATCGCATTAACGGCTTCGGTACACGGTTTAAAGGGTAATCTTCAGCGAAGAAAATAAATATTTCCAGAAATATTATTTAAATATATTTACAATATACTAGTAATAGTTTTTTTAATATCATCACGAGTACCTTATGGCGCCAGATATTGTCTAGACGTTCTTAGGGTACCTAGGGGCTTTGTTCCCTCCTCGTTATCGCCGATGGTATACTGAATCTACACCGAACAAGTGGTGAGCTTGTCGCGATGTGTATATTATTAGTAAATATTTTTTAAATATTTATTATACAAATATATAGTACATGTTTATAACAAAAATAAATATCATCACGGCTGCCTTACGGCGCCCGAGACCGCCTAGACGGCCTCAGGGAACCCAGCGGAGGGGTTTTTTAATCCCACCTCGTCGTAGCCGATGGTATGAGTCTACAGTTCTACACCGAACAAGAGGCTGGCTCGTCGCGATGTTTGAATATACTCAATAACCCATCTATAAACAGTTTTACAAGTTGGTATAGTAAAACTGGGAACGACAGCTTAACGTGCTCTCCGTGGAACTATAGTGGTGTTGTTAAACAAATTAGATTAAAAACTTATTGGTACACACCGGGGTTTGAACCAGGAACCTAAGTGTTTTTAAGTCTAAGGTTTAACCAACTCGGCAACAACGTATATACGTTTATAACATATAATATATAAAGACAATATAAAACGATATTTTTCTTTTTGATTAAAGTACAATAAATTATTTCAAAGGTATATGAAACAGAATATTATTGAACAGATTTGATTCAAGAATTTCTTTTTATTCGTGTAGGCACCAATCCAAAGGAGGGGTTTTCCCCACACAACACCGTCGCCGATTATGTTTTGAGTCTACACACCGAACATCGTGTATATGAGGATATAATATACTTAATACTTATCCAATGTTTGTTTAGGCATTAAGTACGTATAATATACTCGGAATTTGGATATCTTTACGGGTGTTCTACGGCCACCAATTAATTGTGATCGGTACCTATCCAGAAGAGGGGCCTTGGACGAAGGTATTATTAGTCTACGCCGAACCAGTGGTGAGCCAGTCGCGGAGTTTATATTTACAAATGAAGGCACTAAAAAAATTTGTTCATGTCAATTTTCCTACTTGAATTCAGGATCACATTTAGTTTATCTATGAGCCGTGCTATTAAAACGTATGATTCAAGTCAGTATAGTGGAAACCGTTTAATGTACAGCATTATTTTAGTTTTTTATTAAAATACAGTATACAATTTATGATTTGTAATTGTATTACAAAGGTTAAACGAGAGTATATTAGGCCTTTATAACTACTCAAGGCCGACCGACCGGTCTCGTTACCATGGCCATACATAGCAAAAACCACCAAGAGACCTAGTCATGTTTCGGTTTTAGTCTGTGGATTCACCGGTTTTCCGGAGACTACTGCATCGATTTGTTTTCGAGATGGTAGTCTACTTTCATGGTGCGGCTACTAAACGGGCGATTGACTTGACTATAAAGCATTGAGGATATTAAAATATAATATATAATGCAAATACGTCTTTGTCGCAGCCTATCAACTAATATTGTTAAACAACAATGTATTGATCGACCCTAGTCGAATGTTTCGATCTGCTTACAGTCAGGTACATATAAAGTCACACGCGATTCATTAAAAAAAACCATTAAATACCTAATAAAAAATTGGTTGACGGAGAGAAACGAAAAAAAAAAAACTTATTTAGCTTTACTTATTTATTATTATTCAAAGGCAATTTGATACTTCTTTCGTGATTAGATCTTTTAATGACGTTTGCAGTTGTTAGTCTATTATATATAATTGTTTAAGTATATAAATGTAAATTGATTGTAGGTACCCTAATACTGATAAATACATACTAGAGGCAGATAGATCATATCGTGGATGTAAATTTATTTTTGAGTTTCTAACTTAGACGAAGAAAATATATCAGATTCCTGAGATTTCCTAGTGATTCTATATAGAAAACGCGCTATTGCGCGGGGAATAGGAGGATTCCCTATATGTGTATACTGGTAGCAAATTCTCTCATGTCCCCTTGGGCGAAGGTAAAATTTTTGAGAATATAATTTTACACAAATAATATGATACCTAGCGAAACAATATTACCTGGTCAAAAAACATATATAAGGTGCCTAGACTGTCTCGGAGTACCCTCCGCTGGGTACTCCGAGACAGTCTAGGCACCCGTGATGATATTTATTATTTATTTATTAATTTTAAAGATGTATACAAACGACACACATATAAATTAACAGAAAACTAATTTTAACAAAATACATATATATGTTAACACAATACAAAATACTTATATTATGATTTAATCAATTCTGTTAAACAACAATTATCAATTGTATGTATTGATCAACCCTATTCATGAATTTTATAGGTTTGTTTACCAACATGTAGATACAAAATCACATACCGTCCTCCACTATAAAAAAAAACAATTCCTATTTTCTAATACTTACGAGTAGGTATATATAATCAGGACTGGCTAGCCCTTAACCATAACTACTCAAGGCCCTTCAGAGTTTTATCTAGAACCAGGAATTACTACGTCGTTTCAAATACCTGATAGGTATAATAGCCCCAACTTCCAAAAGAATAAATACAAAGATAATTTTAAAGAAACCAGATATTATTATGATGAAATACATCTATAGAGCGGACTTATCAAATAAAAATGCTTCTGCGTCTATAGAGGGCTTCACCCTCGTCCATCAGACCCTAAAATGCGTATTATAATTCGAGGGGGTCATAGTCGTGGTCACGGTATTTTGTGCTTTGTATTATGTACCTAAATACCAAGGGTATACGTATTAAAATTGTTTGTATAGAATCAAATGGGGCATTGTAGTGTCTGCAAAAAACGCACTTACGAATAGGATCAATGACGTCATATTTTTTTACCTGTTTTGTTAAGAAATTGAGGTTTTTTTATTGCATGGTATTTGACTTTGGCGACGTTCGAGTTGGATGTTGTTTGCCCAAAACGCCACTAAATGTCGTACATTGAATGTTTTCCATTATCTCATTGTCTTGGTATTGTAATAAAAAAGCAATGTATTACGTTTGGTGGCGTTTTGGGCGAAAATTATAGCCAATTCGAACGTACCTACTTTGTATCTACATGTCGGTAAGCAGATCTACAAATTCAATCGGGGTTCATCAATACTTTGATGTTTAATACATTGATCGCTTCCACTATGCCGGTAATATGATGTGGTTATAAAGTGCACGAACAATAATATTTTAATACCGTTAAATCAACTGCCCGTTTTGTAACCGGACCCTGAAATCTGACTACCACTTTGACAAGAAATCGATGCAGTGATCTCCTGAATCTGGTTAACCCACAAATTAAAAACCGTAATATGACCAGGTCACTTGACGGTTTTTCAATCTGTATGGGAAGAGAACTACCTCCTTGATGGATCTCTATGGGCTTTGATAATGAGTTCGATCGGTCGGCCTAGCAAAGTTATAGAGGCCTTCCTCCTACCTAATTTTATTTTACCGAGGTTTTAAATGAAATCTAAACATCCCAATTAAGGGGTCTATAGGCCATTTGACGCCCATATAAACGTACTTCCAATATTACAATTTAGCTGTTGTTAGTCGATGTTCAATTATTATTTTTATGATGGTAATTGAATGCTAAAATCTTTTCGTTGTGGGTAATTTTTTTTTAAATTATAATATTATACCTAAATGATATTTTTCGGTTTTCGAAAAAAAAAAAACCAAGACAAGGATTAATAAATACATTGACCGATAAAAATATTATTTTAATTCTGGAACAAACAGTAATCGAGTGTTACTAAAAGTGCGAAAGTTAATTTTGTATGGAGAACGCAGACTTCGCGATTCCGAATGCAGTGTTCTTAACTATATGAAAACTACATAAAAATGGTTTTGAAGTAAGAAGAGATATACATCTTTCTTTTGTTACCTCTCAACTTTATTTTCACCAGAACCATCTTATTTTTAGGTTTCTAAAAACAAATTTATAAAACAAAGTCTTTTTCTCTGTCTACATAAAAACTTATCATGCAGACAGAGAAAGCATTTTTTTTTGTTTCCGAAAACCAGAATAAAATCAAAAATAAATATAGCATACTATTAACAATCAAGCCGAATCGTTGACGCTCATACCAAGCATAATTTTGGCCAGGTGCACCAAATGACGTTACGTGTTATATTTAAAATATTACTTGTACAAGGTAATGCTTATGAATATAAATAAGATATAAGAACAGGCTGAAAACTACTAAATATACCTATCAATACTATTGTATAAAAAATATATATTATAAGCATGAATATTAAAATTTATGTTTTATATATGGAGTACTATTTTAACAAAATGACAATAGAATATACTTCTAAACTAAAGTAAAACCACAGAAGAAATAATAGTACAAGTAGTAAAACTAAATAAATATTATACATAAAAAATAATACATTTATATTAGTATATAAAACGTACTTGGTGGCCGAGTTGGTTAGGCCTTAGACTTAAAAACACTTAGGTCCCTGGTTCATACCCTGGTGTGTACCAATGAGTTTTTAATCTAAAAAAATATGTACTTTTGTTTAACAACACCACCTAGTGCCTCGGAGAGCACGTTAAGCTGTCGGTCCCAGTTTCACTATAACAATTTGTGGAACAGTTTATACATGAGTTATTTAGTCCAATCCATCCGATGCGACGAACTGGCCACTTGTTCGGTGTACACTAATACAATCGACTACGACGAGATGGGATTAAACAACTCTCTGCTGGGTCGTGGTCTAGTGGTTGTGTCGTTGGCGTTGAATCTGGTGGTCGTTGGTTTGATTTCTATTCAGAGCAAAACCAAATTAGTTCGTTTTTCTGTACAGTCTTTGCCTTGGTCTGGTTTTTTATAAAATGTATTAGTATAATGTTTCTGGTATACATTTTTACAATACATATTATATTTTATAAACCCCCAGAGCATGATAAACTGTAGAGAAAAACGTACTAATATTTTTTTGTCGTGTGTTAAGTGTGAGAAATGAGCCCACGACCTGCGGTTACAATGCCAAACGCGCAACCACTAGTCCATGAAAGCGGTTGTCTAGAGCTTAGTTTGTGACCAGGGCAATATATATAAAATGTGCAAAAAAATTATAGATACGTTTTCATCCGCTGTTTCTTTTGAAAGAATATACAAGGTGAATTATAGTGAGCCATGACCAATACCTAAACTACAAGTAATACCGAAAAATACTCAATAGAATCTCGGGCCTATTTAGAAAAGTCTCTAACTGTATCATTAGATTAAAAATAATATATAATAATAATATGAATGTCGGTTGATTTTGAAAAATAACCTAACCTATAATATTGCACCAACTGAATATGGTGGTGTCGATAATAAGGATCAAAATTTAGACAAAAATATCAATCAAACTGTAAACTTAAGGAAACTGGAGATTTTTAAGAAAACAAAGATGAAACAGGAATCTAACTAAGCCTTCTTGGGGTTGTTAAAACTTAGAGTTAGGATCACCAATCAAGTCCTGTGACTAAAATGGAACTAACAAATTGTCTTGTTGTTTGACAGTAGTGCCACGGCTATCGGACTTGAGCAATGGTTCCGACTCTATGACTAAAGTTAATTAAGTCCCATATAGTGCCACGGCTATCGGACTTGAGCAATGGTTCCGACTCTATGACTAAAGTTAATTAAGTCTTATATAGTGCCACGGCTATCGGACTTGAGCAATGGTTCCGACTCTATGACTATAGTTAATTAAGTACCCTATAGTGCCACGGCTATCGGACTTGAGCAATGGTTGCGACTCTATGACTAAAGCTAATTAAGTACCCTATAGTGCCACGGCTATCGAACTTGAGAAATGGTTCCGACCCTAAGACTAAAGTTAATTAAGTCCCCTATAGCGCCACGGCTATCGAACTTGAGCAATTGTCCCGACTATATGACTAAAGTTAATTAAGTCCCCTATAGTGCCACGGCTATCGGACTTGAGCAATGGTTCCGACTCTATGACTAAAGTTAATTAAGTACCCTATAGTGCCACGGCTATCGGACTTGAGCATTGGTTCCGACTCTATGACTAAAGCTAATTAAGTCCCCTATAGTGCCACGGCTATCGGACTTGAGCAATGGTTCCGACTCTATGACTAAAGTTAATTAAGTACCCTATAGTGCCACGGCTATCGGACTTGAGCATTGGTTCCGACTCTATGACTAAAGTTAATTAAGTCCCATATAGTGCCACGGCTATCGGACTTGAGCAATGGTTCCGACTCTATGACTATAGTTAATTAAGTCCCCTATAGTGCCACGGCTATCGGACTTGAGCAATGGTTGCGACTCTATGACTAAAGTTAATTAAGTACCCTATAGTGCCACGGCTATCGAACTTGAGCAATGGTTCCGACCCTATGACTAAAGTTAATTAAGTCCCCTATAGCGCCACGGCTATCGAACTTGTGCAATTGTCCCGACTATATTACTAAAGTTAATTAAGTCCCCTATAGTGCCACGGCTATCAGACTTGAGCAATGGTTCCCACTCTATGACTAAAGTTAAATAAGCCTCCTATACTGCCACGGCTATCGGACATGAGCAATGGTTCCGACTCTATGACTATAGTGAATTAAGTAGACAACTATAGGGATAGTCGTTCAAGGAATTTCATGTTCCTTGATTTCTTCATCCCAGTTTCTCACGTCACTTTTCATTTGTTCCTTAAAAACATATTTCATTTCTTTTTAAGTCAGCTTTTTAGTAAAGGAGTGATTTAATTACCTAACCTGAGCAACTTACATTGTGCAATCCAACTTTTTCCTAACAGTAAAAGTATTTGGTACTTTACTACTTGGATGGAACTTTCAAGTATTCTATCTCTACCATAACTTTAAAAGGTTTGAAAAATGTTCCTAAGTGATGAAGTGGAAACCTGATAAAAGTTGTCAGGTAAAACTTATGTCGCCTCGGTAAAGCGATCACACTTGGCAAACTTAAATTCTAACTTGAAGATAGTGTTGGCATTTTTACAAATAGTTAGCCTGTAGTAGTTAACAACTTTAATTTGTTTATTCTAGACTGAAATTGTTAAAGTTTACTGAAATATTATAAAGTAAAAAAAAAGTTACCCCGGTCTAGTAGTTAAGTCACTGCGCAACCAATAACAAGGTTAAGCAGATGTCAATAATGCCGGACCTGGGATGGGTGACCGCTTTATACAACGAGGCTATTTCATCATAAAAACCTAACATAATGTTAGGTGTTGCCTCCGAATATCATCTTCGTTTAAACGGTTCTCGGGAGCCAAATAGGCACTCGTGATTGTATTTGATTTTTTATAAAGTAGGTAAAATTTGTTCAAACTTAATTAAAATTTAAAAACTAGGTAAAAAAACCTATTAAAAATAGGTATAACTTAAGTGTTTAGTACTTAACTTTATAGTAACTATGAGTAGTAATAATAATTATTGTAAGTCCACCAAATATATTTTTTTGTCTCAATCCGAATGTACCAGTAACTGGTATAGGGTTGTCATTAATAAATGTCCGAGACATTTGAGGAAAATTCTATTATAAGAGAAAACCATTGTATTAGTGGATAGAACTGCAGTATTCCTGCACTTGAGCGGAGCAGGGATACAGGCTTTTGCCTAACACTCCCCTTTATTGTGTTCACTAACCTCTCTACCCAATCAAATACTAAACGATCCTTTCATCGCAATCTTAGACCGAATTTCATAAACGTTCCGATGGCTGATTATGTAAGTACAAGATACTTCAAAAACGATACAAAGACTTAGCATGCAAGAATTCCTCTTGCTCCGACTTCTATGGCATAAAGTTGAGTATTAAAACCGTTTCTAATATAATTCGTGAGATCGAGGGATTTGTTTGACTTGATGCGTGTACTTTGGAATGTTTTTTCCTCACAGAACTATCAGTTCTATAAGCATTACTTTCTTCTGAACCGAGAAATAATATTGCTGGTTCCGTAGGCTAAAACAGCAAGTTCTTTTGAAATTTTGTTATGTGAGTGAATGAGAATTTTCCAATTAGAAAATCAATATATGTACTTTGGCACATGCCACGGTTTGAACTTAAGTGTTTTTTTTAAGGGTATGCTTTCAGATAGGTCTCATATAAATATTATCAAAATCGGTTCAGTAGTTTGGTTATTAAATCAAAATAACTGGACGAAATATGAACTACCTATCTTTCGGATTTATCATCAAATGATGAATGATGATGACGACTTGATGAAATCAGAAGATAGGCACCGGAATTTTGTTATTAAACAATGTAAACCTAGCCGTGTTTGGGCTTAGTAAAAATGTTATGAAATGTATTTTGTTAATAAGTGGCTAAGACGTGTAATAGGTATATATGGACTTGATTCTCAGACGATACATTTCGTACCCTCGTTATTTCCGTTAAAGATCTGTCGTCGATTTGAAGTCGGTTTTATTACTTTTTTCAAAAGAAATATTATTATAAATTGACTATAATATTACTGAAAGTTGGTGACCATTAAAAACTAAAGACTGTGTTTATATTTTAACAAGCTTTTTCTGTTTCATTATTTTTTCATTACTCATTTTCTATCCAAGGTTTAATGTCTCGCAATGAGCGTATTTCTACTGCATTCAATCTGCTTTTAAGTGGCTCTGTATTTCTTTAATAAATAAAATAATATAAAATTTTATTTAATAATATAAAATGTCTTTCTGTATTTTTTTTTACTGGAGCAAGGCAAGATACTTTATATTTACCTGATAGTAAGCATACCTACAATATCCATGAATGGGTCGATAAATAAATAGATTTTTAGCAGCATTGATCGCGAGATTACCACTACGATCACAAATCGATGCAATAGTCTCCTGAAAACCGGTAAACTCTCAGACTAAAACTGAATCATGACTAGGTTTTTACATCAGCTTGGTGGTAACGAGACCGGGCGGTCCGCCCAGTGAAGTTATACGAGTCCTTACTGTCATAAAAAAAAAATATATTGATGATATATGAATATTTTTAGAATTAACCTCGAAAATTAAAAAAAATACAAAAGCAGCATTTTTCATATCCGGGTAAGTGCCTATTGTATTTATTACCATTTCTACTTTATGCTAAATAACTTCGTGTACGATTTACAGCTAATATATGTGATTTCCTAATCTCTATGCTTATACTAGGTATATGTACCCGAAATAACGATTTTAATGGTCAAGATTTGGGATTATAAAAATGTACCCTCATCTGTTATATGACGACGATAAGAAAAAAAAAATCTTTAGGTATAACATATCAAAAGTTCCTGAAACTAACTCCCTAGTCTTACACTAGTGCATTAGGTTAGGTTGATTTTTTTGTCATACAAAAACACAAGTTTTTTCAATACGCGTTTAACTTTAATATAAAATATCAAGATAATATAAAAAAAGTGATGTATTACATTTGTTGGCATGTGTAATAAAAATTGCGCCTATCCAAATGCACAGTTATTGTGAAAATATAATATATATATTTTTACCCTTCATAAATCCCTGAAAAGTTACTTAAAAAAATTATACTTTATTTCAAAAATATATAAGCCATTTATTTTAAGATTGGAGCACAAAAAATGTTTTTTTGTAACATAGCATATGATTGCCGTGCATAATGCAAGGCTTCAAGAGTCTAGACAGGCAGTCGCCCGACGTAAAATAGAAACTTGAAACTACTGGTTTCACGTCACAGATTTTGTTGCTTGTTTTGTGCTTTGAAATAGACTATGTATTATTATTTTAAAGTTATTAATTATTATTTTAAGCACAGCGCCATTACTAAATCATACCATCCGCTTGATGTATACTGCCCAAGTTGCTAGAAATGAAATTATAATAATACCTTTGTCAAAATATACGTAGGTTTATATATACTTCAATAAATAATAAATAAATCATTTATTTAATTTCAATAGGTTACAAATTTTAAAAAGTGCTCAATGGTATTCCCATTCTATTTTAAAGTAGGTATATACGTAAATAAAAATAAAAAATTGGGTATGTTACTTTGTATCTACCTTTTTTATTTTCTTATTGGTGCACAGCATGAGACTGTGTATCTACCTGATGGTAAGCTGATCTACAAAGTCCATGAATGGGGTCAATCAATAATTGTTCTTAAACAATATTGATCGCTACCACTATGCCGGCTAAATGATGCGATTACGAAATGGGGGGCGACAATGAAGAATTGCATTACGAGTATATTTTAATATACTCGCTGCCTTATCGTCAATCCAACTACCTATTTCGTAACCGCGCCCTAAAAGGAGACTACCACCTCGATAAGAATGCATCGATTTCTTATCGAGGTGGTAGTCTCCTGAAAATCGATGAACCCACGGACTAAAACCGAACTAGGACTTCTAACTTCACTCGTATAAGAGTTTATTAATTAGAAGAAAGCTAATAGAGGGCGTCTGTGTATAAGTAGATAATAAACAATGACAAAATTCGTGTGGGCTGACTGGTTGGCTCAGTGGTTGAGCGCCTTGCCGCGATAGCGAGGTTCGTCGGTCCCGCCACCAGGATTTTTTTTATTGCATTTTTATCTATAAAAATTTTATATAAGATTATCCTATAAAGGTATTTATAAAAAAATGCATAAATTTAAAAAATAACATCACTCTACCACGACCTTAGATCTATTTTGAAGTAATAACGTGATTTCTTTAAAATTTAACTGAAAATGCAGGGCACATAGTATCTACTCGTATGACCATCAAAAAAGATGGTCTTAAAGTTCACATTCCAACAGTAAATTCACTTACACAAGTACTGCTAAATAGAATTTAATAATAATAATGCTTAAGTAAAGTCTGTTAATTTTATTATTCTCTAATTATGTTGAGAATAAAGCTCTTTGACGGCGCCCCTCATTTCCTATTCTATTCAGTACTAACTCGCCGTGTTTTACTACTCTTAGGTCTTTTTAATTCAAAAAATGTGATGAAGACGACAAGCTTTGAACATTAGAAGATATTAAAATTGTCAGTTAAGAGAAAAATATTAAACCACATTTTTATAAGATAATTTTTATTCCTACCTTATCATAGCTGATAGTATTCCGAGTCTACAGCAAACGAATGGTAAGCTGGTCGCGATGTTTGGAAAGTCTCAATAACCCATCTATAATAGTTCCACAAGTTGGTATAGCTAAACTGGGACAGGCTGTATGAGGGGCTTTTAAAGGCACTATAGTGGTGTTGTCATACAAATGTACTGCTTAATGGGTTTGGACAAACGGGGGAAAATTATTCTGTTTGAGAGAGTACGTTGCGTAAACGGTTGAAGTTACGCAGACGAAGTTGCGCGGGCTAGTTATCATAATTAGCAATAACAATGGGGCAAAATCTATGAAAATTCAAAGTATAAAAATAAACTTTATGTACCGTACCCCACACTACTTATATCTGTCACAATCGCACTAATACTCGTACAAAATACTATTGACTTGCCACCTCACCAATTCCTTGAGAGTATCTATAATTCATATTGTAATTGTTGTTATTTAATTAGTAATCTTATGAAAGTCCTTTTTTACTTAAATTTATCATTTTATCTAAAAAGTAGAATCATTGTCCGAGTTTAAAACGCATTTTGTAGTTTTCCATAAAAGTTGGATTATCCTTTATGTTTATAAAACATTCTCGTTAGTACCGAAAGGCCTAAAAGTACAAATCTCTACATCATTCAAAAGTCATGCTTGAATGTTAATCGCAGTCAGGTCTTAATTACGCTATTCAACTTAATCTGAGTTAATTCTCATCTTTATGAGGAGAACTCGAGAAACTTGGACGTTTTAAGTAAAGTTTGAGATAATAAGTTACCCCGCATCATAATTTGGGGTTTCTTGTTAATATGTCATAGTCATATGTCGGATATATTAGGTTAATTTTTAGCTTCTTGGCTAAATTATATATCACTGCAAAGGTTCTAATTAATAAAGAGTGTAAGCTAGAGAGAAAGTAACTATCACAAGGGATATCAAGAAAGTATCGATTTTTTATGCGTTATATTTATATACATAGTGACTTTGAGAGATTGTACTTTGCACTAATATGAGGTTTTACTGACCATAACGAACAAATTTTCCCATAGCACCATGTGTCTCAAATGAAAAAATGTATGTAGAAGCCATAAATTGTTTTCCCATGGTTTCATGGGCAAAATTGTTCGTTTTGATCAGTAGAGCCTCATATTAGCACGAAGTACAACCATTCAAATTCACCCTGTATAATAACATTAATAGTATGTAGGACAATTTACATATATTTCCCTGGTCACAAACCACGCTTTAGGCTTGTACTATGTGTACCAGAAACAACTATATAATACATATTTCATTTTACAGACCATGACAAACTGTACTAAAAATCGTATCTACAGAGGCCGTCAAATATATTTAGCTATATTGTCCAATAGATATGATGATATGAGATTATGATATTATGCTAGACCAAGCTAAATATATCTATTAGTTTTTTATAGTGCTATATATTATATTTCATATCTTTAAATAAGAAATATATCGATACTGTTTAGCACTTCCAACATCCATATGTGTCACTTGTGAAAAAAAAATTTACTTAGATAACCGGGTTATGAAGCAAGAATTATTTTTCTGTTTCGATACTGGTTATCAAACTGCGGTTATCTACGCGGCATAAGAGATATTTTCTCCCGACTCGCTCGAAAATTATATTTCGGCTAGTGAAAACGCAGCCACCGGAAAAGAAAATCGGAGTCGCAGGAAATTCTCCCAGAGCAAGCACAAACTGTGTTCTTCAGACATAAAAAAAAATCGTAAGGGACCTGCGTACGAGATAACAAAGCTACTGATATATTTAAAATCCAAGAATTCTCAAAAAAAAAATTTTTTTCGCATCGAAACCTAATAAAACATGTTTAACCATAACAAGACATTTAAGTGCTTATTATTAAATTTGTAATTTAATTTATCCCCTGTGCTCATCCCCTGCTCCCGTTTTGTCTAAAGACAAATAATCTTGTACAATAATCTATACTAATATTATAAAGCTGAAGAGCTTGTTTGTATGGTTGAACGCTCTAATCTCAGGAACTACTAGTTTGAATTAAAAAAATAGTTATATTATATAAATATAGTTTTTTTTTTTTTTTTTCGATTTTTCGACATTTATCGAGAAAGGCTAGCCTACATAACAGGGAGTTACAATTTTCATTGTTACTCCGCTGCTGTCTCAATAACCCATCTATAATAGTTCCACAAGTTGGTATAGCAAAACTGGGACCGACTGCATGAGGTGCTTTCCAAGGCACTATAGTGGTATTGTCAAATGCTGCTTATTGGGTTCGAACCAGGAATCTAAATATTATAGTGTATTTTAGTGTAGGATAGCCCATTTAACGAGAAAGGCTATAGACTATATATGACGCTACGACCAATAGGTACGGAGTTATAATAAAAAATGTTGCAAAAACGGGAAAAAATAATCCTTTTGAGAGCGTACGCTGCATAATCAGTAAACGCAGATGAGTTGCGCGCATCAGCTAGAAATGAATAAAATATTTACCTACTATTACCTACTCAGTAGCTTCTGATAATAATAGAGTACTAATGTATAACTATATAGAGTTAATATCTTAATAAACGGGTATGAATAAGCATTTAGTCACGAGTTGCTGCAATCAATCATCCTCCACTCAACAGCTGTATTTCGCAAAATAAATTGTTTATTAGTCCTGTTTTATTACTACATGTCACTTATTACTATACTTTAATTTACTTTCATTTGATTAAAAAATACAATATTATGTCGACCGATAATAGACAGAAAAATTTATATATAGATCAAGTTTTTTTTTAAAAACATTTATTGTTTAATAATTTTAACATAGAATGAGTATGTTATGTATACATGTTTTTTTTTAATATATAATAAAACCGTAGACTTTCCGTTTAGGTAGATTTAAAAAAAATCTAAAAGACGCGAGAAATAAGTAATAGAATATAATTGTTTATGTTCTATGTCTGTTTGTTTGTTCGTATGCATGACGTAAAAGCAATTTATTCGATTATTCAAAATCTAATTACTCTAAGAAGCTTTATTGGGAGTAAAATTTTGCATTAATTTAATCAAAATCAACCTACAGATTATAAGTTTTTTTATTTAGCTGGAAACCTCATAGTGCCACGTGACGGTTATGGCGCAGTATTTTTGTTTATATTAAATAACACGCACTCGAAGTTACGGGCATCAGCTAGTTTTAATAAATTAATGGATTCTTTCGAATATAAAAAAAAAATAGCCACTAGTGTTGATTGATTGTCACATAGGTATCTATTTGGTGGATGTGAAAATCGGTCAAAAACAATGCATCCGTCATTATTCATCAGTCCATCGTTGATGAAATCTGATTCTGAATTTATTTTGTGTTTGTATTTTATCTCACAAAAAATGTATAGTAGAATATAGTATTATTTATTGTTAACTTTATATACATGCATGCCAAATTAATCATTATACATTACTATTTTATCATAATTTTTGTTTTGCATATCAAACAAACATAACAGCTTAATGCTATTCTCTACCATTGAAACCTTTTAAACAATTAAAGCAGTTAGTTAGAAGTACTTTAACACTGTGTAAAATTGATTGCAATTAATTTTAGTTAAAAAACTAGCCTGTCAGCTTACTCCATGAGGCACCATGTGGCTATTTAATTCATAAAAAGTTTTATCACTGGTTAGACCGCTCCAGGGCACCCCGCTGAGGTTTTATTCCAACATTGATGTAGCCAGTGTTATTCACCGAAAAGAATAGGTGGTCACTTTATCGATGACCAATATCACGGTGTTTGGATAGACTCAATAATCCACCATAAATAGTTTCACAAATCTACAGCTCACCTCTGTTTCCTCTGGGGCCAAAGCTCTTATGGCACAAAATTTTAAATATGATATATATTCCCAGCTCGCAGACTACTTAGAATTTCTGGCATTTGCAGTGGAAACTTTAGGCCCCATGTCACTTTTTCTCAATCATTGGAAAAAATATTAATAGAAAAATCTGGTGACTGTCGTGCTAGAGTCTAATTTTTCCAACGCATAGGGCTAGAAATTCAAAGAGGCAATGCGGCTGCAGTTCTCGGCACCTGCGCGGCTGCAGAGGAACTCGATGAATTATATTCATTAATTTATATTATATAAAAGCTAAATTTATAGTTTCACAAATTGGCATAGTAAAACTGAGTAGACAGCTGCTCAAGGTGCTCTTCTAGGCACTATAGTGGTGCTGTAAAGAAATGTACATATTTTCTGAATAAAAAACTTACTTTATAATTAAATTTCAATAAAAATAAAAACACAGTCATCAAGAAGCCAGTTAAGTCAGCCGCCGCATTAAGAAAAACTTTTCTTTTTCGGTAACAATTTTCTCTAGACCCGCACTTTACCGTTTCCGCTTCCGTGAAAAAAATACTTAACGGTAGCTCTGTGGCCGAGCTACGACCACCAAATAGGGGAAGAAGGGGTAAGTGTAATTATTAGGGGTAAGGAAAGTTGCAATTTTGCTGCTGTAGGAAAGTCCCAGGTAAATGGCGGTGTGTACCTATTATACTTACTGCCCCTAATCTGAAATTAGGTTTGCTTATATAGGGTGTTAAGTTTATTTTAATTAAATGTATAATTGACCGCCTCCGTAGACTAGTGGTTGCGCCTTTGGTGTTGTATCCGGAGCACGTGGGTTCGATTCCCACCCATGACAAAAAAAAATAGTACGGTTTTCTGTACAGATTGTAATGGTCTGGGTATTTATGAAATATAATATGTACTATATCTTTGCTTGTGGTACCATTATGATTCGGTTTTTATTATCAAAATTTTCACATATTTAATGTAGAAACCAAAGGTATATTTTAATAACTAAATTTTAAATAGTTTTTTATAGCACATACAAATCTACTCGTAACTTAAAAATACAATATCGATATATAGAAATAATAGTGAAGTGCTGGTATTATTACAGAATGACAAAGTCAAATATCTGGCATACAATAAAAGTATTTAAATAGTAAACATACTGAGTTTACTAGGGCCGAACCTAGGGTTTATACATATTATTATAGGAACCTACATATAGTACCTTCTTGCATATAAACATTTAAACTTAACGATAACATTAAATGAAAAATTAAAGTGTTTCAATGGCCTCAGGCAAATATGGCACATGACACAACGTTATTAGTGACAGGTTAAGTATTATGTTTTTAATAATACCATAATAATATTTATTACTTATATATTGTATAAAAATTAAATATGAATTAAACTATATTTATTTTATATTATACATAATAAATAAATAAATACCATCACAGGTGCCTATTTGGCTCTCGAGAACCGTTTAAACGGCCTCAGGGTCCCAGCGGAGGGATTAACTCATCCTCATTTCGCCGATGGTATTCGGAGGCAACACCTAACAAGTGGCGAGCTTGTTGCGGTGTTTATGATGAAATAGCCTCGTTGTATAAAGCGGTCACCCATCCCAGGCCGGCTTTGTTGTCATCTGCTTAACATTGTTAAGCAGATGACATCATGTTGTCATGTTGTTGTCATCTGCTTAACAAGGTTAGACAACAAATGCCGCTTTTTTATATTAATAGCGTGAAAACTCGCCACTTTTTGGTGCAGGTATATTTAGAATATTAAGCGAAGACGAGGTGGAATGTAAACCCTCCGATAGGTACCCGGTAGTGGTATTAATTACCTACTTATACATGTGAACTCTATAAGTCAGATGCATTTAGGTCACCCCTTTGTATGCACAAAGAAAACTTTTTTGTTCATTAATTGTTCTAGGGAATCTGTTGTGTAGTTTATGAACAAACTATGCAGTAAGATATAGAGCTTATTATTACCTATATTAATTTCGGCTATATCGAACTCACAATCAGACTGTTCGATTATAGATTGTAAACTCATCAACATAGAGCTACTTTTTTATGGACAACCAGACTGTTCGATTATAGATTGTAAACTCATCAATATAGAGCTACTTTTTTATGGACAACCAGACTGTTCGATTATAGATTGTAAACTCATCAATATAGAGCTACTTTTTTATGGACAACCAGACTGTTCGATTATAGATTGTAAACTCATCAATATAGAGCTACTTTTTTATGGACAACCAGACTGTTTGATTATAGATTGTAAACTCATCAATATAGAGCTACTTTTTTATGGACAACCAGACTGTCCGATTATAGATTGTAAACTCATCAATATAGAGCTACTTTAAAAAAATATATACGCAACCATGAATGGATGGGATTGAGGAATCGAACCGTTTCCTCTGATCGAGCAAATATGAATTACCAATTATTAGACATAAGCCTCTTCTATAGATTTCCAAAAGGACCGATTGGAAGTGGCTACAATCCAGCGAGTTCTTGCGGTCTCAATAAGGTAGTCGGTTAACCTTGTCCTATGCTGTGTGCTCTCCATTCGAGAGTTTTACTTATATCGGTCATTCAGTGGGCTATGTCGGGATTAACCTATAAAGTTAATAAAAAAATATTAAGTTGCCACAAGGTTCTATAAAATGTACTGAAGAAAACTTTTTGTACACATAATAGCTAATTTATTAAGGTAACTAATGCTAAATAGCAAATTTCGTATGTTTCTCTTTTTTTTCTTTATCTTCATAGATTTCTATAGCAATAACCATTGGCAGTTATTCAAGTCTTAAGATTTTCACCTTGGAATCTTGTTATACATAATATACAGCTTAACGTCCCATACAAGCTCACCATAATTTACCACCCTGTATGTTATGTTTGGCTTTCACCTTACGCCCAAACCTTAGATGGGATATGGGAAACCCAACACTTGTGTTTTTCCTTGTTGTTATTATTATTATATTCTGTAGAAAAAGCGTATTTTAAGGTTCCGAGAAAACGAAATCATAAGATAATATATTTTTGGCGAGACTTGTTTGTCCGTCTGTCTGTTTATAAGTACACATGAAGTACGAATAGTTATAGAATAAAATTATATTGTATCCAAAAGGGAAACTGTAAAGATACAAAGGGTTTATGCCAAAAAAAAAATGTCGTGGACGAGATTATAAAGAAAGCCTTAATTTTATTTATTTTAAAACTGTTTGTTACGATATATCCTAGCAGGAGGATATTATTTGACAATTTTTTTGACAGAAATTTGAGTAAGTACAATAATAATATGTTTATAATAAATCATATAACAAAAGCAAAGACCCTCCATGTCTGTTCAGTAAATATTTTAGCTAAAAAGGTACTGGAATACGCGAAATAAGAAATAACTAAAAGAAATCACGTTAAAGCCACTTATCGAAACATAAGAAGCTTTATTACAGGAATTCTTGTTTTTTTTCAACATACAACCAAACTCACCCAACATAATCAAACTTTTTCTTTTTTAATTTTAGTTATCGCGCGCGAACCGCTTGCACACAACAAATATATTTTAGATTTTCTTTATTGGAGCACGACATGTGACTTTTTATCTACCTGGTGTTGAGCAGACCTACAAAGTCCGTGAATGGGGTCAATCAATAATTGTTCTTAAACAATATTGATCGCTCCCACTATGCCGGCTAAATGATGCGATTACGAAATGGGGGGCGACAATAACGAATTGCATTACGAGTATATTTTAATATACTCTGCCTTATCGTCAATCCAACTACCCATTTCGTAATCACACTCCCTTCAGGAAATCGATGCAGTAGTCTCCTGAAAACTGGCGAACCTAGAGACTAAAACCGAAACATGACTAGGTCACTTAACGGTTTTTGGATCTGTAACTACATCTGTATCTGGTAACGAGACCGGTCCGTCGGCCTTACGAAGTTATAGAGACCTTCCTCCCACCTAAACCTTCCTCCCACCTAAACCTTCCTCCCACCTAAACCTTCCTGGGATGAAACCTAAACCTATTTTACATTAAAATTAATAAATGAGAGCAATCAATAATCATTGTCCTAAAAGAACAAATTTCCTATTAGATATAGCCGAGTTGCTTCCTAAGATCCTCAGGGGAATTTTGTGGGGAGTTTTAGCAAAACTATCACGTATGTGGATGGTTTAATTTATTCGTCCCAATGCAACTGAGTCGACGGGAATCGGGTGTAAATAGTTATTTATTTCAACGTGTTCATTACTCCTTTCTTTTAAAAGGTTTAACTATAAAAATGCTATGAATGTTAATTAGATTTTTAGTATGCGACATAGACTTAGAGTTAAAGGAAACATAATTTATTTTTTATTAATGAAATCATGGACTTTGTTATGAGGATCGGTGTTTTGTTAACTAACCTCATATGTGTTAAGTATATATGTACTAGCTTTAAGGCCCAGTTATTGTTATTATTTTAGACTTAAATTTAACGAAACGGTTAAATATTTTTAACCGTTTCCGTTTGAAATAATATAAAATAAAATGCTGATCTTTAATTTCTTTTTTAAACTTAGCTGATTTAAACTTTGACGAGCGTTGCTCGACGCACGCATTGTTCCATTAACTCACTATTGCCGTATACTATGTGCCCAGGCGTGGTCAAGCGTCTGGGTTAGGATTAAGACCTCTTAAGAATCACCACCGTGCGTAGAACAGTGTGATGCCGCAAAGAAGGTTGTTGTGTCCGTTGTCGGCTCGGTCAAACGAGCCGTTTAACAGTCGCTCTCAAAGATTTCACCGCTAATCATGGCGTTGCATACACACCATCCAGCCATTCGGAAAGACTTTCTGCTAACGCTGGATCCTGTCTTGTTCATGCTCAACAACAGATGAAAACACGCTGGGGCTGCGTAAGTTAGCTGGGATCGTATTAAGGTTTTATAGACCAATACTATTACGCGAAGTGGAAGGGATGATCTAATGACCCGCCGGAGTGTCAAGAGTTGATTGGTTAGACGTTCGGCCATAGTGCCTATGCGCAGAAGCCGGTGTATGATATATAATACCCCACGTATAGTGACAGCGACTAACTGCCATGGCGGGATGCGTCTCCAATCTGATAGAATAGTCATCAAAAACTAACTCATGAGTTAGTAAAAACCTTGAGGCTTGCTATTCAAACTATAAACTTAACACCTATACTATTGAATTATATTTTTGGTTGAACCTAGCCTAAAAGGATCTAGATCAAAACTAAACTTACATAATTAGAAAGTCGTAATGTAGGTTTAACGCCATCTGCTGGATCTAAGCCAAGTTACGAATTTACACCTAGTTTTAGCTGAATGCACCCGGCTAAAACTAGGTATAGCCGCATTACCGCATTTGAACTTAACTTATTATTGTACACTTAGCCAAATTGAATTGTAAGTCACAGACCTCTTATGCGCCTAATGGCATTGTATTACAACAATATTACATGTACAAATTATTATAACGCGATTTACCCTAATAATATTTTGAAATTAAAAATAATAATAATTAAAGCTTGCCTTTCGCACGCATTAACTTGTCTTGCAAAGAGGTTAAGATTATATCTCAGCTTTCTGACATTATACCAAAATAAAATATAATATGCTAAGTTTTCATATTTTATAGAAAAAAATACGTAATATGTACTTTTGTGTAACACCAATATAGTGCCTCGGAGAGCACGTTAAATTATCCATCCCAGTGTCACCTGAAACTGTGAAACTATTTATACATATATGGACTTATGAGCCTATCCAAATACCGCGATGAGCTGACCACTTATTCGATGTAGACTATTATTCGGCTATTATGTGGGAATAAAACCCCACCATTGGGTAACTTCGGGCCACGTGATGGTACTGAAGAACGTTGCTATGTTGATCCAGAGGATTCCGTTTACCTGGAGTCCATAATTAACGAGGTGGCAACTCAAGAGCCACGTCCGTAAACAGGATCCAGGCGTTAACCCTTTCAACCCACCTCCTGACCAAGTTACAACTCAAAAGACTTTACGGAATTACTTTCGACCAATGATTCTGATCAGCTCACAGACCTGCTGAGGAGATAGAGCCTATATCTCTTTACCTCAAAAAGGCCGCGGGTTCAGATGGAATCATAAATCCACAATTTGGCTCTGCAATGAAATAATAGTCTAAACAGGTAATTTCCTCAGCACATGAAAGCAGGGAAAACTTTTCTAACTTTGAATCTTTAAACCCGGAAAGTACAAGCCTCTACCGGAAAGCTACAGACCGATCACCCTGCTGAGCACCCGGTGAACCTGTTTGAGTGATGGTTCTTCCGGAGACTGAGAGACCTCGGTTTCAGCGAGCAACACAGCCCCCTACTTCATCCCATAAAACCCGAGTCTTTGAACGCCGGACACCTTAACAAACTTCTCGACTCGCCTGCGCCTCCCACTGCACTGGAGAAAAAGGCTGCTGCGAAGTATCCCATTTAGGCAGGGGTCCCTCAGGGAACTGTCTTTTTCCTGTACTGTGCTCTATAGAAATGTGACATTTCTACTCTCTCAGAAACCCTCTTTTTACGATGATATTACTTTTATTTTTCTCAAAAAGTCTCGGACACGCCGCCAAGAAGTGTACTGTCTATGGTTCTTACAAAGCAGGAAATTAAAATTATTAATACACTATCTAACTCATGTGACTTTATCTATTTTTAACAATATTAAGAAAACAGGCAGTATATATTTATAATAGTTTTTTTTTTAATTCACCACCTTATACCTCCACCTGAAAATAAAGAAATATAGGCTTTATAATTATAATAGGTAATCATTATTAAAACACATAAAGTTTATTCGTTCAATACAGGTATTCTCGACTATTACTACTACTACAGTTATTAATTATGGCGATATCAACATATCACCCATCACAAAATTTTACATACATTAATTGACAGATTACGCACACTAATCAAACTTACTTTTTGGTGTATTTTAAAATTGCTTAGGCTATCCTAATCGCTATCCTACTGTCTATGCTAAAAAGAATATTAAAACAAACAATAATATTCTAGGTAATAATAAAGTTAAATATTTCTTGTTTAATTAAAAACAATTTAGCCGAACTTTCAAGACTGCATTGCGGTATCATATTGTGTTGTAAGTAAATAAAAAAACATTTTCCATTTAGTTAAACGCCTGAAGCAGTGTAAGTTCTTGGTGTTAGCCGTGATGCTACATTTCTTAAAACTCTAGCCAAAAGTTTTGTAAAGTTGTGAAGTGCTATTAGTGTTCGTAGAAGAGTTCCGTATAAATACACACCTATGTACCTACTATTATAGACATGGAATATCGCGAAGCCCATAAAAATAATTTATTTAATGTTAATATTTATTAAAACACTTTTCTTAAAAAAATTGAAAATATTAATAAAAATGTTTTAGTTACAGTTTTACCTGTAAGTGAGATATATATACATTATAACTGTAATATATATATAATAATCGAGGGAGGTTATTAGGGGTCCACCCTTTATATTCATAAAAACTTATTTGAGCGTTTTAGTTAAAATAGTGTTTCGTCTCTTTCTTACCAATGTAAATCATCTTTGATAGAAAAGAGATAAAATACAAATAAGAGGGTTAATGTTTAATTGTTTAGTATCACACCATCACGATGCCTTACGGCACACGATACGACAGCCTGGACACTTATCTTATTGGTTTTATATATAATTATTGGTTTTTGGGGTTGACATCAGTCAAAAACACTTCGACCCTTTGGGATCTTTTGTGTGTTCCCCATTCCTCTTATCCACACACCTCAGTATCGTCCCCAAATATGTTGTTGACATATTTAAGGACATCACTAAGGTCGATTAGCCTGTAGCTTTCTGGATCCGGATATGCCTGTCCTAAGCCTGGACACTTACGAAGGGATGTGATTCTTGCCCAGCGTCGTAGCACGATAGTGTTCCGCGTCTACATCGAACAAATGGCAATCTCGTCTCGGTATTGTATATAATGATTTAACAGAGAAAGGAATTATATAAAAACACATTATTTTAAAGGACGTCTTTAAATCGGATTATAAATAACTGGTTTCTCTAATTTGACTACTGTTAGTGCCTTAACAAAAGACAGCAGGCAGTTGATGCGTCTTCCGGGAAACATAACCTTCTTCACATTTTGAATATCTAAAATTCTGATCCCGAAGCGGAAATTAAATCCTACCGAAATATTGTTTTTTGAAATTGAATTTTCTAAGGAGAATTTAGCAAAATTTTTACAAGCTAAATAATATTGTAATAATACTTACTCAAGAACTAAATTTTATACTGAGTCCCAACTTTAGACTTATTGTAACCTAGTAATGTGATAAAGTTCTACGGTGGCTACCAAATTGGCCGAGTGGCATCTAAGCTTATAGTTACCACTATAAGGTAAGGTGATCAAAAATGTGCCCCGGGCGCACCGTACCTTTATTCCCACCTCGTCGTAGCCGATGATGTTCAGAGTCTACAACCAACAAGTGGTCAGCTTATCGCGATATTTGGATAGACTCAATAATACATCTATAATCAGTTCTACAAGTCGGTAGGTAGTGAATCTAGGACTGACAAGCTTAACTTGCTCTTCGAGGCACTTTGTGGGTGTCACATTTAAAAGAAAAAAAAATACTGCTTTGGTTTCATCGCTAGATGTGATTAAACCAGGGACCTAAAAACTCTAGTATTTAAGTCTGTCTGACCAAATCGGCCACCACTTATACAATTTTTTTTATTAATAAAAAAAACAGTCAATACCTATTAAGGGGCTGTTCCAAAAGTCAAATATTATTAACCTGTGCGATCTCTCGGGAAAAAGAATGAGTCGGAGAGGTGTAATTTGTGCATATTCTATCTCTTTCTTGTCTCCAAGAGATCGCACGGGTCGCTTTAAGGATAAACCAAATGCATATTTATCACATTTAAATATATTTTCATGCGAAATTCATCTGCATTTCACTGACGAAGATATTCTCTTCCAAGACTCGCTATCAATACATTTGTCTTTTGTATTCAATTTCACCCAACAACAAAGCTAGCTACGAGAAACTCAAAATATAAATTCTCACCAAAAATATTTAAGTCCGTAGTAAAAATATAATATTATAAACCTGAGAGTAGTTTTTTATAGATACATCAAAAGCTACTTCAGAGCGGACGTGGCTACCATAATATTGAAGAAAATGGAAGTCGATTGAAAAGTAAATATTCGAATTCGAGAAAATTCGTTCTATGAATTTTAACAAAGTCATTTTTTAAACTTTTTCTAGTTCGTCGGGTTAAAAATTTATTCTCAATCGAATCGTTTAAATTAATCTTAGATTGTATTTAGCAGATTTTTATTCTCAATTACTTTGCATACATTTAATAAAGTGTTTGCAAGTAAAATAAAAAAAATACTGTGGAGTTGAAGGTCGATTTTATTAACATGGCAGCAAGCGTCAATTTTATTTGTAAATTATTCCTTTTTAAGGGGTATTCGCAATAGTTCCATTGCCTGTGATTTTTTTCGCAATAGTTTCAAGTACCTACATAATATATATAAAATTATATACTTGATAGGCAAATTAGTTATCTCAAGACTCTCAGACTTAAAACATTATAGTTTTCAAGTCGCCAGTTCAATCTCCGGTGTGTACCAATCAGTTTTTAATTAAATAATGTATAAACAATTAATTGACAACACCACTATATAGTGCTCCGGATAGCACGTTAAGCTGTTGGTCCTAGTTCCACTATAATAATATAGTGAAACTGGTACTAATGTGAAAATATTTATAGATGGGTTATTCATTAGAACACTAGCGGTTACGACGAGGTGGGAATCTCTTTACCGCTGGGTACCCTGAGGCCGTCTAGGTAGTCTCGGTACCTTACTATAACCCGTTACGACTCTATTATGAAATATTTTGATAAACCAACATTAGTAAACTTCTGTGACCAAACTGTCATGTTTCCTATACCACAAGATTATTCATGCGCTTTGGAAAGTACGTTAAGCGTCGGTCCTGACTCCACTAATTATATCTGGCTCTGGATACACAAATATAATACCTAGCAAATTAAATTGTAAGTTAACGATTGTAGGCCATAATTTTTAATTCTGTAACTGTATATAAAAAAAAACTGTTAGTCTATTAAACTAAACACCAATGTCTGTGACATCTTATAGTACGAATGGTCAACAAACTCCAGTACTGCAATCTCAGTTTGCTGTCAGTAATGAAGTCAACACAAATCTTCGCAATACTTGCAACGGACAGCAAGTAAAATAAACCACAACAACTCTATGACATTGCTTTAAAGTTCCATTCACGTTGAAAACGGATTCTATATAATATACTACCGTACAATTCTGTCTCTAGAGTACATTTCATTTAAACGTCTTTTTTTTTAAATAATACAAATAGCGGTATATAAAAATACAATAACAATAATTATCTATTATAATCTATTTTGTCGAAGATATTTTTGTTCACACCTTTTCATTTACCACGCTTCTTTTTATTTTTAACGTCAAACCTATTCATTTTAATATTGCTTTAAAGGTGAATTTGAAAGGTTGTAATATGAGACTCTACTGATCAAATCGATAAACTTTTTCCATGAAACCATGTTTCGCAAATAATACAAATTTTTCGTGTCCCCATACAAATTGGTCATTTTAACTATGCTAGTTTGTATGGAAAAGGCTTTTCAGGGTCATAATGTATATAATGGATAGGTTTAACTTTAAAAATAAAAATATATGAAATATAGTAAGTGATGAGCAAAAAAAAGGTATTTTATACGTCACCGAACAAAATATTAAAATCCCAAATGGTACTTTAAAGCTACGTATTTTTTTTTTAAATATTGTGTTATCATAAAGTTGGAAAAAAGTCTTTATTATTTTATGTCGATAAAAATAAATAAAAATACTACATTGATATGTATAATGTTGATTTTAATGTATTTATTTCCTTTCATCAAATAATTTATATTCTGTAAACCGTACAAATATTATAGACAGGTAACTGGCTTCTTAGCGATAGAAAAAGACAGAAAAAACAACTGGATTCTAATATAAAGGCCTAGAATGGCCTTTATATTAGAATCCAGTTGTTTTTTAAACAGCAAGTAAGAATCAATCATTCTAAATGTATTTCCTAAAGTTAATTTAAAATTAATTTTTAAATTATCTTTTGTTAAAACTTTAAAAACATTTACTATTATATTTTCTAGCAAAAAGGTTCTTTTTTATATATAAAAACCTCGCCTCTAGAGTACGTTAACCTATCGGTCTCAGTTTCACTGTGCTAACTTGTGAAAATGTTTAATGTCTATAGAGCACCGTTGTGATCTTTCCATTTTTGTTTGACACAGGCTTAGAATAGTTGGAATAAACCCCCTCCGCTGATTACAATATGGTCGTCTACGGTCTCGGGCGCGTAATTCTGTTCAATTCAATTTCTTGTTTGTTTGGCCTCCCGCTTTTCGCGAATTTTGCCAAAGCCTAGTAATGAAAATGGCACTGCAAGAGTTAAAATGGTTATATTATTTGACAAGTTACATTAGAGTCTTATTTTTATTTTATTTTAGAAAAACTGTATTAGTATAAAATGAAACAAAACATAAAATTGGTAATACTGTGCGATTAAATGGAGGTGCAGTACAGATTAGGATTGGCGTCGCAAGGGCCAAAAGTTAACGAACACAAGACGACACAGACATCTGAAAAAGAAACATTTAGGAATTTAGTATAAAAATATATACAGAGTATAAAATATTAATTTATGCCTATAATTATATAAAATACATAGAGATGTAAAGACAGAGATCACAACCAACTTTCTGCTGTTTAAGTTATGATGGTACGTTTACTAAAAAGTAGGAATATATAGAGTAAGAATTATAAACAAAAAGCATCTCAGACAGTAGCTACTTACTTGAGATAAGTATAGCGCTTGCACAGCCTTGCAGACTTATCTCTTCCGACTGGGATTTGCTAGATTTACAGCAAAGATAGTACGTTTAAGTTTGTACCACTGAAAACATAAAGCTTGTGGCTTACAATAGCCAAATAGGAAGATTATGAACTATAATTAGGTACTTATTCTTGTAGAATTTTACCTAGAAAGAATTTCTATGGTAAAAACAAATTTTCGTTCCACAAACCGCATGATTTCAAATATTTGTTATATTTTAATTAAAATTTTAAATAAATACTAAAATAAAATCTATTTGTATTTAACAAAAACTAATAATAATTAAAAAAAAACAGGTTCTGAAGTTGGTATTAAATAGTTTTTTTTTAAATAAAACATGTATTTTTGATACCTTATCTACCAACAGCACCGTAAGCATACTATACTGGTATATGTCTATGTATTGTCGAAGTTCGAAACATCGAGTGAACATAATAGATCTAGGCAACCTTTACAGAATTAGGCCCGAGTAGAGTGCAAATGGCGGTCCTTAGTTCGGACTCACTGATTTCCACAAAAGGCACATTTGCAGAGCGTCTGTAAATTGTAAAGACAACGTCATCGATCGACCTTTGGTAGTTGTTGCTTTTATTAGGACGCCAAACTATAGATTTAACAAAAAGCATAGATATATATATATATATAAATTCACCCTGTATATATATATATATATATATATATATATATATATATACAGGGTGAATTTGAAATGATGTACTTTGGGCTAATATGAGGTTCTGCTGATCAAATCGAACAACTTTTCCCATGGAACCATGTGTCGCAAATGAAAAGAAATTTTGGCTTCCCCATACAAATTGGTCATTTTAACATTACTAGTTTGTATGGAGAAAGCATTTTTTTTTTATTTGTTTCAAAGTCACCATGTATATTATATGAATGTTTATGTTAAATCAAAGGAACACTCTATTATAAATTACATTAAAATAAAAATTATGGTTAAGTAACATTTTGGTTATGTTGGTACATTTAACTTGATTTTTAATTATAAAAAAAAACATCGGCTATAATATATGTAAGCTATATATTAATAGTAAGTATCTTTAATTTTTACTTTTACTCTAAAAATATATATATCTAAAGAAGGCATTTACATGAGTTTTGCTATCGTATGAACATAACGTTAACTACACCGTTTAGCTTTGGTGATAAACTCGCGATTAGCACCCAAGCTAGCTAAGCTTAGCTCTCTATTACTATTTTTACATCGCTAATAAAATGGCCTTTATAGTGGGGTTTGGATGACCTACCGAAAACAGAGTATTTGTTATAAAAATATATCTATATAATAGAATCTATATTTGGCTATAATAAAGTTCTATATTTGGTTAACCTTCATGAAACTTGCAAATTATAATAAATTAAAATCTCTTCCAAATCGCTGTCAACAGGCAGTGTCCCGTTTAATAGCAAGACTTACTTTGGCCGAGAAAAAAGCCAGGCCCTTGTTTTTACTTTAATTGACAGAGTAAAGTAAAGAAAAAAATATTAAATAAAGGAGAGTCAACTTTTATAAATCCTAACCTTATAAGTATTTAAACACAACAATTTAGGATGAAGTCTATATGTACCATAAGGGGTGCCTTACGGCGCGCGAGACCGCCTATACGCGCTCAGGGTACCCAGAGGCGGGGTTTTGATATCACCTTATCGTAACCGATGGTATTCTGAGTCTACGCCGAACAAGTGGTCAGCTCGTTGCGGTGTTTGAATAGACTCAATATATATAAATAATTTAATAAGTTGGTATAGTGAAACTAGGACCGACAGCTTAACGTGCTCTCTGAAGAACTATAATGGTATTGACCGAGACCGCCTAGACGGCCTCAGGGTACCCAGTGAAGGGGTTTTAATCCCACCTCGTCGTAGCCGATAGTATAAGTCATTGGTGCATCGGGGTTTGAACCGGGGAGCTGACTGTAGTATATTTAAGTCTGAGGTCTATCCAACTCGGCCACCACGTATATCATGAAGTCTATGTTTAATATTATATAAATTCTATGTACAATTATATAACTAGATAAAATCACTCACCACACCAACTTTGCATCTAAGTCATTTTCAGTCGAAGCGGCGTCACTATGGAACAAATTACCCCTGAAGATCAGACATTTTGTGTGGTAGGCACCAAGCAGGGCCATTTTCAAAAAGCTCGTTTACGCTCATTTTATGAAGTCATAAATGTCGTTCTAATACTTATTATTTTGTGTGGTAGGTTTTCTATTAGTATTACTTAGTCTATGTATATTGTATATATATATATATGTAGTATATTATGTGGTGTGTATTAAATAGTGTATGTAAAAATTTGTAATATTATATATGTATTTCATGTATAAAATTTCATTTAATATGTAGTATAATGTATTTTATTAATTAAATAAATTGTATAAGTAGTCATGCACCTTCACAACTGTAATCACTTGTCCCGAAGGTTGACTGGTAGAGAATGCCGAGCGGCATTAAGTCGCCTTTGTACAATTTTAGTGCAATAAAGTTTTTAAAATAAAAATAAAATCATACAAAACAAATTAAAATGCTTTATAAGAAAAAATAAACTTAATAGTACTTAAGATTAGTTTCCTAAATACTTTATAATGCGATGAAAATAAATGATAAAGGCAAAAAGCTGTCTGCGAGACGAGAGTGTCTAAGAGCGGGAATAACTTCATTGACAGCCCTATTATCGAACGAAGATTACGGTAAACGAGGATAATTACATCTCCTTCTATCTGTTCATTTATTCCGTGAATAAGCAAATTCTTAGAATTACTTGTTACTCCAAATCGAAAGGAATTGATGGTCGTCCTCTTTTTGACATTTTTAACAGTGATTTATTGTTATATTATAACAACTTATTTTTTTAGAAATAATTTTAATAAAGTGACTTATGGAACTGACTTAATTCCTAATATAATTGGTACAATCATGGGTGTTCTTACAGTTCCTGTGACCATCGTAGCCGATGGTATTTTGAGTTTAAATCGAATAAGTGCTCAGCTTCTCGCGGTATGTGGTTATACCAATCAATAAACAGTTTCACAAGTTGGTGTAGTGGAACTCGGACCATCAGCTTAACCCACTCTACAAGGTACTACAGTGGTGTTATTAAACAAATGTATAGTTTTTTAAAATAAAAAGATCATTGGTAAACACCGGGGCTTGACTGATGTTTTTTAGTATTTTTAAAACTTGACACTTAAACACATTATTAAATAATTTTAATGTGGCAACTTAAAATGAAATGTTTTACTAGCTTAGGTAAATAAATATATTCAGAACCCTCCGCGCGTAAGTTTTCACACTTGTCGGATTTTGTTCATTGATCACTATAAAACAAAGATTTTTATTATTATTAAGATATTTAATATTTACTTATTTTTTCAGGTACAGTTGGTTTACTCTATGTGGGTCTGAAAACATAATTATCAAGGATTCAATAAAAGACAAAACTTCATTCTATCTCAATTTCATCTATGCCAAGTAAGTTCATAAAGTTTAAGATTATTTCTATTAGTTCGGTCCCAAACTGTACCTTCATAGAGATTATACAGACTATCTCTATGTAGGTACAGTTAGGGACCGAACTAATAGAATTCGGGATCTGATCTGAGGAAAATACCAGAGTGACAGTATATAAATAGGTGTTAGGCAATATTGTATATTAAATTATAACTGTACTTGTCAAATTCTTTAATCGGTATTATAGCCATTAAAACGTGTTAAATGTACGTACTTAAATAGCTATTATCATTAGCGCTCGAATTCAATTAACTCGGCCTCATCGATCTACATATTTTTTTCTATTTTTACCTAAGAAGTTTAATGATTATTCTAAAATAGCGAATTTATTATTTTGTTTATTTTATGTACTTAATTGCTTTGTTGTATTTTAATATTATTTATTTTTATTATTTATCTTTTTTATTTTATTTATTTCTATATAAGAATTTGTTTTGTTTGCTAGCTCTTTCAAGACATGTTGACTTTGGGTTGTGCTTATGGTTAATATGTGGTTCTTTTGAACTTTTCCCATAGAACCATGTGGCGCAAATGAAAAACATTTTTGGCATCTTCTTACAAGTTGTTTTTTTTTTAATATTACTAGTTTGTAAGGAGAAGCCATTTTATTTTATTAGGGACACATGGTTCCATTTGATCAGTGTAGCCTAATGCCCAAAGCACAACCTTTAAAATCATCACCTACATTCCATCTTCAATTAAATAAAAAAAAAGTAATTTAATAAAGCTTAGCGTTCTTAATATGTACATATTTTTTTAAATAAAAAAAAAATCGATAATTAAATATTTACCCTAATAATTACCCTTTTTTTTATAAAAATTAAAATAATAATTAAGATTATTAGTGTTTTGTCTCTTGCATTCTTTTAGCACAAGTTGTGGAAGTGATAGTCATCGAACACTAATTAGTTTCACCGCTTTTTAAACATTTTTATAAGTAAGACGTACAAAAAAAATACTTAACTTTCCGCAACACTATAAATAAATATCTATCAAAAAAGAGATATAGAAGCACATAAAAAAACTATAAAAACGCCTATCAAAAAGTAAAAATAAAAAATAAACACGAGAAAACCGCGTTGTATTTTTATCTAAGCCTAAAACATTAATGTGCTAGCAGAAGTGGTATTGGGCATCAAAACGGGTGCCTGTAAGGGGAACCTTTCTCAATCCCCTAAAAACAAACAATGGTCTGGGAAAAAGTCAATATGCTGTCGTTACATTATTATTTTTGCAGATATTTGCATCTTTTGCTTAAAATTTGGCAGTGAATTTCGGCTTTATTTATTGGATTTTTTATTCTAATGAATTTCCGTACTTTGACTTTTTTTTTTAATATTTACTATTACAATAATAGTTAGGTAACCAAAAGGATCGATTTATTGAAGACTATCAAAATAAGCTTAACGTAAAAGTAAATTATTAAAATAAATATTTTGACAATTAATATTTTATATACATATTTTGATAATTTCTACATACATACATATGTATCTATATACATGTATATCTATATATATGTATACGGTCTCGGGTGCCTTATGGCGCCCGAGACCGCCTAGACGGCCCCAGGGTACCCAGCGGAGGGGTTTTAATCCCACCTCGTCGTAGCCGATGGTATGAGTCTACACCGAACAAGTGGCTAGCTCGTTGCGATGTTTTGAATAGACTCAATAACCCATCTATAAACAGTTTCACAGGGTGGTATAGTGAAACCGGGACCGACAGCTTAACGTGCTCTCCGAGGCACTATAGTGGTGTTGTCAAACAAATGTACATAATTTTTTTAATTAAAAACTTATTGGTACACACCGGGATTCGAACCAGGGACCTAAGTGTTTTAAGTCCAAGGTCTGACCAACTCGGCCACCACGTATATTGATAATTTCTATTAATAAAAATATTTTTAATATACGATTTTTGAACTAAATACCTACACAAAAAACACACTACACTAAAAAAAAAAAAAAAAAAAAAAAGCGGCCCCAGCCTAGTGGTTAAGTCACTGCGCAACTGATAACAAGGTTAAGCAGATGACAACAAGGCCGGCCTGGGATGGGTGACCGCTTTATACAACGAGGCTATTTTATCATAAACAACGCAACAAGCTCGCCACTTGTTAGGTGTTGCCTCCGAATACCATCGGCGAAATGAGGACGGGTTAATCCCTCCGCTGGGTACCCTGAGGCCGTTTAAACGGTTCTCGGGAGCCAAATAGGCACCCGTGATGGTATTTATTTATTTTATAAGTATCAGTTCTTAGTCCGACATCAAAGGAAAGTAAACTGCGCTGGCAAATATCTTTATACGACAAGCAAAATAAACAACTAATAAGCTGGTATTTTTTCTGAAGATTGGATTCTGACAATTTTACAGAATTTTTACGAATCAACTTTTATTACTAGAGCATGGCATGTGCCTTTATCCTGATCGTACCTACAGAATCCATGAATAGGGTCAATCAATTTATTGTTGTTTAATAGTATTAATTGCTCCCATCAATACTAAATGATGCGGTTACGAAATGGGAGGTTACAAAGACAAATTGAAATGCAAGGTTGCCCGTTTCGTAACAGCACCCTGAAAGGAGACTACCATCTTGACAAGAAATCGATGTAACAAGGCTAAAAACAGAACATGGCTTTAATATGAATATTTTTTTTTTGAATTAAATAACTTATAAAATTGGAATATGCCAAAAACTTATCGCTGAAAGCTAAAAAGCTTTTTTTTTTATTTACAACCTTTTTGAACTAATAATAATATAATAACTCTGGTTATATAGTAAGCTTTAGGCTTGTACCATAACTACCAGAAGAACAATGATAATGCCTATTATATATATATATATCATGGGGGCCTTACGGCGCCCGAGACCGCCTAGATGGCCTCAGGGTACCCAGCGGATGGGTTTTTAATCCCACTATCAATGTTTGAATAGACTCAATAACCCATGTATAGACAGTTTGACAAGTTGGTGTAGTGAAACCGGGACCGACAGCTTAACGTCCTCTCCGAGCCACTAAAGTGGTATTTTTGTTAATACATATTATGTAGGTATACTAATATTATAAATCTGAAGAGTTTGTATGTTTGTTTGGTTGATCGTGATTTGGCTAATCTCAGGAACTACTGGTATATACATATATATATCACGCTACGACCAATACGAGCGGAGCTACAATGAAAAATGTTGCAAAACCGGGTAAAACTTATTCCTTTTGAGAGTTTCAGTTGCGTGCGCTGCGTAAACGGTTAAAGTTATGCAGAGAAAGTTGCGCGGGTGAGCTAGTAATAAAAATAAATACGAGTAAATACTTAAGAATTGTAAATATCGTCTGCGTAGACTAGTGTCTGTACCCTTTGCGTTGTATCCGGAGGTTGTGGCTTCGATTCCTAACCATGACAAAAAAACTTTAACAGTACGTTGTTCTGTACAGTTTGTCATGGTATTTTGATAGTATATTTTTTTACCCAGATATATATGAAAATAAATGTCCTACATATAAAAAAACAGAACCAAAAATTCAGGCTGTTTGTAATTAAATAAAAAACTCGCCATAACATAAATATGATTTATCAACATAAACCAGTTTTTATTACAAAAATCCTTCATACAAACATAACGATTAAGAATGACGTATTACAATAATCATAATAAACAGTCACGTCTGTCTCTCAAGCTGTCATCTGCATGTCATCGTCATGATTTATATGCGTACAGTGTCTTGTACTCATGCATATGTGACCACCGAAACCCAAGCGGATAACCTTTTGTAGTAGGTGCCTTTGTATTTTTAAGACCTCTACTTGGAAAAATTCATATTTCATTTTTTCGTTCGTGTCATAGAAAAGTGTTTAAAAAAAGTGGATTAAGTGCACAGAAAATTAATTCGCTAAAAACATTTAAATGTTGTTTTCAGCGATAAGTAAGTTTATAAAAAACATGGAAGTGTACATTTTACTTACTCGGTCCTCACTTAAAAATTTATTATAAAAAAAAATGTTAAGAATTGAAATGAAAATAAAAAATACCATCACACCTATTTAGCTCCCGAGAACCGTTTAAACGGCCTCAGGGTACCCAGCGGAGGGATTAACCCGTCCTCATTTCGCCGATTGATGGAGACAACACTTAACAAATAGCGAGCTTGTTGCGGTGTTTATGATGAAATCGCTCGTTGTATAAAGCGGTCACCTATCCCAGGTCCGGCCTTGTTGTCGTTTGCTTAACCTTGTTATCAGTTGCGCAGTGACTTAACCACTAGGCTGGGGCCGTTTTTTTTTTATAAAGACACTATCTAATTAGAATAGTAAGTAATATTTACACCTCCATGTACTTTTTTTTAAATACTTACTGAAAACTACATTTAGATATTCTTAGACGTAAGACTTCTTAAGGCGCAAAGACCGAATAAAAGGCCTCAATGTGCAAAGCCGTTAATATTTTATTACCACCTCTGCGTCTACACTGACAAGTGGCCAGTTCATCGCGGTGTTTAAATATACTTAATAACGTATCTATAAACATTTATACAAGTTGGTATAGTGAAACTGGGACTGACAGCTCACCGTGCTCTCCGAGGCAAAGTGGAGTTATCAATCTACTTACTTTTTTTGTTTACCACTTATTAAATAAAACACACCGGGGTTTGAACCTGGTACCTAAAAACTATGATTTTATAAAACAAAATGCATATAAAAGCTGACTTTGGAAGTTTGTACTTTATGCTAAAACGAGAGGCTCTACTGATCAAATCGAACAACTTTTCTCATAGATCCATTTCTCGCAAATAAAAAAAATTGCTTCATTATACAAATTGGTTATACTTTTATTTAGAACATTATAACTAATGATAGATACAGAATAAGTCAAGGTAATATCAATAATTCTAAGTGAGATATCAAATGTCAGGTAGCCAATGCGGTTAACTTTGTGGCGAAGACCTCGTCATTAAAGTGTTATTTATGTGTGTCAGTCACTAAATCCTATATAAATGTTTCAATACACAAATAAACAGTAAACTATTTCTATATTATATAAAAATTATATGTTTTCGATTTATTTTTACTTTAAAATAATTAAGACCTAACAAAATAAATAAAACTATTATTAGATATATAAAATATATTTATTAAAAAAACATTAAATAAGTAGCTAGTATAAATATTATTAATAGGTAACAATCTACTATGTTTGTAGTAAACATATTTTTTCTACGATTTTGAAATTATTGATTAAAATTGGTGGTTTTATTAAATAAAATTATATTATGTTCATCTAAAGAAGAGCTATTAACTTTATACCATATAATAACAATATTGGATTTTACAAAACTATTTTATTTACGTAAGAAATTGTGTTTACATAGTAGTAGAGCATAGTTCCAATTTAAAATTTCCACTTATATTTTCTGTAATGTTATTAAAGAATGGACCAGCCAACACGTTGGAATCCAATTTTCACCCGAAGTCAATAGTAGTACAAAAGCAATAACGACTTAAACCGACATTGTTTTGAATCCTGTTTTCTATATTGACTTAGGTCAATGCATTTTAATTTAAAACCAGACGACTTTGAGTCTTGTGGTATTGAGGAATCAGAAGGACGAATTTGAAAGTGTAAGATGAAATGTTTCTTTCAAAAATCGCGTTGTTTAAACTTCAGCTCCATTCATTACAACTATTCGAACAGTTATTCAAGCCGCAAAAATAATTATTATATTATTTATTAGCATACGGCATCTATATACGTGTATGTAGTATTTATTTTTAAACTTTTCTTAAGAGATTCTTAAAACACACATACCCTGTATACAAGTACATTCTGAAGGCTCCCCAGGATCTCAAAGAATCTGCATAAAAAACACATCTAAATCGGTTTAGCGGTTTAAAAGCGTGTTTGCGTGAGAAGGTAACAGACAAACAGAGTTACTTTTGCATTTATAATATTAGGATCGAACTATGGAAATCGAAATATGGATATGGAGGTATGGATTTTATTTAATTTTTTCACCATTATTTGTCCATGTATGCCCATGGTGCCTAGACCCATTGGAGGGATTTTGTTTACACCTTGTACTGAGCTATCGCTCCCAGTCTAAACCGAATAAGTGACAAGCTCAGCGCGTTATTTATAATAGACTCACTAAAATAAAATAAATAAATATACTTAAGATAAATATAAAATTATAGAAAAATGTGTATGTTTTTTATAGTGGTTGTACTTTTTTGAATTGTATGCTCAGACGCAATGAACTATTACAAAGTATGACGCCCAGTTTATTTCTTTTTATCAGAATGTGACCTGTATTTACCTGGTGTGACATAAAAAGTCAATGCATTTATAGTTTATATCCTTTTTGATTAAATAAAAATATTCTAATGTTTAACTAACTAAACTAAAATTGTCACGCCTTTTTCCCACGGGATAAGCAGAGACAAGGGAGCGCCACCTACAACGATCCTGGCACAACTCTCTCGCTTCCTTCACATCCACAACTCTCTTCATACAAGCTCTACGGTTATGGGCACTGCGGATCCCAGCTTTTTTGAGAATGTCCCCGATTTGGTCATGGAACATTCTTCTGGGTCGTCCCTGCCTTATCCTTTGGTTCACCTATGATTTATAAATCTCTTTCGTCAATCTCTTTTCTTTCATCCTCTCAATGAGCCCAAACCACGGTAACATTCCTTTCTCAATCCTTGCCACTACATCGTCTTTCAAATCACACATATCACGCACAACTGTATTTTTTACTCTATCCGCAATTGCTACTCCAAGCACTCCTTAAACACCGAATTTCTACTGCATTAATCCTACTTTCATGCTTCATCTGCCATACCCAGCATTCACTTCCATACATTAATGTTTTTTAATGTTTAAAGTGCAGGTACCTATATCCCAGTCATTACTATGACTAAACATACCTAGTACACTCGAAAAATGCCTCTTTGAATTCTAGCTAGAGATGAGCAAGCGTAATAAATATTTTATTGGAGCACAGCATAATATGACCTTGTATATATCTGATGGTAAGCAGACCACTAAATTGTGTCAATCAATACTTTGTTGTTTCCTACATTGATCGCTTCTAATATGCTATTGATGCGATTACGAAATAGATGGTCTCGTTACCACCTATACAGATGCAAAAACCGTCAAGCTACCTAGTCATGTTTCGGTTTTAGTATTTGGGTTCATTGGTTTTGTTTGGACTGTTTTTTGGGTAGCCTCCTTTCAGTGTGCGATTACGAAATGGGCGGTTGATTTGACAAGGAAGTAGCGAGGATATTATTAAAATAATATATTTAATTTAATGCAATTCGTCTGTGTCGCCCGTTTCGTAATCGCATCATTTAGGCGGAATAGTAAGAGCGATAAATGTTGTTTATGAACAATTATTGAGCCACCCTATTAGACTTATATTATTATTAGACTATTAGACTTGTAGGTCTTCTCACCACCAAGTAGATACAAATAAGACGGTGGCAAAGACGAATTTGCATTAGAAGGCTAAATAATCATTAAATCAATTACCCATTTCGTAAACAAACCCTAAAAGGAGACTACCATCTCAACAAAATATCGATGCAATAGTCTCCTGAAAACTGGTGAACGCACACTAAAATTTAACATAACAAGGTTACTTGACGAGTTTTTCATCTGTATTTACGAGTCATATTTATTATATTGGGTAAACTGGAAGTCTATGCTAAACTTATTTAATATACGCGGAAGTTGACAATTTGCGCGCGTAAATTGCTTCGAGCAGTCACCCGGAGACGAATTGACTCGTATTTGTCTTGGTCATATTAAATAATAATAATATAATATGTATGACAAATTACACATGTTGCTTTTATCATAAACTAAGATCTAGGCTTGTACTATGTGTACCAGAAGCAACGATATAATACAGAAAAACATACTAATATTTTTTGCCATGAGTGGGAATTGAATCCACGACGTCCGGATACAACCACTAGTCTACGGGGGCTGTCATAAATTACATAAAGCATGAATATATTTGGTTAAAGGTCAAAAAACTTTGTATTGGATGTTTACACCTTTATTTCCGTAAATTAAATTACGCACCATGGAACAAAATACGGATTCAATTGATAACAAAATTGTATAAAATTTTTAAAGATAAAATGCAATGAAAAAAATCCTGGTGGCGGGACTCGAACCCACGAACCTCGCTATCGCGGCAAGGCGCTCAACCGCTGAGCCAACCAGGTTCCAGTCAGCCCTCATGAATTTTGTCATTTTTTCTAGTATTAGAAACTAGGACTTCTAACTTCACTCGTATAAGAGTTATTAGAAGAAAGCTAATAGAGGGCGTCTGTGTATAAGTATATAACAAGCAATGACAAAATTCATGAGGGCTGACTGGAACCTGGTTGGCTCAGCGGTTGAGCGCCTTGCCGCGATAGCGAGGTTCGTGGGTTCGAGTCCCGCCACCAGGAATTTTTTCATTGCATTTTTATGTTTAAAAAATTAATATAAGATTATCCTATAAAGGAATTTATAAAAATGCATAAAAGATTACAAAATTGAAAAGTTAAAATGTTGAAATCTGAAAAAATACAATTAAATTCAATAATTACCTATTAAATATCATCATCAGGAACCTGTATAATGACAAAATAATTATTCTTCTAAATTTTTCTGGAAAACATATTTTAAAGGTCTTCAGACACCCGTGATGATATACTTGTATTTTATCTTTCAAACTATTTTACAAAATATAATATCGTATGTACAATTTAATATATCATAATTAAAAAGAAATGACATGAAGGCCTCAGTGCCCTTCACAGATATCTAACCCCGTTTCTATTGAAATGATAAAAAAAAGTTTCCTACATTTTCCAATCTCCTGCGAATCCTGGGGGAAATCCCCACTAACGACATTGCCTGGTTTGCCTCGATAAGCCTAATCTTCATAAAAAAACAATATTTTGATACTGACTTTTCATATTACAATATATATTTTACTGGGTTTGAATTGGAGAAATAATAAGATTGTTTCCGAATTTGGCATAAACTGTGTGTACATGTATATAACTCATATTAATAATAATAATATGTAAGACAATTTTCACATATTGCTCTGGTCACAAACTAGGCTTGTACTATGTGTACCAGAAGCAACGATATAATACATATTAAATTTTATAAACACCCAGACCATGACAAACAGTACAGAAAACGTACTATTTTTTTTTTTGCCATAGGTGGGAATCGAAATCACGACCTCCGGATACAACAACAAAGGCGCAACCACTAGTCTACGGAGGCGGTCAAACTAAGTTTCAGGCTTGTACTATGTGTGATAGAAACAATGATACTAATACATATTATATTTTATAAATATCAAGACTTCGTAAACTCTATGGGAATCGAACCCACGACTTCCTGACACAACGCCAACAGCGCTATCACTAGACCACGGAGGCGGTCTTGGTAACTAAAATTAAAACCTTTAGTGTGCTTAATATAACAACACTATTGCTGTTAACTAAAAACTCTTAAACTATTTTGTTAGTATTTTCAGTGAAGAAAAAAAAAAACATAATACCTGCTTAAAAGTTCTCTGCTTAATTTCTCGTTGATATACCTATATGATGTCGTTATTTATTTTCAGTATACTAATACTGAAAATTCATTCTAATAGCACAGTATATCATAGACTATACTATACTAATAGCACATTCTATGATCTTTAAAAACTCTTTGTATAAGGGAAGGGAAGTACACTTAAGAAATGCTTCAGCTATTCTTATTTCGGCTCACGACAGCGAAAGCTATACTAACTCTTTTAAGCCCCTTAAAGGTCGAGATCCAGATTCACGGAAATAAATAAAAGACGATTTAAAAAAAGTAATAGAACAATATTCGATTGTTTTTAGTATTCGTGTCTGTCAATCTGTTTGTTTTTATTACGAACATCACTTAAACACTACTGTAACCATTTTTTTTTTTTTTTTTTTGAATAGCTATTAGTCTGGGTGTAAATTATCGATATACTTAATAACCCTTCTTGTTTAGATGATAATCTATATCGATGTTATTATATATATTAATGTTATTAAGTATATCGATGGTATGAATGCTGTTTGATTCTTTCGATATCTTATTTTTGTTGGGTATTAAAAAATATATAAACACCCTGTAAGCATATCGAAATATAGGGTATATTATATTTCGATATGCTTACAGTGTGTTTATATATATTTTTAATACGCAACAAAAATAAGTTATCAAAAGAATCAAATATCATCCATACCATACCATCTAAACAAGAAGGGTTATTAAGTATATCGAAAACACATATAGGATACTCATAGGTGGAAATAAAACCCTGCCGCAATAAAAACCTCGTCTTAAGGCACCCGTGATGGTACACATAAACAAATTTATATTTAGGAACAAAATTTGAAATGAATTATTATTTTACCCTAGTTTTGTATTACAAAGCTCTATGCCTATACGGCTACTTCCGCTGGGAAACGGATGTTCCTTTACTGTGTATTCAATTTGAGCAAACTTCCGGTTTATAAACTTGCACTCCAATTTATATGTGGCTATATCTAATTTATATCTAAACTAATTTAATATCTCTTATTTGGTTAAAGCTAGTTAGACCTCTGAGTTTAAACCCGCACTGTTTTGTTCCAAAAAGTTTCGATAAAACTAGACAGGCTAAAAGGTTCTACTTCTGTTTTCTCTCTGCAATACGCATTTGGAATAAAAGTGACAAAACACATTTATTACCGGGTTTAGACCAAACTTGACATCTTTACAAAAAAATCGTTTAGTATTGTAGAGTTAAAACCTTTTTTGTTTTTTTAAAAGTATTTAATTGGATAGGTATATGTTTTGGTTATAATATTAAAACTAGTCACGATGACGAAATTTCTATTTTGTAGTAGCTATTTACCTATACTTACTATAATATTAATAAATAAGATTTGATTGTTTGTTTATATCGGATATACTCAAAAACTACTGAACCGATTGAAATGGGTTAATGGCGATTTATTGGGTGTATTTTATTATCAATCCAATTTCTTTTAACAAAATGACGGTTGAAATCTCGTAGCATAGGTAGTATATAATATTTCCAATATATGAATTCAATCGATGACGTTACAAATTCAACGTCGCTATCCTCCTTTTCCAAAACAGTTTTTCAAAATGCTTGGTCCTATAGTCCAAAACGGTTTGGCGGCGACCTATGCAAGAATCGGACTGCACAAGTACGAGTACATATTTTGGAACATTGAATTCAATGTCAGAGTTTATAGGTGTGGTCATTTCTATAAATTTATTTTTATGAAATTATTAAGTATAATTTTTTCTATTCCATTGCAATTTATTTATTAATATATATATATATATATATATATATACGTGGTACATTTGTTTGACAACACCACTATAATGCCTCGGAGAGCACGTTAAGCTGTCGGTCCCGGTTTCACCATACCAACTTGTGAAACTGTTTATAGATGGGTGGTATTTTATATTGAGTCTATTCAAAACATCGCGAGGAGCTAGCCAATTGTTCGGTGTAGACTCATACCATCAGCTACGACGAGGTGGGATTAAAACCCCTCCGCTGGGTACCCTGGGGCCGCCTAGGCGGTGTCGGGCGCCGTAAGGCACCCGTGAAGATATGCTATGTATATATATTAACAACGTAAACTCTTTAATTCTGTGATGAAACCCCACAGATTGTGGTTAAATTTACCTAAAAAATAAGTTGTTACTCTATTTAACATCATTTAAATTTCTTTTATATACAATCAATTCTCGAAAACTTCTAATAAGTCCCCCAAACTGGGAAATAATAGTCGTATAATACTAGCTTAATTATATATCATTATATTTTAATACAATTAAAATATAATGATCGTAAATAACATACATATTTGCAGAAAATAATAAATTATTATTAGGAGCAGGTAGTTTTTTAGCAAACGTGTCCGCCCTAGAACAATCTTCGCATCATTCATCATAACATTGCTTTCCCTCGTTCGAACCTGCTCAAACAGCTGACGTTGTCTAGCGGAAAAACCCTCTATGTCATTCGCAAAGAAAAACTGCTCGATTAGTGAACGGTCATCGTCTATTTCGGTCGATGGGTATATTCTTTCTTTCTCAATATATTTTTCTTATAAAAAGGTAACTTAAAGAGAAACACGACGGTTAATATTGCCAACTGTAAAAAGGTATTCAATTCCAAGAACATATACCTACTATTTTATATTATTACATTTTTATAAATTTATTATCAGTAGGTATATTTTTTCTTAAAAAGAAATTCCTAAAATATATAGTCGAAGAATGCACAAATTTCATGAGGGGTAACTTAAACCTGGTAGGCTCAATGGTTAAATATCTTGCCGCGAAAACGAGGGTCATGAGTTCGAATCGCAAATACCAGATTTTTTCATTGTATCTTTAAAAAAATCAATATCCAATTTAAATATATAACTATCGGAGAGGTTACAAGGGTACAATTATTGTCCCGGTTATCCATTGGATCGAAACCCATGGTATTAAAGCATATGCATATTTTATATTGTTTTAACTAATACTGTAAATGCAAAGTGAGTCTATAATATCTTAAAGAGAGAAGAAGAGAAATTAAGACACAGAAAAAAACTTTAATAAATTAAAAATCACCGTAATATAAAAACAAAAGTAATAGAAACGCCCCAATATCACATAATAAAGATAGGCATCAAAAAAGCTTTGAAAGAACAACGAAAGATATATGATAAATGATATGGAATTTTTAAAATCAAATAGGAATATTATAATCATATAGAAATTCTAGAAATGTCAATACTTAATTTAAAACTAACCGATATGTAATATAGGCTACTGTCTTCTATCTAATTTATTAACTATTTATTTTTGCTAGTTTTCAGAATTGCCTTAGGATAATCAAAATTAGATTAGCTTTCCTTATTGAATTTACTACGTGATATTTAATATGTCGCAGCCAGATCTTTTAATCTGTCATTTGTATGACTGGCTAGCAATTAAATTACCTATACGACGCTTTGTCTAGTTATTTTATTGCCGTACCTTTTAAAATATTGAATGATGGCTAGCTTAATAAAGGTACTGTCACCTCTCTTACGGCTTATGTAAACAGAATATAAGACAACATTTATTTAAGACATTTTTTTTATTAGGGTGTCTCAATCTAACGCCATTTTTTAGCTTCGCTTAGTATAAAATTTTTTTAATCAGTTGTATCCAATTAGTTAAAAAACTGGATTACAGTGATACGGAGAAGCTCTTAACATACTCACAAATATATCGTACACCAAAAAGCACTTTAAGCAAATCAATATAACATAGAAATTGAAAAAGAATCTGCTTGTTCATATTGCGCCGACCGAGAACTTTGTTTATTTATTAGAGCACGGCATGCGACTCTGTATCAACTTGATGGTGAGCAGATCAAAAGTCCATAAACTGGGTCGAACTCATTGTTGTTTAAGCATTGATGAACTGGCTCTTTGAAATGTGAAGCTACTTCAATAGGAGACCTAAGGAAGGGCGGCAAACGCTAATTTAAATTAAGTCACATAAATTAGTTCATACTCGGGTTGCTCTGCCTACTTTATAAAGTACCATAAACCAACAGTTATAATGACCAGTTTTTTTAAGTACTTCTTTTACTTTATGATTACTATTAAAACACTAAGAAGTGGATAGTTAGCAAAGTTTAAATATAAAACAAAAATAAAAAAATATAAATAAAAATGGCAAGGAAATACAACTAAAAGAACTCGAGACTATTTACATAATTTTCTTCGCTTTGGACTCGATTTTTTTTTATTCGAGCACGATCAGCCTCTGGGGTTGACCCGCCTTTGACCTTCTCTACAACTTAAAACTTCGATCCGCCTGGATTTTCACTTACCTGTTTTGTTAAGTTAGAAAAGGAAATCAGTAGATACTTCTTTTAAGAATAGCTAATGTTCAGTAATGAATTGAATCTTGAATAAAACATTTTTTTAGAAGACATTCGAAGATATTATTGATATAGACTACTATATCGTCAATTAATTTGTTACTACCAATATTACATAAATGAAAAAGTTAAAATTAACCGCCTCCGTGGACTAGTGGTTGCGCCTTTGGTGTTGTATCCGGAGATCTTGGGTTCGATTTCCACCCAGGGCAAAATAAAATATTGGTAGGTACGTATTTTCTGTACAGTTTGTCATGGTCTGGATGTTTATAAAATATAATAAGTATTATATCGTTGTTTCTGGTACACATAGTACAAGCCTAGAGCTTAGTTTGTAACCAGAGCAATATTGGTAAATTGTCCTACATATTATTATTAATAATAATCGGTAAATATTAATTATTAAAATAGATATATGATTAAACGTACTAAACTGTAACAGTGCCTGTTAATCAAACTTTGAAATTGACACAAAGGTGTAATTAAAGTGGGACCGGATCCGAAATATGGAGGATCGATCAGTAAAGAAGATCGTTGGCGAGCCTAATGGAAGGCCATATAAGGATATATAAAAACTTATTGAGTCCTTGAAGAACACTTTAGTTACAGAAGGTTTTGTCTCTTTTACACGTATTAATTTTCATTGCTAAAAAAAGAGACAAAACCTTATAAAAATAAAGTTTGATAAAAGAAGTTTTTATGAATAGGTACCGGTGTTAGGAGATAAGGACTATTAAATTATTAATTTTACATTGAAATAAATATTGACATTCAATATGTATAAGAATTATAAATAGTATTAAATAACTAGCCAGTATACTTATTGAATGACCGTTTAACTAACTTGACTGCGACATATTTTATTACTTATAAAAATAAAAGAAGAAAATTATAATGCTTGTTTAATTATTATATGTATGTTTTCTTAATATTTAATTTTAATTTCGTTCTAAATATCTCATATATTATATAAGTATTTCCAAAAATACGAATATTGTTTATTAAACATCAAAAGCAGTAAAATAAATTATTATAGGTAGCTTGTTAAAATTTCCTTGTAAAAGGACAATAAGTACTAAAAATAACCCACCCGTGTCTTAATTTTTGTAATTATACCCAAAACGTATAAATAAAAAGAGGAAATAAATAAAATTACCACAAAAAGGGCCCTTGGAAAGCAAATTGTAGCTAAATGTGACGGGCAGTGAGACCCTATATAGGTTAGGTAATCTTGCTTCGACAAAGCAAATCCTACCCTATTACACACAGCGGTATTCTTAATAGAACTACAATTGTGCTTCCCAAAATCGTTCCCTTAGACCTCGTTATAGACCCACCAACTTTTTGTTACTTTATGAGTAAATTGAAGTTTTAAATATAAGCTTCTCAGATTTTTATTTTGCAAAAAACTATTCACATAACAAATTATAGTTTTCAGGTATTTTAGTTCGCCGAATAGCTAGAAAATTCATCAAATTTATTTCTGTAGAATTGTCCGATATTTATTGTTTACCTAGTAAACAACACCTTTTTCTGGCACTTGCTTGGGTACCGAACGTTATCTAGATATTTACCTACTTCTGTCACTATAAAACATCCTTTTATATTGTAATACATTTTTTTTTGAGTATACATCTCAAAAATCTTTGAATCATATTTACAAAAAAACTGGTATAATATTATGGTATAGTAGTAATGCTACTGTTATAAAAGTAGTAGTAATACACGAATAATAATGGAATTATTAAATTCTATTTTATTTTTTATTGATTATATTTTTCAACAGTTTCAGCAGCGCGGCGGCATAAAATAGTTGGTGCCGTTGTGTGTTACGCGGCTTGGCGAGGGAAGTCACAAAAACTGACTACAATTCTACCTAAACAGTTAGGAAATTTCTACTTTGCGTTTGTATGAAAATTCTGAGTACTTTTCTCGTAGAGTTTTGAAGTTATTTTATAGCCGTCATAAACTCACGGGTCACAAAACATCAAATGACTTAGGGATCCCTTAAAAGTAGTGTTGACTGAATCTTAAATCTCAGCTCATGTTAAATGCAAAGATAATGCTAAAGTATCGAGATTTTATGACATATCCAAAGTTGGTTGATTGTTATTTTTATTCTTTTATTGTACATATAATATAAATACACATAACGTTTAAATAATGACGTTTAATTTATTTAATACTGACCACTCCGGCGTTGTGACGGCGCAATGTACAACAGACGGACGTCGCGAACTTTTTGTAGATCTTTATAAGATTGTGTTGTGCATAATTTTGATATAATATCTCGTAAGGTTAAGTCATCATTAGCAATAATAGCAAAAACATATTTTTTACGAAACATTAAGGTTTCTATCTGAAATCTTAAAATATTACGTGAATGATAGAAAGTGAGTAGTCATTAAACGAAATTCTTTCTCTAGACTGTTTTATATATAGAGTAGATACATAAACCATAAATTTGGTGTAAACTTTACTGCAAATTAAAATTAATAAACAAACTTCACTACCATTTGGATAATTTATCTAGTTTAAAGAAAACCTATACAGCTGTCAAACTATGGTTATAACTAACCAGTAGTTTAGTTGTTAGTGTTAGTTAGCGGCTATTATAAACTCGTTAGGTTTTACTAACTTTAAAGCAAAGCGAATAAACCTTAGTTATAAATTTTAATTGGGTTTAAGTAAACTTAACTGTATAATGTTATTGTTTTTGAATGAACAACATATTTAATAATAATTTAATTAAGTCCATTATCCGGACATTCTAGACTCATACTATCTGTTACAACTAGGTGGGATTAAAATCTCTGGGTACCCTAAAGGCCATCTAGATAGTCTCAGGCGCCTGTGATAATAAAATAAAAAAATATAAATACATATGCAAAAACCGTCTAATGAATCTGTACTTCACAGATTTTCAGAAGACTACTACATAGATTGCTTGTCAAGATAGTAGTCTCATTTCAGAGTGTGGTTACGAAACGGCCATAAATCACTTAATCTGTTGATTAAGCAACAGTATATTAAAGTTGACCTGTAATACAAATTCGTCTTTGTTCCGCCTAATTCGTAACTGCATCATAGTGGGTGGCACGAGATCAAAACAACGACCGTGACCAAATTCTTGGACTTAGTAGATCACATTTCATTTCCGACACATAGTTCTATGGAATAAGTTGTTCGATTTGATAAGTAAAACCTCATATTAGCCCAGAAGGTTGTACACCTTTTAAAGCCAGTGTATATACTCATGGTAGATTATACACCAACTACTCTTGGGGGTAAAAAGCGGCCCCAGCCTGGTGGTTAAGTCACTGCACAACAAGGCCGGCCTGGGATGGGTGACCGCTTTATACAACGAGACTATTTCATCATAAGCACCGCAACAAGCTACTTGTTAGGTGTTGAAATGAATACCATCGGCGAAATGAGGACGGGTTAATCCCTCCGCTGGGTACCCTGAGGCCGTTTAAACGGTTCTCGGGAGCCAAATAGGCACCCGTGATGGTATATTATATATATACTCTTGAGGGTTAACGGAGACTTCAAAATACCGTATTTCTCAATCTCTAAAATAGGAGTGTATATGTTCACTTCGTCCACAAGTCATAAAATATGTTTATGCATGCACGCCGATTTTGGAGACATTTCCAATTTGGTTATGGTACGTGTGTCCCAAACTCCTGTATAATGTCATCATTCATATTTCTTTCATAAAGAACAAAGGTTCTAAGTAGAAATAATTTTTTTCGTGAAGAAAAAAATAAGAAGAAGAAAATTAAAATTGTTATCCAATTAATACAAAGTTTTTAGTCAAAGTTAATAGCTATTTATGGTAGCTTTAATAACTTATTAAAACGGGTATGCTTAAATAAATTATAGCTGTTAAACTTTTTTAAGAATTTTATGATTTGTTAAAATATAAACTTGGTAAGTCGATAATTATAAATATATTTATAAGTGGCCATAATGTACGTGGTGGCCGAGTTGGTTAGGTTAGTTTAGACTTAAAAACACGTAGGTCCCTGGTTAAAACCCCGGTGTGTACCAATGAGTTTTTAATCTAAAAAAATATGTACATTTGTTTTACAACACCACTATAATCTCGAACACTAGTTGTCTCGAAGAGCACGTTAAGCTATCGGTCCCAGTTTCACTACACCAACTTATAAAACTGTTTATACATAGGTTATTAAGTCTAGCCAAACATCGCAATTAGCTAGCCACTTGTTCAGTAAAGGCTCCAACCATCGGTTACGACGAGGTGGGATTGAAAACCCCTCTGCTGGATACCCTGAGGCCGTCTAGGCGGCCTTGGGCGCCGTATTGCACCCGTGATGATATATATATATATATATATATATTTAAAAGTAATATTCTTGAATAAAATCGGAAACTATTTTACTTAAGTATATGCAATAAATCTTAAACTTTTAAAACTATAAATTTGAATGAAAGTGTGCATTATTATTTTTGTAGTCGTAAACATACACATAAAATTAATAAGATAAGACTAGAATACGAAAATGAAACTTAAAATTCATTTTAAAGCCCGTTTTTCATGATCCCGGTCTAAACGTACACGCAAGAATATGAGCGAAGGCCGCTATCCACATCAAAAATTCATATTTCTCGTGAGAACAATACCCCTTCGTTAACCTCCGGAACTCACAAAATATGTGCCTGTACACATACCATAAGACACATTAATAACTCCAATTTTTTAACGTAGCTATACTCGCAAATTTTCTCATCGTATTTTTTTATAAATTTCAACACAATATTTTTCGTCATAAAGTTTAAATTGCGTAGTAAGCGTCCGTACGTTTGCTTCTGTACCTTAGGAATTGGAGGCACACACGCGACTTACAATAATTCTGCTAATAATCGTTAAAACGTTATTCTACTATTATTTAGGTTTTCCGAGTAATTTTCTTTACCCTTGTTAAGCATGCCAATTATTCGCCTTCGGAAAATACTTAACTTAACTTAGTTATGAGTTAATACTTGTTTTTTACCAACAACTATAATAATAATATACTAATAATTTACTAACTCCTGTTACTTACTAACTACTAAAACTAGTAGGTAATAGCAACTATGTTAATGACCAAATTATTCTCAAAGTTCATGCCACTGTCATTAATTTAAATAAATATTTTATAAGTACAACCCATAAGAGAGTTTTAAAAAAATAAGAGAAGCCTTGTATTTAAGAGGTAGATCATTTAATTTTGTATCATATTACGCTCGTACGCGCAATTGCCTACACATACATACTATTTTTGTTTTAAAATGTATTGATGGATAGTTCTCACTGTATATGTACGCCCTAGGTCTGTCTTTATGTCGCAATGCTTTTTGTGAGTTGTATGCTTCTAGTTTAACTATTTGTTAAAATGATCTTTCTGAAATAAATATAATAGATTTTTGTAGCACCCACAAATTTTATTGGGAAATTTTAGTTTTAATCAATTTATATAATACAAAAGCCAGCGAATGTGCGAGGTATTTTATTCAAGCGTAATTATTAAACTAATTATAGTATATATTGTTGAACTTTACTCTACTTACCTAGTTTATTTTAACTCAAAATCTATCCACATGCTCAAAATATACACCTATTTACGTATCAAATTAGTATAAAAATATAATTTCAAATATTCCAAAAAATCTTTACTAAAATAAAGTAATATTTCATACACTATCTGTGACAATAATATTATTCAATTTTCTTTCCTAACGACCTAATTACAATTCTTTTTATATTTCCGAACCACAAGAACTCTTCAAAAAGTTCTGTTTTCCTTATTTTCCTATTCAATGGACCGCAGACATTGATTAAATTCAAAATGACATTTTAATTGGATTTAAAATACGGATTTGGTTAGGTACAGGAATTTTTGTTTATACATAAAAATACTCACAATTTTATTTCAACATAAAAATTTAGATAAGACCTGAACATTTACATTTTCACGCAAAGTGCATTTCTGCTTTCACTCAGGATAGGAAATAAATTTTATAGAATAGTAAAATTGAATAGTTGAACATCAGTTCATTCGCAATTTGATTTCAAGTACTCGACTATCATAAACCAATTTAGTTAAAAAAGCAAATAAAATATTTGTGTTGATACAAGTAGCGATTCAATCGCTACTCAAATTTAATTAATTGGATTTATTTCTTTATATTTTCATATTTCCTTAACTGAACATGAAAAATATTTGCATCAAATTGAATACTTATTAGATTTATTGCAAGAGATGAAAAGAGAAATAAAGGTTTGAAAATAAATAAGAGGTAAAGAAATATAACGTTTGAAAAATCCAAATATTTTATTTTATATTTTTTTATCGATCTGTTTTCTTGGGTTATTATTAGGTTTAGTTTAATTTGTCTATTTATTATGTGTTTATAATTTGTGCAAAAATAATACAATAAAGACTCTTAAAGAATCTCACTTCATCAGTGAGACTAATTATTAAAATTTATTTTATTTTAAAAGGTTTATTGATATTATATTAATGATAATATGTAGAATCATTCCAACATTTTTCCCTGTTAATAAACTAAGATCTAGTCTTGTATGATCTGTACAATTACAATGATATATATTAATATAATATATATTTTTTTAAAACACCCAGACATAGCACACTCGGTACAGCAAAACGTACTCAAATTGTTTTGCTCGTGTATGTTATGAAGTCATACGTTGTTACAATGACATTTATGAGAAAAAGAAACAATACAACTCAGTAACATAAGTTAAAATTTTAACAAGACCCAAAAATTCGTATATAAAATTTTTATCGTGGAAAATTTATCATTTTAAAACCAACAGGTTGTATTTTATATTCAAATTGGTTTTACACATTCTGCTCGCTCCCGCAGCCGCAGCGAGCGAGCTCATATTGTGAAGTAGTCGCTCACTTTCCGTTCCACGAAAATCCATTGCAGATTTCAAATCTCATTAGGTACTCCAATTTTCATCGTTTTATTGAACAGTCTCTACTCATTCGTTTCGTTTCTGTGGGATTTTTAAGCCTACCTATTCATTTATTTCTTCAGAGATAATTACATTTTGTATTATTATACTTAATAAACTTCCTATTGATTGTAGTATAAGCTTCCGAGAAAAATATAATATAGTATTTTTTTCCTGACAATAATAAATAATTACATACTAATTTTGCTTTCTTATATAAAAAAAACGTTTAAAAAATATTAAATTATCTTTGAAACATTACACCTTCATAGACAGTCAGAGAAACTCACTTAAATCTACAACATTAGGTAGTAAGTTAAATTACTGGGACACTAGTATATATACAATTTTATAACATGTCTAAATATTTAGGCCAAATTTTATTAGTTTATAACCTCGACTTTGCACTGGTGCTACGTACGTACGTACTGGCGCCGTAGACTTATTTTTGCAGATCTTGTTAGTTTTATTTATACACAATAATATTGTGTAGTACATAATTTTGATATATGTCGTAAAGTGTAGCGTTAGTAATATAAGCACCCAAAATAATGTTTTTACAAAACATTGACTTTTCTATAGATATTATGTAACTTGTATGTATTATTATACCTATACCTAAACCATTCTAAAGAAACCCATGGCGTAGTTAAAAAAATCTAAGAGTACAGGAAGATGTAGAAAGCGAATGTTTTATACTATGTAATGATGTTGATATTCGACTCAAAGGACAAAAGCGTGAATGTAAAATAGGTATATTTTTGACCACTAATATTATATTTGCCATTATTCTTTACAATCCGGCTGTTGTGTCGCGATCTGGTCACATTATTCATTTGCACCCTCTACCGGAGCACGCAATAAATAAAAGAAATACCTACCTATCTACCGAAATAGGGCACGTGCGAGAAACTTGCTGGCCTGTAGGTATCTATTCGTATTATATATTTTTTAGATGTTGATTATTTGTTTTGGAATCGTAAAATAAAGACTTTTAGATCTCTAATAATTAAAAATGGCGATATTTTTATAGTACTTGATATAAAATGAGCCATATTTGAAAGTTAAAATATAAGAAATAGGTTAATATTATAAAGCATTTAATATTTTCAAGAAAACGGGCGTTTATACTTATAAAATTACTCAAAGAAACTAACATATAGACCTCATTTTAGTTATTACATTTATAGTTTTATATGGAATATATATATATATATATATATATATATGAGATCGCCTAGACGGCCCCAGGGTACCCAGCAGAGGGGTTTTAATCTCACCTCGTTGTAGCCGATGGTATGAGTCTACACCGAACAAGTGGCTAGCTCGTCGCGATGTTTTGGATAGACTCAATAACCCATCTATAAACAGTTTCACAAGTTGATATAGTGAAACCGGGACCGACAGCTTAACGTGCTCTCCGAGGCACTATAGTATATTTTATAAGGAAAATGTAGGTTATATAAGAGGGCCCTAAAATCTAGGTTATAAGAAGGTCCTAAAATCAAAATAAAAATCAAAACATTGATATTTAATAATAATATGTAGGACATTTCACATATATTGCTCTGATCACAAACCAGCTCGAGGCTTGCACTATGTGTACAAGAAATAACGATAGTAATATATATATTTAAATAATTTATAATACATTAATTATTTGAATAATATATGATTATATAAAAATACTATCCAGATCTTAATAATTTGATTATTTTATAAAACAGATAATGGAAAACTGAACTGTAAAGGCGTATTAATGTTATCATTCCAATCTTGCAAACTAATGATTTATAATTAGTTAATCATTATTAAGAATTTAAGAAAACTAAAGTTTAATAGATTTTTATTATGGGGTTACTCCCATAATGAAAATATGACCAGAAGAAACTAAACCTCAATCAATATATTATTATTTAGGTAATCATCACAAATATAAACTAAAATAAATATTATTACGTATTTATTTATACCTATACTTAGGTGCGGAAACAGTAAGTAATAAATGCAAAAGCGAATACGTTCACGATATTCGAGCGAGCCAAAAATATGCCAAAGGAAATTATGAAAATTACATGAAACCATGATAACTCAATGCGCTCATGCGGCATAAAATGCAACTTCACGGTATGTCTGAACGTTCACATCGCGTGCCCACAATACCTACGTTATGAATAAATGAAGTGAAATTGCCTATGATTGCTTGCAAATGACACTGACACGGTACTTATTGAAAATACTGTCACATTTTATCAGGAAAACAGCGTACGTGTTTAAACTTAAAATAGAAACCTATGGGATCACTTAGTCCGTCTGTATGTCTACTCATATGTCCAGACGAAATCTCGGGATTAATATCGATTGAGGTAGTTATTTGCAATAGTCTCTCATGTGTTTTTTTTATTGTAAATTTGTTTATTATAAAATATTATCTAAAACAAATAAAGTGTGTTAGATGTGTTTCTTATCAGGTAAAATATATAACTTCCGCAAAATAACGCCTGATTCAATTAAATAAAATATATAAATTAAAGTTATACAAAATTGTATTGCTAAATATTTCGCATCTCTTTGGAGCGGCGTCATCAGTGACAGTGACTGAAGGTCGTTGGCATAAATTTAAATATAATAATTTACTAGTAAAATATGTTATATTTATTATTGGTTCGGTATGAATAAATCAACATTAATTTTATTATAAAATATGCTCCCAAATGGGAATAGAGCGGAAAGTATGAACTCAAAAACCAAATCTAAATACGATATATATAACTCAAATGTGACTGACTGACATAGTGATCTATCAACGCACAGCCCAAACCACTGGACGGATCGGGCTGAAATTTGGCATGCAGGTAGATGTTATGACGTAGGCATCCGCTAAGAAAGGATTTTGATAAATTCTACCCCCAAGGGGATAAAATAGGGGATAAAAGTTTGTATGATAAAAAAAATACTATTCCACGCGGACTAAGTCGCGAGCACAGCTAATAAATTATTGCACTGGTCATAAATAAAGCTCTAGGCTTGTAATATGTGTACCAGATTCTAATACATATTATTTCATAAACAACTAGACTATCGCAAATTGTACAGAAAAACTAACTGATATTATTTTGTCGTGAGTAAGAATCAAACCTACGACCTTTGGGTCAACGCCAATGGTGTACCGCTAGCCCATGGAGCCGGTAATTGAACAAGTCATTATTATTCATTGACACGTACGTGGACGACAAAGCAAGCTCTTTATAAAAAAAAATTACCAAATGTGATTTAGTCGACTAACAAGTGTTATATATTGTGTATGAGGTATAGTATAATATGTTTAAATGAACGAATGTCCCCAGACAGTTACAGAAATGTGGCGACAAATCATACCCTTTTAAATTAGATTTGGTAACATTTTTTGTTCTTTGTGCAAAACAAAATTCAATTTGTTTCTCACGGAGATTTTTATATTGCCACATTGCCTTGTAATTTATTTTATTTTACAGTTTAGCATGTGATAAAAATGATTGCTACTAATATTATTTTTTTCAAAATCATTATAAAAATAATTTTAGGCATCTGTAACTACGCTAGGCTGATTCGATTTTAGATATCAAGAAACTGTCTAATGACCTAGACATGTATCGGTATCAGCCTGTAGGTTTATGGGTTCTAAGCAGACTTACGGAATCGATTTCTTGTCAAGGTAATAGTCTCCTTCCTGGGTGCGGTTACCAAATGGGTATAAAGCAGTGAGAATATTAATATAGACTCATAATGAAAATTACTTTATTTCGCAGCTTGTTTCATAACCGTTCATTAAGCTGGTAAAGTAAACTACTGGAACAAATCACCACCAAAATTATTGAATAACAACATTTTAAAGCTATCCTTAATTATAGACTTTATATGTGTGCTTGTTACCAGGTATAACTGAGTTAAGTATATACAGTGCTTTAGTAAAAAAAAAATCAACCTATTAAGACAACCATGTGTATTGTGGTTATTTAAAATAAAACAGGATACTTTTCAATCCGGTAAGCTATTCGATACGACGCAAAAATATAACTACGTTTATTATTCAACAAAATGTTTTCTCCTTTCTACATTATTTTATCATATTTTATGCTAAAATAATGTAGAAAGGTGAACATTTTGTTGATTTTTTTAATTTATTTATTATGGCATTGGTAGCAAAGACAGCCTAAATTTTATACATTTTGATACGATTTAGTAATAAATATATAAAAGTATATAAATTTAAATTTTGTTGAGATTACAATGATACTACACTACTCATCTTTGTTTCTCCCTTACGCTTACCTATATACTTACATTTTCAGACACGCTATTGACTAGCCGATGAGTTGGCGTAGATATGTAAGTTATGTGGGGTCAATGTACAAAATTATTCCTATCTCGCGACCGCACTTTAATAGTTACGGTACTGAAACCTTCTTCCAAACATTAGGTTTAACGATAAATACATACACAAATACCGCATTTAATAGAAAACTTTTAGTCTCATGATAATAATCGTACATTTAAATTCAATGAAAAACATTTTATACCAATACAAAAGCAGACTGCCCTAATAAAAACATTTTAAATGATGGCACTATGCAATGAAAGTTAGGTATTTGGACCTATAAAACACAGTAGTAGAAAATCAGCAATGTATAGTGCAGCAATGAAGTTCACCACAAGTATAAATGTTTTCTTTCTATAATCCAACAAACCCCTTACAATAAAACGTGACAACGATACAAAGGATCGAATTTATTCAAAGCGATACAGATTGTATACAAACATGTTTGAATGTAAAGATTTTGTTAAACATTTTATTTCTTATAGTTTTTGATAACTTTTCGATACCTTAAAGTTAACAATTAATTTAAAAACCTTATATTATAATATTATTTAACGTTATTCAATGTGTTATTTCACCTGTTTCCGCCATGGTGATCTAGTGATAACGCTATCCGCATCCGAAGGTCGAGTGGTCGATTCCCAATCATGGCAAAATAATATTGGTACCTACGTTTTTTTGCTCAGATTGCCATGGGCCAGACCATGGCATACATACATATCATCACGGGTGCCTTACGGCGCCCGAGACCGCCTAGACGGCCCCAGGGTACCCAGCGTAGGGGTTTTATTTCCCACCTCGTCAGACCATGACAATTTTATAAAATTTAATATTATTGTTTCTGGTGCACAAGTTGCCTAGATCTCAGTTTGTGTTAAGTGTCATGCATTTAATTAATTATTATTATTTTAAATATCTAATAATAACTATAAACATAGGTAAATATTTAAATATGCATGCGCCTAAGTATCATATTGATTTGTATAAATAATTATTGAATAACAACATTGTAAAAAATTAAGATAAGAAGACACTAACAATCGTCAATTAAAAATAATGCACCAACTTTTAAGTTTTGTGTTCCTCTAAATTTGCAATCTTTACAGCTTCGTTTCTATATCTAACACTGGTTTAACGAGCTGACAGATGCACAATAACTGGGTCTTTCAAAGTAGGGGTAAATACACCGTGGGGGCCAGTTCGAATACAATGGTAACTCGTTGTCCCCCTGTCTTTGTGCTAGCTTCGTTCGACATGTTTTTTTTTTACTGTGACTATTATGGTTACGGTATACAAATAATTAAACGTCATGTTTATAACGTTCGTTGCTTACTGAAATGATTAATAAACTATTTTTCATAATTAAGCTTTTGATCCTTTCCAACAAAAGGTAAGCATTTTAATATCATTTAAAAACAAAAATAACGTGAATTTTAAAGTTTACATAAAAATAAAAAAAAGCGGCCCCAGCCTAGTGGTTATGTCACTGCGCAACTGATAAAAAGGTTAAGCAGATGACAACAAAGCCGGCCTGGGATGGGTGACCGCTTTATACAACGAGGCTATTACATCATAAACGCCGCAACAAGCTCGCCACTTATTAGGTGTTGCCTCCGAATACCATCGGCGAAATGAGGATGGGTTAATCCCTCCGCTGGGACCCTGAGGCCATTTAAACGGTTTTGGGAGCCTAATAGGCACCCGTGATGGTATTTATTTATTTATTTTATTATAAAAATAATAAATAAATAATTTAAAAGAAATTATAATAATTCTAAGTAGATTGAAAGATATTAATCTTCACACAAGCTAACCGACTTTAATAGACGGCAATTTCATAGCTTCCTACTCAATATTAAAATAATATAATATCAACTTTACTACAATTTTCTAATATGTGTCTACATAATATTTTCATAACATACCACATTGTTAGTTCATTTAATAGCATACCTTTAAAACCGCGTTTTATGGAATTTAGTTTCGCTATAAAGCAAGTTTGCTGAGGTAAGCTGCGACTAGATAAATAATTGCGCAGTGAGAAGTGTTTCTAACGATATTAAACTACACTTAAGTTTATATTGACTTTGCGACACACAATAGAATGTTACATTGTAGTGATATGTAGTGTTCAATAAATCTCAGACTATAAATCTAGTTAAATAGGAAATACATAATATAGTCCTTTTAAATTATAATATGTGTTTATACTATATTTATTGAACCGCTGTCTGTGAATAAATTAAATAAAAATAAAATGTTTGCTTACCTTTACTTCAGTTCTTTACCAAATCAGTTCAGTTTTGTAGCTAAATAAAATTATGTAATATAAAACTTTTTGTCACTAATATCTGACAATTACAATATTACACAAACTCGTGTGTTTACAAGGTGGTGGTGGATTTATTTTTAGGTGCATTAATTTTGCGATTAGACTACTATTACAATTAATATTATTCACTTTTCTATATTCTAAAAAACATAACAACATTACAAAAAAAAACAACATATATATTAACATCCCAGTCAGTCCCATATATATATATCATCACGGGTGCCTTACGGCGCCCGAGACCGCCTAGACGGCCCCAGGGTACGCAGCGGAGTGGTTTTAATCCCACCTCGTCGAAGCCGTTGGTATGAGTCTACACCGAACAAGTGGCTAGCTCGTCGCGATGTTTTGAATAGACTCAATAACCCATCTATAAACAGTTTCACAAGTTGGTATAATGAAACCGGGACCGACAGCTTAACGTGCTCTCCGAGGCACTATAGTGGTATTGTCAAACATTTTTTAATTAAAAACTCATTGGTATACACTGGGATTCGAACCAGGGACCTAAGCGTTTATAAGTCCAAGGTCTAACCAACTCGGCCACCACGTATATCTTTAGGTTCTTTGGAAAGGGATTTTGAACATTTAGTAATGGAGCAAAACAATAATGAAATCATATTATTAATAAAATAACACTAACAGTCAAATTAGAATTAATAACAATTAAAGTCAATCATGGATATGGAAAAAAAAAATTTAGACACGGAGATACGACTTATAAAGTTTATTTATCTTAAAAAGCCCTGCATTAAAACCTTAATACATAGTTACATAGTATCTAAGTTACATAAGGAAGAAAAGTTAAGGAGCTAATGCTAATTATCTAACTTTACACGTAAACATGTTTATGGCATTCGTGACACCATCATATCGCACTACCCTCTGAACTAGTTGTAAACTGTACTACAGATGGACATCGGTCATCGCCTGCGAGTGCGCACGATGAGGGACAAAAATACTACAAAATTAATAATACGTATGAATTGATTTAAAGCAAAATCTGAATACAGACCATACTCGATTTTAATGAATATGAGTTAAGTACAGATACGACCTCCATTTAATAAGAAATTGAATGTGTACGAATGTGGTAACTGCTGAAAAATTTGACGAGATTTTAAGTAATAAAGAATTCATAATTATAGAAAATTTTGTAAGGCAAATTCCAGTCTTTTAAATTCGTCTTTTGTAAATTAATATTTTTACACATACCACATCTGTGCAATCTGCACGTTTGGTAGAGCGTTCTTCCTGTACTTAGAAATACCGAAGATAATTGTAAGAATCTTGGGAATCTTCTACATCCTATTTATTTCTTAATATGTCCCTTAACCTTCTCTATATTACTTTTATTATAAAGAAAAAAAAATCTGATTGTCTGTTTATTTATAATGTTATTAACTCCAAAACTACTTGCTAGTAAAATTATAATAATATCAATTAATTTTCGATCCGATTTATTTTAAATTAAACTTCGGGCTTATATTTGTACACCCACCGTTGTTAACGTAGATGCTTAAATCAATAAGCAAATCTTGAATAATCTAAAAAATAACAGATCAGATAACAGAATGTAATATTGATTTGCTTACTATTGTAAGCCTCTTAATTAGTCGGTAACTATTTTTGGTCAATATACTTAGTTTTATAACAATTTTTAACATATTCTATAGGTGCTATGGTTTTTCAATACCCGCCACAGCAGGTATATTCTTTATCTCTACATCGCAGTTTCAAATCGATCCATCTTCTTTAAGGAAAATAACTATTTATTTTCGCTTATTTTTCCCATGAGTTAATTTTTCTTTCTTACTGTGACATATTTTGTGAAATGAATCCTCAATAGGATTTTATTAAAACTAGAAGAACTTCTAAGTATCTAATCTAATTTCACAAATATTGTTATTTAAATACCAAAAATGGATCATTTAATATCATGAATTTTCTATTAATTTTTAGAATTTTAGGTTTACCTCGATTTTTTTTGTTATTTGCTAGAAACTTTTATTTTGTATATTATAAAAAAAAACCTAAAACTAAGAAAATAAGTTGAGATTAATTTTAATAATTTATAAATTTAACTTCAAATTTTCAACGCTTAATAAAATAGTTATTTATTTCAGTAACCATTTTAACCCTATTCCTTCCTTCTATTACCCCTATAAATTTTCAAGTAAGATAGTTTTCGAGATATCGTCTGGACAGACATACAAACGCACTGAGCGAACGGATTGGTTTTTATATTAAACGTGCCGTTATTAAGATTTCAATAACGGGTCGGTTAATAAGTTAATCGCCATAAAAGGCAGATCCTCTAAGATTAATCAAGACAGACAGTTACAATAGGACCCTTGATTATAAATGGATAATCAATGAATACCTATTATGTGATTAAATAGATTATCTTTCATTCACTGGTGACTGACTATAATTTTGGTTTATTATCGTTTCGGTTTTGTATAATTTACCATATAAACCAGACGTATTTATTTATTGTATTAAATTTTAACTAGGCGGTGTTAATAAAATATTATGTCCTAAAAAAATAACAACAATAAAACGGAAGCACATATAAGAAAAATAAAATGACAAAAATAAATTGAAGGTCCAACGGTTTGAAGGGTTTGATCAGGTGATATCTATACGCTGATGTCGCCTGGGGGTAACCACCGACTTCGATCGACCTCAACACGAGATCGTTTTACTTGAGATCGAAAATGACGTATTTCATACATAATTATATTTTTTTATATATATCTTTATAAAATATAATATGTATTATATTGTTGCTTACTGGATTGTACTATGTGTACCAGACACATAGTACAATCCAGTAAGAGCTTAGTTTGTGACCAGAGAAATATGTGTAAATTATCCTACATTTTTTTTAACATAGGTAATTAAAGATAAATAATAACAATAAATAATCAACTTACATTAAAAAGAATAACATAAAACTAAATCTAGCACAAAATCCTTTGTAGATAAACTATAAAATAAATATGTCATCTAAATTGGTGCCGTGCGGATAAGTGCCCTGGATGCTAGCGGCGTTTTCTGTTTGAATTGTTAAACTAACATTCTGAGAGAAATACGCCGCTGCTATAAGGTCACCAAAAACGTAAACCATTTTGAATCTTTTATTATTTTTTGTGTCCGATGACCAAGGACCTAAAGTTTTATATTATTATTCCTATATTTTTGTAATTTATCAGGTACTTAAATAAACTATGCTAGTTAGTCAATTCAAACAACGCTTACAGAGGCGGACTAGTAATCTCGGCCGCCCCATTCCTATATTTTTTCACCGTAGAAATGTGAAACTGTTCTGTGCGCAAAAAAACATTCAGTACGGTTTTATTGTTTAATTTTTTCACCTGTCATAGTCTTACCAGGATATCGCTTGTGAAGGTTTGGGAGCAGATTGCCCGCCCCTGATATTTGGCCGCCCTAGGGCTAGACCTAACTGGCCTTAAGGAAAACCGCTGCCTGTTTCCCTTTTCGTGATACCAAAAACATCGTTCTGGATCTCAACTCGAACGGGATCTCACGATATTGACCTCGGTGAATACTCTAATGGTCGTGCACTATAAGGTCTCGGTCCGGAGTTTGGGACGCTGTTTTTCTGGTCAACCCTACTCTCTCCCTGGCCACCGTTAAATAAGTATGCATAATAAATGAAAAATACACTTAATTTATGCATTACTTATGATAATTTACATACCAAAAGTAGATCAAGAAATACCTTAAGGAAAAAAATAGTTAAGGAAAGAATTTAAAATGTTGGGATAAGCATGCCTAAAGATTAGACAGACATATGGATGGACATTTAATACACGTTGTATTTCTTAATTTTTCATTTGGTTTGGTGCAAAATAATAAAAAAAATATAAATGTTATAACATAATAACGATAACGCATAATGCTAAGGTATATAATATATAAACATATTATTATACCAACCAAATTTCCAACGAGGATCTAGTTTAAGCTTAAACCAAATTTGCTACGAGAAACAGTATTATATAAACAGTATTTAGTAGTAATTTGATTGCTGTAACAGATGTCTTGCTTTATGACTTTAATAAATATGGTTAAATTAATAATATTTTTTATTTAGTATCCACTAGGATTTCTGTTCTAATGGTTATGTGTGTATTTGTTTTACGTCAATGATAGGCACTTTAAAATTACTTTTGGGCGCTGTCTTTAATTTTTCTACAAACACACTAGAGGCCTGTTCTGCTTCTTTTGAAGGTAACGTTACTAGCTTATCAAAATAACTAAATCCTTTATGTATAATGGTCACGACATAAATTGCTAAAAACTTTCAAACCAAATAGGTAAATTTGGCTTGAAAGTTTTTAATAATACTAGGGTTAGAGTGCATGATATTTTTAGTATTCGTTGTTTTTATAATAGACATTTTTACTGATTGTTTTATGTCATATTTATAGGATTTTAAAATCCTAACGTTTCCGTTATAAAAAACAGAAAATGGCATAAGCCTTTAACAAGCCCTTTCCTTAGCTAGTGAGCTGCCCTAATTAAAAAAATATTTACCTACAGTTATTGAAGGAAAAGTCATGCTTATATCAAATATTTTTATTTTTTTTATTTTCTTTTATTCAAGGAAAAACAGTACATTACATAACTTAAAGTAGGTAGAACAATATAAGTGTGGCATAGACCAACATTTTCCTACTGATAGGTATTACAAAAAACACATGGAGAATCCTGCAAAATTGTCTATACAAAAAAAAAAAAAAATTATGAAGGTATATTTATAGAGCATTACAGAATTTTAACTAAAGTAACAAAATTGAATTGAACACACTGAGAAATATTTAAAACTGGCAATTTTTTTTTTATAATGAGGTATATAAATCTGAAAGAAGCTAGAATAGTGTAGATGATTGACGTACATATAAAAGTAACCCTTAACAGGTGAACGAAGACAAGCATGATGCATATGTATGTGTACAAATAACATTATCCCAGATAAGTAAATGTAGATATATTACTATAAACAATGGTCGTAAAAGTACGGCACAGATTGTCGAATTGGATCCTTAATTCCATGGCGTAGAGCAGAAAAAGTTTAGTAAATATCGAACCTTGTCGTTTACTGTAGGTTCATAATATACCGATCTTATCTTATTTTACCCGAAAAGAGTGAAAGATATTTCTTTATCACGACTTTTATAGTAACTGATATATAACTAAGTGGGAAAATCGAAGGAACTTATTGGTGAATCGATATCTCGTAGGATGAGATCGCTTCTGAATTATTAAGAAAATAAACTACATATATATAAGCTGTTTGATCATTGGTTAGGATATTTCGTACACGTCTTCCAATTATTTTTATTTATCAGTTATTATTATAATATCGGTGTTGGTTTATTTTTTCCCTTGTCACTGCTTTATTTCTAATATTGCTTGCTAGTTAATTATTACCAAACCAATTTTGTTTGGTTATACATATTTATTATTTTTAATTAATATTTTTGGTACAAATATGTAATATAAAGCTTGCGTACTCGTGTTAATTATAAATAGGGATTAATAAAATAAATAATACCAAAATATGTAATACAAACTTCTGCCCGCAAATTTGTGAGCTTTTTGAGATAAAATTATTATCCAGACCACCCTTACTATAACTTGGTGCAAAATGTTATCCAAATATATTCAGCCGTTTCGAAAGTTTTAAAATTAACAATAAAACATAAAACTAAACTTTCACATTTATAGTTGTCTATATAGATAAAAAATAATCTTTATTAAATAGATGCCTTTCCCCGCTGTATACCTAGCTAAATTTAAATTAATAATCAAATGTATACAATACAATAACAATACAATAAAAAAAATAAAAATAAAGTTGACATTGACATATCAACATCTCTGTTTCAAAATAATTCATATTATATTATTTATTTAACTAATTATCCAATAAATTACAGTGCAAACATTAAAAAAAAATACATTGGAAATACATAGTTTATTTTCACATAATATAATTTTATGTGCTTCAAGAAAACAAATTCTATAGTGAAAGTGATATGATCAATTGATGTTTTTCAGGTTTTCAGGTTTAAATATTCCGTATCTACAATTTTACGTCGGTAAATTATAAGGTTTTAACAGGAACATAATATATATCTACGTTTTAAAACTGATACCTACGCAGAACTATTCTTCAAGTCGAAATATTTACATACAATAACACAATATAGGTTATTCGGCGACCTTATTAAAAAAATGCCCCACCAAATTATAAAGGCGATATTAATTTCCTACTAGACTGGTAAAAGAAATTTGCAAGTCATTTCATTGAAGACCCTTATAATGATTCTATGCGATATCTGATACAAAGTAATACATTATTGCTTATTGTGGGCAGGAAAAGGATTCGCGAACTCGAACGTCTAAAAACCTCTAAATATTGTTTTCAGTAATAATAAAGTTTTTTTTTTGGAAAAAAAGAACATGAAGGTGTAGATTTTATTTACTCGATCCTAATTACATAATTTCTTTATAAAAAATCTGTTTAGTTTTAAAATGAGAACTAAAGTAATATTTATAGAATCATAAATCAAACTTTGGATGTCTTTTAAAAGTTAATATATTTTCAATAAAAATACTATCTAATTAGGATCAAGTAAGTAATTTTTTTCATTAAAAATGAACTTTGATATCACTGAAAACAACATTTAGACGTTATTGGACGTTCGAGATCGCGAAACCTTTTACTGGCTTCTTAAGGTTCGTATGTATCTTATGTATACATGATAACATATAAATTACTTGAACAAAACAAGCCAACCAGGTTGCAGTTTTATTATTACTAGGGTAATTAGAAGAAAGCACATATAAGGCGTCTGTATAAGTAGATAATAAGCAATGAGCAATTTCGTGAGGTATATATATATATATTATTTGACAACACCAATATAGTGCTTCGCAGAGCACGTTAGGCAGTCAATCCCAGTTTCACTATACCAACTTACAAAACTGTATAGAGTTTATCAATACATCGAGACAAGCTGGCCACCTGTTTGGTGTAAACTTAGAATACTATTAACTACGACGAGATGGGATTAAAACCATATCGCAGGTGTGCCTTGATGCCATCTAGGCGGTCTCGAGTCTGATGGTACGAAAAATAAAGTATAGGTAGTCTGTGTCAAAACAGGACCGGCGCGGATCAAGGCTATATCTATTGATAATAAGCATTTGAGGAACATTCTCATCAGTGACATTAACATAAACGTATACTTACTTTAACAATTACAATAAAATAAAACAAATACCGTAACCTAGTACCTACTCTAAGAGGTGGTTGACTGCTAGACAATGTCTAGAGGCATTAAGTCCACCCTTTTGTAATAAATAAAGTGTTAAATACTCGTATAGCAGCGCCTTCGTTCACTTTCCGCACTAACAAATATTTATTTTTGAAACGTTTATATTTAACTAAATCAGGCGCTACTTAACGGAAGTTAATTTTAAATGATAGAAACTTAATTTAGAAGAAGCAAGCTAGGACATACATTTTTAACTACACTATTACATCTATATTTAAAAAAAAGTTACAACTAAGAAATCCGACCTAGCAAGCATTAATTAAATAAATCAATCACGTTCCATTATGTTCTCACAATGAGCAGCACGAAAGCCTCCTTTCTTCAGAAATAGGATCTTTTATAAAAAGTCCTGTGAATGTATTGACGGAGCTTTGTGTGCGTCGGAACAAAACCGGACAAGTGCGGCTTCAAAAGAACTCCTCTGACGCTCTACTTTGTCATCATCCTGGCTCATGCATAAGAAATTAAGGTTTTTAGCTTTGGTGCTTTAATTACACCTATAGCGTTCTGTCTAGACAGTTTAGTGTTAAACTATTCTAAATTAAGTACAAATCAAAACCTTCCTTTTATTCGCCGAGTGTTTTTAAAATGAAGTCATATAGTCGATATGAATATGAGTCCATAACAGATAACGACATGATGAAGTTTGAGCGACCATCTAATTATATGTCTAATAGAACTAATAAAGATTTTACACAATCACTGCACACTCCTGATAGAGATTTTAGTGATCGTAACTCCTAATCTAGAAATACACGATAACCAAAATATATTAGCGAAGTGCGGGGAAGTAGTATAGCAACAGACAAACGTTCTAGTGTGCCGAAAGATTTAAAACTTTACGCGTGCTGTAACTAATGTTGTTTTCACCAATTAATTATTTTTACAATTTTAACAATGAATGTACCAAAAAAAACAATACTAATATGTTTATAATATCCTTCATATAACAAGAAAACTAATTAAAAATATAATGTGTTAGAAGATATTTCAACCAAATGCTAAAAAAATATTTGTATATTCTATAATATTATATATTATTTACATAATAATATACCGCAACATAAAATAGAAAAATAAAGGAGTTATCCAAGTAGATATACAATCATATATTATTACATTCTCGACTCAGTTTCAAATAACGTCCAGAAATCCCGACGGACTTTATCCTCCGCAGAGAAAATGACGAAATAAATTCGATAAAACATCACCTACAAATTTTATTAGACCTAAAGTTTATATGAGTCATTGAAGCTGATACATCGTTCGCGGCAAATTGCTCTTTTGTTACATTATTTTTGGTGTCCAGGAATATTGGATATAAAAGGCTCGTAAATACCCAGAATGGATCCGTTTTTAGTATTATTTAGTGTCTGTTTGTCTTTTTGTACTGCTTATTTAATATATAAAGCAGATTTTAAATTGTTTCCGTTTTATATCACTTTTATTAATCAAACAATAGGTACATAATATCGTAAAATTATAAACCATTTAATTAAAATATAAACTAAAACTATAGTTAACAAAATAAAATATATACTCATCTATGTAAATAAAATGCTATCAAATAAAAAATAATTAATAAATTGTTTCATATATTTTTTAACAGTATTATTTTACATATAATATAATCGTGGGCCTTCTTTGTCTGTACATTAAAGATTTTTACAAAATAAAGTACTGTAAGACGTAAGTTTATTTTATTTTGTTGTTTGTCGGTTTATTTGTGCGCGTATCGTTTAAATAATACAAAATATAATTTCTTTTTTTAGGAGTAACATTTAGCGTTTAATTGATCAAAATCGACGTACAGAAATGTATAGATTCAAAAAATATTTCATCATCATCATCATCATGCCAGCCTTTCGCGCGTCCACTGCTGGATATAGGTTTCCCCCAAGGATCGCCACAACGACCGGTTCTGCGCTGCCTGTATCCATCGGCTTCCCGCGACCTTTTTCAGGTCGTCGGTCCATGTTGTGGACCGACGACCTCTGCTGCGTCCTCCAGCACGCGGTCGCCACTCGAGAACCTTCATGCCCCAACGGCCGTCCGTTCTGCGAGCTATGTGGCCTGCCCACTGCCACTTAAGTTTGGCGATTCTGGAGGCTATGTCGGTTACTTTGGTCTTTTTGCGGATCTCATCTTTTGCGTTTCCTTGCGGGATCGCAATCCCGCAAGGAAACGCCGAGCATAGCGCGCTCCATCGCCCTTTGTGTGACTGTGAGCTTTTTCATGGGACCCATAGTAAGCGACCACGTCTCTGATCCGTAAGTCATCACTGGCAACACACACTGCTCGAACACTTTGGTTTTTAAACACTGCGGTATTTGGGACGAGAAGATATTACGTAGCCTCTCGAATGCTGCCCAGCCGAGTTGGATTCGACGAGAGATCTCTTTCTCGAAGTTGGATTATTATATTAAAACATATTTATTAAAAAAAAAATTTTAGAAGCCTCATACCTATATTAATAGTGTCCGATGATGGTGGGGGTAAAGTTTGTATTAGTATTTAAAGTTTAAAGTTAATATTGTTTCAAAATATTTTTTTTAAAAACGTAAAAAGGTTACAGTCACACTGCGATAATAAATATTAGCTGACCGGACCGGGAAATTAAATATTAACCTACTTATAAAATTATTTTAATAAATAAACTTAAAACAATATAAAATTAAAACTCCAACCTTCAAACAAATTCTCTACGGAGTTGAGCCCAGCATGCGAGTAGAAACTTAACAATAATTATTGATTTGCTGTAAACTGCGCGATTTTACAAGTTTATTTTCTTATTTACCTTCTACCTCAATTAGCCCAATAATTAGTGAAAACTATATTAAAAACCGTTTATTTCTCTTTGATATTAATTATGGACAAGCTTTATACTAAATATTTTAATACTATGGAAAATTATTATAGTGCCTCGGAGAGTACGTTAAGCTGTCGGTCCCGGTTTCACTATACCAACTTGTAAAACTGTTTATAGATGGGTTATTAAGTCTGTTCAATCATCGCGACGAGCTAGCCACTTGTTCGGTGTAGACTCATATCCTCATATCATCGGCTACAACGAGGTGGTATTAAAACCTCTTCGCTGGGTACCTTGGGGCCGTCTAGGCGCTCTCGGGCGCCGTAAGGCACCCGTGATGATATGGATGTATGTATATATTAGATATATCAATATTACAGTATTAAATTTATGAAATGAATTACTGTTTAATATAGAAACAATAAGGATTCCTAGAGAATACGGTCCTATACGTGATCCTGATATTATGTGGTGCATTTTTCATATCCGGTCAAGCTCATAAATATGATGTCTTATCTGCCATTCCGTCATAGCTTTATGTCACCATTTTTAGGAGACACATGACCAGTTTACGTTTAGATATAGAAAACTATATGACTTTATGCACTGCACCTATTTTAAATATAATATCATAAATTAAAATACTAGGAGCTAGTAATGCCGAGCCAGCTACTTGTTCGGTGTAGATTTATACCATCGGCTACGATAAGGGGGAATTAAAATTCCCTGAGCTGTGTATCCCTGAGGCCGTCTAGGCAGTCTCGGGCGCCCGCGCCGTAAGGCACCAGCGATGATATTTATTTATTTATAAATTTAAATAAGTTTTTTTTTTATATTACCAAGAAGAAAAATATATCATGTTATTTAACGGCTAGATAAGTTTTTTTTGGTAAGCAGATTACAAAGTACATGAATAGGGCCGTTCATTGTGGTTTTAAATAGCATTGGTTGCTCCCACTACGCCGGCAAAATAATGCAGTTATGGGATAGGCAGCATAAATAACGAAATGCATTAGAGGAAAAAATAGTTTTTTTTGCGAGTTACTACATTACGAGTCTACTTACATTTCACCTCTGCGTTCAAAATCAATCGCCCGTTTCGTAACCGACTATCACCTCGATAATAAATCGATTCAGTAGTCTCCTAAAAATAATTTTGTTAGCCATTTAATGTAGCATTACATAAACATTATGACAAAATTCTAATAAAAATGAAACAAAAATACAATTTAATTACCGTCGCGTCGTCATGGATAAGTATACACACTCAATTATTTATAGAAATACGAAATAAACCTACTAAAGAGAACACAAATTAATTTTATTTCCCAGAATTCTAAAATTGAAAAGCTAAATTTAATTTATTACCTATGTTTAATAACAAACAGGCATAAGATAGATATTAGATCATTAATTATAAGCCAGACGTAAACATAACATAGGCCCGAAACTAAGTGAACTTGTAAACATTGCCCAAATAACCAATCCTTTGGTGTAAATTATTGGGTCCCTTTAAAATTATCAATACGTATTACCAGCGAACTATATGTAGAAAGACCTAACAATGTAATACATTCAAATTAATTACTTTCAGTGGGATTTTTTATGTTAAATACCATCACGGTAGTCTCATGGCGCCACAGACCGCATAGACGTCCTCAAGATATAAAAGCAGATAATAAGATATTCAGCAGAGGGATTTTTCTCCACCCTGTCTTAGCCGATGGTATTTAGAATAAAAAGGCCAGGCCAGCCATTATAATAAACCATCTGTATACAGTTTCATAACTTGGTATAGTGACTATAGGACCGAGAGCCAAGCTTATATATAAATATGTTTACTTTGGTTTGACAACACCTCTATAGTAGTATAGTACCTCAAACAGTACGTTAGATTTCGGTCCTAGTGACGCTATACCAAGTTCTAAAATTGTTTTAAACCCGTGACCTAAACCAATAGTGTTTTAAGTCTATGGTCTAATTAAACCATTGGTCCTATACGTGGTGGACCTATAAATATATTAAATATATTTTAATGTAATGCATAAAAGATCGCTTATGTTAGTCACTCTCTTTTGATAGTAGTTGATCTTACTAAATCCTAGCAATTCGACAAATTTAAAATGGAATGAAATTTAATAATTTAACGTTAAATACAGTTATTCTTAATTATAGAAATAGAATACAGCAAAAAAATCATCTCCAGTGCAAAGGATATTAATAATTGAAGAGAATGGCCATTTTCCTATTAAGAATAGACCTGTCAAAAGCTCATGCAATTAAGGTTCTCTTTTAGATTAATTATACGGGTTAAAATTATATCTTATCTGGAACTCTAGTTAAAATTTATCTCTCTATCATTCTAATATATGTATAATTTAATATATATTTTTTATTTAAAATTATTCTTACATTTTTTTGCCACGTTGAATGGCCTATGGATATCCCACAAGAAATCCTGACTTCACTCTTCACTCATCTAAGACTTAACATAAGAAATAACTACATTTTATATGTAATTCAGGCTCGCTGGACCACCTAACCAGTAGATAACTAAACGTATGTGACGACATTCAATCAAGGTGGCATGGGACATATGTAATATGTGACGGAGATTAAACAAATTAGAACCTTCATTGCCGTCACATACGGTTTATTATCTACCTAGATATGTGAGAACTCTCCAGTTAGGCAATCTGAATGGCATCATATTTGCTGCCTTGGACCCGATAAAAGGAACAACATGATATGAGTGTATGAAGTGAGAATATTTTTATTTTATTAGTCTCAGCAGGAAAACCAATGAATTTTGATGATCTTGCAAGTTATGATGGGTCTAGAGTATATCAACACATGCAGCATCCCACAGTAAACACTTGCCAGTAAATAAGGGTCAAGCCACTTCGCTTTCCATCTAGGGCTTAGTTTGTGACCGGGACAATATTTATGTGAAATGCCCATGAAACATTTCTTAGATATTTTAACAATAAAACGTAGCGTATATGAGCATAGATAATGTTAAACAATTTGATTGAATCCTTGCGCTTTCTATTATAGTATTTCTAAATTCTGGTATCCCTTTAAGGCTATCGAGAGTAACGGTAGCTTCAAATATGTATTAGATAAATGACATATGGTTTATTATTCATGATATCACCTACGCCCAGTGATGCGTCCACTAATCATAGTATTAGGTAGGGTTACCATAAATACTTTTAAGAAATATATAAATTTAATCAATTTAGAGATACAATATTTTTTTATTGTGGTAATTTTTAAAATTAAAATTTGCAATTATGTTAATTGCGTTATTATTTTTGGTTAACGAATATTCATGAATAATTGATATTGAATACAGTTCTCGTATCAACATTAATTAATACAAGTTTTACATTTTATCCCAATAATAATAAATTATCAAATTAATTCATGTATTGTATGGTGAATATTATTTTCATTTTTTATTATACATAGGCTTGATATTGGTTTACAAGTTTAGATACCTATGTGCATGAATTGTCACACTATAATATAGCATTGGTGTGAGACTTTGTTTCCACCCGATGTTAAGCAGCTACGAAGTCCGTGAATGGAGTCGCTCAATACAGTTTTTAGATGTATTTTCATTCACTGTTTAAAAGAAATTAATTGATTGAAGTTATAGTGTACTGAAGTACTGGATGTTACTAATATTTATTGATGCAGTATTTATTTAATAAAAGAACAATACAATTTAAAATGTTGTTTGTTTATTTGAAATTTGGTAACGGCGGAACTTTTAAACTGCTCTTGAAAGCACATAAAGTGCAAACATAAATTATTGTGGCTAAGAAGCAAAATTCTAAAGTGTATTTCTTGTTATTGTTTCCCCTTTTATAAAAAAAAAGGTTTTTAGTATAGGTAAAATGGAATATCTATTGAAATATTATACAATGTGATTTTGTTATAATAACAACGCGTCGGCGTTAAACCTAGAGGCCGTGGGTTCTATTCCATAGAAAAATATATAAATGTATTAGTTTCGTTATTTATGGTTTCTTAGCTTAAATAGTGACCGGGCAATATGTGTGAAATGCCCAACTTATTTATTTATTTATTAAACTTTATTGCATAATACAAAGGCGGACTTAATGCCGTTGGGCATTATCTGACAGTCAAACCTTCGGGACATTAGAACATTAAGTTTAGGTAGTGTGCAATACAAATTATTATTTTATTTATATTTATAAATAAATACATATATACACATATGCTTTACATATACAAGTATTATACACATATAATATACTACATATCAGACAATATATCATACAATATACATATTAATATATAAACAGTATAATGACTAATTCGACATATTATTATTATACAAATTTATTGACGATATTCTATATAATATAATATAAATAAAAAATAAAAAAATTAAAACATTAAAATCTAAACATATATTATTATTTTATAGTTCTACATATCAAAAAAATAAAAAGAGACACATTAAAAAAGAATCTATGAGAGATAAAATATTTTCCGCATTGCCAAAATCGCTAACCGTGCCAAGAACAGATGCGGCAAATACCCCTTTGTGAAACCAGATTGATATTTTAAATGATTATTTAAGTACCTAAAATTTCTCTTATTGAAACTTTATCTAATATTATTTATGTTAATCTAGGTAAATTGACGCATAGTGGGAGCGACCACGTAAACCACGGCCAAAAGCTTGGATCAAGTTACTAAACGTTGATTTTGATATCAAATAATCTATAAGAAATTATATTAAAATAACATAAAAACTAAAATATATTTTTATATAGTCGCGTCTTTCAATTTAAAGCTATAGTTGCCGTTTCAGCTACTAGTAAAGTGATAGCCGCCCACTAGTGGATTTATCCCGGAAAAAATAAATGCATTGCCACCCTAGTAACCTATTGTCACCTCTCCCTTTGAAGGTACGTTCTGGGCATAATAATAACAGCACACCAATGAAAGTCTCATCACTCTGTTTGAGGGCCACTACTTCCGCAACGAAGAATAACCAATGCATAAAACATTTTTGATTTCTATAAACAATTTTATTCCTTAAACCATGTTATTTTAAGGTTCATTTTTTTTTTATTGAGTTCAGCTTATTTTTACCGTTGTTAGACGTGACAAAGCGTTGCGGGATTCATCGTTTGCGTGCTGATATGTAGTTGAAATAGTTCGTGACTATACGCACTTGCACGGTGTGTTCGACTAAAATTGAACTTGTGTAAACTGTTAAACTTATATGGTGTCAAGGTCGCATGATAAGCTGGACGTTTGATTATTTATTATTAGATATATTCTAAACCTTATATAATATAGCTTGGGTTTTTTGTTTCGAACGATATTTACGTATTATTAAAAATATAGTTCAAAGAAATAAATAAAAAATGATTGCGATATTATGTTTCGGTTTATGGGTTTACCGGTTTTCAGGAGACTACTGTATCGATTTCTTGTCAAAATGGTAGTCTTCTTTCAGAGTGCGGTTACGAATCGGGCAGATGATTTGACTATAAAGCAGTGAGGTTATTAATAGACTCGTATTGCAAATTAGTCTTTGTCGCTGCTAATTTCGTAACCGAATCATTTAGTCGGCATAGTCGATTAATGCTGTTAAACGAAAATGTTTTTATCGAACCCATTAAAATTTTTAGGTCTGCTTACCATCGGGAAAATACAAAGTCTTATGCAAAACGGCCATGTGACTTAGTCATCTTTTGGTTTAAAAAAACTTGCATCGAGTTATTATCGAGGTGATAGTCTTTTAGGGTGCAGTTACAAAACGGTTGACGATAAAGCACTGAGGCCATCAAAGTAGACAATACATTTTTTTCTTTGCCCATTTCGCCGCACCATTTAGCATAGTACGTTTAATGTTGTTAAACAATAATATGTATTGATCGCCCCCATTCATGGATTTTGTAGGTCTCTTTCCACCAAGTAGATATAAATTTACATGCTTTAGAAAAAAAAGGAATTTGGCAGTTTTTTATATATAAGGTTTTTATCATCACGGGTGCCTTATGCCGCCCAAAACCGCCTAAACGGCCCCAGGGTACCCAGCGGAGGAGTTTTAATCCCACCTCGTGGTAGCCGATGGTATGAGTCTACACCGAACAAGTGGCTAGCTCGTCGCGATGTTTTGAATAGACTCAATAACCCATCTATAAACAGTTTCACAAGTTGGTATAGTGAAACCGGGACCGCCTGTTTGTCAAACAAATATATATATATATATATATATATATATATATATATATTTAAAAACTCATTGGTACACAACGGGATCGAACCAGGTACTTAAGTGTTTTTAAGTCCAAGGTCTAACCAACTCGGCTACCACGTATATAAAAGGTTCCTGAATGAAAACCAATTTCATGACGGTTTGAATAGTCAATTATCATTCATCGCTCACTGATCCCTTCTCTCTCCCCGGAAACTTATAACGAGTTACTAAAGTTATTTATTGGACCTCTTCAATTTAGTAAGTTTTGTCGCGACGATTCGGACCCCGACTCTTGGATTGTCAGATAAGAAGATTAAGAGTAGAAGCGGACTTTATTGGAAATGATAATTAATCTTGAATTATCTGGTCCGAGTGATAAAATTTAAATTAAAGAGTGTTAGGGGGTTTTTAGATATTTATTAAGATAAGTATTGAGTTTTATAAATTTATATTAAATTTTTAAAGATAAAAATGCAATGAAAAAAATTCTAGTGGCGGGGCTGAACCCACGAATCTCGCTATCGCGGCAAGGCGCTCAACGGCTGAGCCAACCAGGTTCCAGTCACCCCTCACGAATTTTGTCATTGCTTGTTATCTACTTATAATACACAGACGCCCTCTATTAGCTTTCTTTTAATAACTCTTATACGAGTGAAGTTAGAAGTCCTAGTTTCTAATACTAGATGGCAGAGGGGTCTGTTTTTTGCTTTTACTTTTTTGTTTTTACTTTTTTGAGTATTTTATATTTATGCATTTTTTATAAATTCCTTTATAGGATAATCTTATATTAAATTTTTAAAGATAAAAATGCAATGAAAAAAATCCTGGTGGCGGGACTCGAACCCACGAATCTCGCTATCGCGGCAAGGCGCTCAACCGCTGAGCCAACCAGGTTCCTGTCAGCCCTCACGAATTTTGTCATTGCTTGTTATCTACTTATACACAGACGCCATCTATTAGCTTTCTTCTAATAACTCTTATACGAGTGAAGTTAGAAGTCCTAGTTTCTAATACTAGATGGCTGAGGAGTCTGTTTTTTGTTTTTACTTTTTTCAGTATTTTATATTTATGCATTTTTTATAAATTCTTTTATAGGATAATCTTATATTAATTTTTTAAAGAAAAAAAATATAATTTAGAAATTTAGAAATCTATTAAAAAAGTTAGGGGAGAGTGTGCAGATTTGCTATTCTGGATAGTTGCTCACCCCTATATATCTCAGATTTTTTTATGAACCGTTAAAAGATAACTCCAGGAGATCGAACAATAATACAAAACTATGGGAGACAGCCCATTGCCCCAAGTAGTTCAAGAAGACATATTTGTTTTAAATTGAACAATTTTAAAAATGGATTTACCTAGTGAGAGATAAAAATATTATTTTAAAGATTTATTTCATAAAAAGTTTAGTTATAAATTTTATAGATGATATCGATTCTATTCTCATATTATTATTATTTTGCTATTAAAATAACAAAAAACAAAAAGTAAAAGCAATAGGATAAACTAATACTAACATATGTTAGTTACAAACCCTTACAATAATAATAAATAACAAAACCACAGCCTAATCCTTTAACGTAATACCTTGCTGTTGATATCACTATACTACACTAGGCACCTCTACAAACATGCTTCTGCGGGAAAACGGCAGTTAAACAAAGTTTGTCTTGTCTCTACCCTTAAACGAGCCATTTTCTAGACATACTCGTAAATCATACTTTCAGCGGCCATATCCGGTTTCTTGTAACAGAAACGTTAGCTTTTTAAAATCACTATATCCTGTAAAACTAAAAAGTCATATTTGTTACTTCTTCTTTCTCATTTTGTAGTTGGTGGTATTGTGTATATATAAAAGATATATTTAAGTAGTGTATATTAAATTGTAAGTATTTTTTTATAATATTCACTGCATTATATACTCAGTTACTGTATTGCACATACCTCACTTATTAACTGCTTTGATTGTACCGAAGGTTTGACTGGTAGAGAATGCCTAGCGACATTAAGTCCGCCTTTGTATTTTGTATGCAATAAAGATTTAAATAAATAAATAATCTATTTATTTGTACTTACTACCTACAGGTGGAGTACGGCAGGCTTGAAAGATTTTAGCGTTCTGTATCGCGCCCATTGTACATATAGGATTTCGTTACAGTGACAATATAACGCTACAGTTAAAAGATATGGTGTATTTTTTTTTGTTTTTTACAGGAGCACGGCATGTAACTTTGTAACCATGTTAAGCAAACTAACAAGTACACGATTGGGGTCAATTGGGACCGGTCCCGTAGACTAGTGTTAGGTTGCGCCTTTGGCGATGTGTCCGGAGGTCGTGGGTTCTATTCCCACCCATGGCAAAAAAATATTAGTAGGTTTTTCTGTATAGTTTGTCATGTTCTGGGTATTTATAAAATATAATATGTATTTCATGATTGTTTGTGGCACCCAGTGCAAACCTAGAGATTAGTTTGTGACCAGAGCAATATGTGTAAATTTTCCTACATATTATTATTAATCAAAAGATTATTTTTTACGAACATTGATCCCTTTTACTATACCGGCTAACTGTTGCGGTTACACAATGGTTGACGTTAAAGACGAATTTGCATTACGAGTCAACTTTAATAGTCTTTCTGCACCATGTAAGAAGACTACCACCTCGACAATAAATCGATATAAGTCTCCTTAAATCCAGTGAATTAAAACCGAAAAATTACTAAGTCAGTTGACCGAAGAAATAATTTAATTATCACCACTAATAATTATCATGTAGGACATCTGACACTATTTTCTAGGTCACACATACGTGTGACACGTGTACACACGTACCAGAGGACAGTAATATCAATACAAATATGTTTTTTTATAAACGAAGAGAACATGACAAGCTAAAAAGGATACAAGTAATAAACAATTTTCGTATTGATTGATTTATGTGCAAACTAGCTGGAGTGTTAAATGTAGTGTAAATTTCGGTACGTTAAAATAATTCATCATAGGGAAGACTTAAAATTAATGAAAAACAGTAACAGATGGTACGATTTAATCTAAAGAACCAATCATTCAGCCAAAATTCAGGCTTTCCTAGATTAAAACAAAACTTGGGACTCATTACAAAGCCCAACTATTGTGAAAAGTAATTTGAAGTTTTAAACACAATGTCTTATTCAAGGCGCTAATAAAAACGACAAACAAAAGTTGTATGCAGGCTGCAGGCAATGAAAATTTATGAGATTTTAGCGCTGTGTTTTTCTATGAATATACTTGTATAAGTTGTACCTAGTTTAAAACATAGTAAAAGCTTGAAATCATAAATAAATATTAATAGGAAGATAACAAAATGAAAAATGTAAGATACAGAATCCCATACACATAATTTACAATAACACTTTTTTGTTACGTAGTCTATATATTATGTCTTTACTTTACTTTAGCGATCATCTTTCGTTCCAAATATATTATGGGAACCAAAGATGGTCACTTACTATATATTGAATAACATTAATTTAAAACAGAAAAGATTATAACTAATGAATGCTTTTATGAGTTGTGGACAGAATATAGCGGCAAGGGTCATGTTCAACATTTTGTTCGAAAATTAAAAGAAACAAGTAATAGCTAATTATCTATTTTACTTGTTTATCATTTTTTAGATATCCCATACTTCCCAATCGGCTTTGTGACTGGATCGACGACAAGGCTGGTGTCTCTCAACCGAGCATAACCCCCGTATTCTAAGACGTATCCTTAACTCCACTTTACACTCAAGGAACGTCTGTCTCTTTCCACCAAATGTTAACTATAAAAAGCAAGTTGAGACAGACGCTCCTTGAGTTAGAGTTGTTCTGGGTGGTAATGCCTCCAAATACAAAAATAAAGAAAGCTACAACAGGCATCAGTACTATCAACAACATGGTTTATTCTGATAATTAATGAAACACTGAAACTCGGTAACATTAATTGCTATGCAGATGATAGTACTGTTCATATCCAATAGAGTACTTCAATAGGAGATATCAATCCAAAAGAGTACTTTGTCAAATTAAAGTATTATATGTCGACGGTCTTTGATCGGCGAACTGGACCTTATATCTACATAGAGGTCGAAGAATCTAGTCCAGTTCGATTCCAGTAAAACAGAGGCGTCCCAGTTCAATGACGGCAAAGAAATCTTCTGCAAAAACAGCATTAAATAAGCTGGGCGTCCTAAATAATGTGCAGCGATATTTTTAACCGATGCTTCGACTGATGCTATACAAAGCTCAGGTGCGGCCATGTGTATGGAATACGTATCTTCGAGACGGATCTGCTGTTGCATATTCTTAATGCTCTGCAGAAGCATTCGAAGAATTCGAATAACTAACTAAGCCCAATTCTGTAAAATACTGAAGGCGCTGCACTTTCGCAGACAGGTTGTATAATTGAACGTATTCTACCGCCTCTGTCACGGATAGTGCTCTGAAAAACTTTTTAAACTCATCTCCCCTTCCCTATTTTGTTTCCTTACTAGCACTGGCATCAAAATTCATTCTCCTATGGTGGAAGAGTAGCCCACCAGAACTAAAATATTTTACGATTCTTAAATATGTCGCACGATAGAAAGTGGAATGCCGTTCCTGCGTGGACACAACCAATTGTAGCAAAATTGCTATTCTTGGACTTTACATTACCACTTACCATCAGGTGGATGTAAGGTCATATGTCACGCTCCATTAATAAAAAAAATATATAAATAAAATCTTAATTAGCAGTAGTATTAAAATTTTACTACTTTTATTTAAGGAGTCTTTGTTTTTTATTTATTGTAGAGCAAAGGTATTTATTTACGATTAAATGCTTTCAAACATTAGTGAATTGAAGTGAGCTCCTTTTAAAGCATTAATTAAATTATTCGCACCAGCCATCCGATTGTACTTCGTGAGCAAGTTGTATGTTAATTATGTATATATTCGCATAATTAATATGAGAGGAAACTAAATGCCTATTAAATGTCTCGTAAACGTTACACGACGTAAATTTCATGTATTCTTAAGGCTCACTATACTATAATATATTATAGCGCATATGTATGTCTGCGACAGTTATATTCATGATAATCAATTCATAAAAATACGTAGGAAAATTGTATCGTGTGTAGTGCAATTATTTTTTTGCGCTTAAATACGAATATACCGGTTTGTACCGATAATAAAATTTTTAATACACATGGTAGCTGAGTTGGTTAGACCTTAGAGTCAAAAACAATACAGATAGAGGTCCCCGGTTCAAACCGCGGTGTGATCCATGAGTATTTAATTTAGAAATATTATAATAAATAATAATAATATGTAGGACAATTTACACATATTGCACTGGTCACAAACTAAGCTCTAGGCTTGTACACATAGTGTACCAGAAACAACCATATAATACATATTATATTTTATAAACACGCAGACCATGACAAATTGTACAGAAAAAACGTACAATTATTTTTTGCCATGGGTGGGAATCGAAACCACGACCTCCGGATACATACGGAGGCTGTCGAAATATAAATATATATGCTATGGTTTGACTACAGTACCTCGGAGGTCACGTTAAGCTGAGGTCGCAGTTTCACTATCCTAACTCGTGTAAATGTTTATAGTAGATGGGTTATTAAGTCTATACAATCACTGTGACGAGCTAGACACTGGTTTGGTGTAGACTCATTTACCTACGTCTACGACGATGTGAGAATTAAATCCCACTACTGGGTACCCTGAGTCCGTCTCGATAAGGCACTCGTGGTGGTAGTTTATATATAATTTGTAGTAGTTGCTAGTATTTTCTCGGACAAAGAGGGTATTAAACTCTGTGAGACTGTTTGTATAGACGTCTTTAATCCTGTTTCGCTGTCACACAAGCCGGGGATGCAGCGTTCAATCTCCTTTCACGCTATGGACCTGACTCTATACAGGTAAACTGTTTCAGTTTTTTTTTCAGTTTCATATTGCGTTGTGTTCTCCATTATGATAAATGTAGTGCAGCATATAAACACGCTTAGCCCTGATAATATGTACGATATTCTGACAGTATCATGATTTGAAGGTCTGATAGACGTGAAATGAAGATGTATGTACGTTAAGTTGTCGATCCCGGTTTCACTATACCAACTTGTGAAACTGTTTATACATGGGTTATTGAGTATATTCAAACATCGCGACGAGCTAGCCACTTATTCGGTGTAGACTCATACCATCAGCTACGACGACGTGGGATTAAAACTCCTCCGCTGAGTACCCTGGGGCCGTCTAGGCATCTAGGACGCCGAAAGGCACCGGTGATGATATGCATATGCAAGATGTATATCATCTTCTGATGTTCAGTATTCGCCTTTACTACTTTTGACTAAGTCACTCGATCGTTGACCTTTACCATTACCTAAACTGGGATATAAATATATATGTATTAGAAATATTATTTATATTTATGGAAGTAAAAGAAGCGTTCTAAATTGCGATTACGCTGCAATCTCATGGTATGGCTTAAGCCACACACCTCTAACAGTTAAGTGTCTTTAAACTGCTAATACAATTAATTAAAACTCAAGATTTACAATTGAACCCTTGGATTATGCATGTGTTATAAATGAAGGTCACCACCAAAGTCAAGATTACCAAAGAAAGTTCAAGAGAACTGGGTTCCAATAGAGCGGCCCAACTATCTAATGGATTCCTAATCCAAGTCGAACGTTTACGTCCCTAACAGGATCAACCTAAAGCTGATTACACTAATCCTATGATGCAAACCTTGTTCCCCAACGATACCGAACTTGATACAACTTTATTTATAGAGAGGAAAACAAATTAACTAGATATTATATGTTTTATGATATTATATTTTATTTCCAACGATTTTATAAACATCCAGATAAAGGATATAGAAAAATTTACTAAAATGATTTTGCCTTGAGTAGGAATCGAACTCACGACTTCGCATATAACACCAACGAGGCGCGGAGTAACCATTAACAAGATCAAGGAGGCGCTTATTTCAAGGTGCGGTTACGAAATGTTCGATGATTTGACGATAACGTAGCGCTTATATTAAAGTAGACTTGCAATACCATTTCGTCTTGGTCGCCGCCCATTTTGTAACCATATTATTTAGCCAGTATAGTAGGAAGCGAACAATACTCTTAAACAGTGCTTAATGTTAAGTATAAGCAAGTCACATGTCAAAGTCACATGCCGTGCCTTATATTATAAAAAAAAAGTGTATTAGGAGGCTTCTCATTAATGTACCTAGTCCATTCATAGTATTGTCTATACGCGAATAGCAGTTTGGTTGTTAAAGGAACTGTCCATTTAATACAAGGACTTGCTCTATATTGTGCAGCATATATATTAAAACTATATGCACCTACTTGTGGATATAATAAAAGCAAATTTAGACGGGTCCAGTCCAGTATTTTAATCCAGTAACGCTGGATCATTACTAGATCGATGTAAATTGGAATGCATTCAATGCGCTGCAATTTTGAAATACGGGAATCGAATAATTTTGCCTGCGTGTGCATTGCCGGATATAACGGCAAGTGGCGAACAAATCTGACCACGGGGATAAAATAACTTAGGGTATATAGCGGAGTTTAATTCCCACCTGGATAGTATGGGTTAAAGTGGTGGTGTTTGTATAGACTTTGGTTTGTAGAGGGTTTGAACCGGTGATCTAAGTGCTTTTGGGAATGTTCTAACCAACTTCAACTGTAAATATGTTTTTGACTGAATTTTTTCGTTAACTGCAACTATTTTGTTATATAAATTAAAATAAACAAAAAAACATAGTAATTAAAAAAATAAAATTACTTAAAGTCAAAGTCAAAGTCAAAAATATTTATTTCATGTAAACCTTTACAGGCATTTATGAAAAGTCAAAAAAAAAAAAAGTATATATGAGGTCCAAGTGCACAGGCCAGGTCGCCATTCCTCCCACAGACAAATGTTGAGAATATAATACAAAATAAACAAATCGTTAACTATTAAACTATTGTCCTTGCGGGAGAAAAAAAAAAAAAAAACAACCGAACACACACTACATAACCAACCAGTTTAAGACTAGATGGTTAGCTGGTTCCATTGACCTGTCAATCGTTGACTGCTCTGCAAAAGTGCCACCAAGGCGACCAACCCAATAGACCTATACATACTACGCCCCAAATATACATACTTTAATATAGGTAATCAAAATATATAATAAGGTATCTTTTAGGGCGCAAACGCTGATCACAAGTCGATCGCCCCAGAGACACCCTGGAGATGAGACACCGTACCATCGGAGGAGCATGGTCCTGCATGGTTATTGACTTAAACCTATGCTTATAGCATGTGGTATATACTCTCATCCTACTGAAGAGCACGCGTAGAACACCCTAAGGCAGATATACTATCTTACAATATTGAAAGTACAGAATTACAGAACACATTCCTTTGATGCCAGCAGAAGATTTTTCGGGATGTGGTAGTCTGATGAAAAACAACTAGGTTTTCACGAGACTACATCATTGTTTTCTTATGGTAGTCCTCTTTCAGGGCGCGGTTGCGAAACGGGCAGCGGTTAATTTGGGGTAATTCGTAGTGCAAATTCGTCCTTGTTGCCGCCCATTTCGTAACCGCATCGTTTAGGCAGCGTAATGGGAGCGACCAATATTGTTAAACAACAATTATTGATCGTCATTCGTCCCCATTCATAGACGCTGTAGCTCTGCTTAACATCAAGGTCACATGCTGTGCTCCTATAAAAGTAAAAAAGTCTTAAAAGAATACTTAGAATAAACGTCATTTAAAGAATTCATAAAATGTATTCCTAATTGTTTAATAACTCAAAAATGTTCCTAACTACTTTATCACAATTATAATGTAACTTACGAGTAGCTACGCTCACATAAACCGTCCAGGTTTTGAGCGTAACTTATGTTGTAAAATTGTAAATTTTTCATGTGAATAAATAAATAATATATTAGTAGTAGACAAAAAATAATGAATCTAGATCAATACTAAAAACGTTACATTATTGTTTAATACCTGTAGCATATATAGAATATAATACCTGTACCATTTTTAGGTGGGAGGAAGGTCTCTATAACTTCGTTAGGCGGACTGACCGGTCTCGTTACCACCTTGGGCGGTAACGAGACCGGTCTATATTATATTCTATAGTTTTTTCTAGGTATACTTTTAGACTTTTTTACTTTACGCAAAAACCGTCAAGTGACCTAGTCATTATTCGGTTTTAGTATGTGGGTTCACCGGTTTTCAGGGGGAAACTGCATCGATTTATTTTCGAGGTGGCAATCTCCTTTCAGAGTGCGGTAACAAAAAGGGATGCTTGAATTGACGATAAAGCAGCGAGTATTATAAAATATACTCGTAATGCAATTCGTCATCGCATAATTTAGCCGGCATAGTGGGAGCGATCAATATTGTTTAAGAACAATTATTGATTGACTTTGTAGGTCTGCTCTCCACCAGGTAGATACAAAGTCACAAGTCGTGCTTAAGTAAAAAAATTGCCATATTTTTAAAACTCAAATTGGATTCAATTTTTTTTATATAAGAAACAATTTTATTATGGAAAAAATAATAACAAAACAGATGCGAAAAATTATGCAAATGTAGACGTTTTTGTGTCGTAATATTGTGTCAAGATTAAGCGACAGTGACGACGATGTTGTACTTTGTTATCAGCTCATTCATCTCGCATATGTCCTTTGTGGGACGCGTGATATTCCGCGACATTTCGGTGCTAGTTTGCAGTAGAAATTCTGCTATTTAGACACATTATCTTGTGTAACTAATGATAGTCATTAAAATTTTCCCTAATATTAAAGTTATAGCTGTATTTATTTACTAATAAATCACAACCGATTATTTGGTTTTCTTTTATAGTATATCTGAAAATTATATGTAGTTTACATTTTTTTAAATGGAGCAAAGCATGAAATGCAAAACATTGTACCTGGTGGTGTGATGTTTATTAGTTATGTATGTATCATCACGGGTGCCTTACGGCGCCCGAGACCGCCTAGTCGGCGGTTACGACGTATATTGAAGAGAAGGTTGTAATTTGATCGTGTTAACTAATAAACGGTGTGTTCCAATGAGTTTTTAATTAAAAAATTTATGTACTCGTAAATTTGTTTGACAACACCACTATAGTACCTCGGAGAGCACGTTAAGCTGTCGGTCCCGGTTTCACTATACCAACTTGTGAAACTGTTTATAGATGGATTATTGAGTCTATTCAAAACATCGCAACGAGCTAGCCACTTGTTCGGTGTAGACTCATACCATCGGCTACGACGAGGTAGGATTAAAACCTCTCCGCTGGGTACCCTGGGGCCGTCTAGGCGGTCTCGGGCCCCGTAGGCACCCGTGATGATACATACACATACATATATAATAATAAATTTATGATTTATATTACAAAGTTTCTTACAATAACGTCTCGCACGAACGTAATCCTTTCATAATATATTTCCATTAATTTCTATACGTCGATGTTATATAATATTTTTATTTTGCGTGATTTATTTCGATTTCGTAGGTTTGCTTGGTCTCTGGTAATAATTTGTATTTCGTACAATGTTAGAACGTGATTTACGAGCTATAATGTTGACAAGTTCAATAATAAAATTCGTCAATAAAAATATAATAATATTCTTTTTACGGTTCTTCGCTCAATAATATTATAAAATATATATACAGTCCCTGGCCATATTATTAGACGCTCTGCAATTTTTTTTTTACATAATTCCATATTGAATAGGTACAATATTTGATGCGATTAATAATAAAATTTATAACGTTTATTTAGTACACAAATTATATTATTGAATTTTATATATATTTTTGCCAAGTGATATAAAGTTATTATCTTAGTCTTCTGGAAGGTATCAATCAGAGTTTTTTTTTTACGTTACTATCTCCTTAATCGATAAATCTCCATCAATAGGATCTTTTTATTTTGTTGGACTATCAAAATAAGCTTATCTGATTGGTGGAAAAATTAACGCAGTAGTATAACTGGATAGTAAACGTTACAAATTTCACACTAGGGCCTCTAATGTTTTCGAATTTACTAAGTGTTAAGGACTATATTCTATTCTATAAGTAACAATTTAATATCACATAGAAAAATTCGATATGAAATTCAATAATACAAAAAAAACTTAAGCATCCTAAATAAATGTTATATTTTACGAATCATCGCAATAATAATATTCAAAGCATAATTATTAGAAATCATATAAAAAATGCAAAAAGTGCGTCTAATAATATGGCCAGGGACTGTATTATTAATAATATAGATACTATTGGTAAAGAACAAAATTTTTCATGTGAATTTTATTTGGCTTTATAGTTATATTATAAGATATTGGATTACCTAAAATAACGCATGGGTACTTTACCATAAAAGGCCTCAGGTACCTAGCTAAAATACGTAAGTATATATTATAAAAACTCATTGGTACACCAAGGTTTGGATTTGTGACCAAGGGTTTTAAATCTACGATCTCAGTAAAGGTTTTATATATTTTATAAACGCTTCAGTTATGTTACATTAAGGAGCCCCAAAACCGTCAAAACGTTAACGAATGGTTATACCGATTGACGGACTGAAAATGATGACATCTATAACATACTACGTACCCAAAAACATTCCAGTGACAATTAAAAAGCGCGATCATCTGTCTGAGGAAAAACGTCGGCTACCAATATAAGAGAGAACGCGCACTAAAGACTTTTAATTCCCTCAACGATCAAACTGTCGTCTAACTAAAAGTACCTAGATATAGTTCGCGCTAGGTCTAAAACCGCCGTGGCCTTTAGGACCTTCTTTGACCTTCAGCGAAAGAAAAATGTACCATCACGGGTAAAATGTGACTATGCTATGTGCATTATCAAAAAAGTCTCCAAATTACTTATATAATTTAAGTCTAATATCACATATAATTCATAAATATATATATTCTATATGTTTGAGAGATTGTGCAAGATTTTGCCCGTATGTAGTTACCCGCATATTATCAAAGTTAGATGAGCAATGTTAACATGTAATCTGAAACAAGAATAGGTAATACATTTCCCATATCACCCAGTTTATTAGGTATAGAATAAATTCTATAAGTATTTTACATATACATATATAATATCACTAGTGCCTTACGGCGCCCGAAACCGCCTAGGTGGCCCCAGGGTACACCCAGCGGAGGGATTTTTAATCCAACCTCGTCGTAGCCAATGATATGAGTCTACACCGAACAAGTAGCTAGCTCGTCGCGATGTTTTGAATAGACCCAATAATTCATCTATAAAAAGTTTCACAAGTTGGTATAGTTAAACCGGGACCGACAGCTTAACGCACTCTCCGAGGCACTATAGTGGTGTTGTTAAACAAATGTATTTTTTTTTAACTTGGCCACCACGTATATAATACGTGGTGGCCAAGTTGGTTAGACCTTGGACTTAAAAACACTTAGGTCCCTGGTTCGAATCCCGGCGTGTACCAATGAGTTTTTAATTTAAAAAAAAATACATTTGTTTAACAACACCACTATAGTATTTATAATTATTATTAATATATAAGTATTTTAGTACTTACTTAAAAGATTTTATTCTGTCTATTTAAATTTTGAAATTTTTTACTATAATGTTAAAAAAAATAGGTTAGAGAAGGACTTTTTAATTAAAAAATAAATATATATTATAACAAAATAATTTCCTATAGCTACCAGCTGACGCGAATATAAAAAAAAAATAAGTATACGCCTGTACCTTATGGCAATATATGTAGTTGTATTTTAGTACAGTATTATGATTTTATGTACAGTGTTTCTATTATATTTAAAATTACATAAATTTTTATATGTTACAACTTTGTTATAGCTTTATGTACTTTTTTGTAACATTTTATTTATTTTCTGCACCCTTGAATACAATTTTCACTCTCCCAAAGGATAGCGGGTAGATAATGCCTAAATAAAATATAAAACAAATGGCGCCTTTTATTGAAAAAAAAACACCTGCTAAATGAAATACCCGTCCGATATGTTTTTTTTTTCAAATACTTTAAATTTTTTGAATTTTGGGCACCTATTAGTAGAAATTCCAATTTTCCCGAAAAAAAAAACGCTCCTCAAACTTCAGGTCGGGGCATGGGGCTGGGGTTAGAATATGGTAATTTTTTCAACATATTAACTTGGTGGTACGATAGTACTTCAACGGTCTTAAGGTACCCACAGGAAGGATTTAATTCCCATCTTAAGGTAAACCCAACAAGTGGAAAACTCTTCGTGATGTTGGATAAACTTCAGTTTTGTAAAGTTGGTACAATGATTCTATGAATGATAATATATTCCGCCCACCATTTTTATATAATGATACTGTGTTCGACAGCTTAATATACTCTCAAAGGCACTATAGTGGTGTTGTCAAACATTAATATATTGTTTAAATCAAAAACAGTCATTGGTATTTTTTTTTCAATAATATATATTTTATTAGTACTCGAATGTGCCGATTCTTCACAAACACTTAAAAGTAATTTTTCACGTTCGTAATAATAATTGTTATTTTTAAAATAACTCCGTTATGTTTTTATTAATAATTGTTCTCTTTTTTTCTTTTTTTTTAAATATAATATAGTTTTAAGTTTCTTATTTTTTAGTATTTTGGTTGGGTTAGGTTAGTAACAATAACACACTCACACATGATCATGTTGGTGCACACGTTGTTTTAAGCAACATCCCGATCAAAATATTATGTTATTGTTACCTTTTTAAATTATTGTTTTTGATTCGTTTGTGTGTAAATTAATAAAATAAAAATAAATAAAATTAGACATATCATATCGCATAAATTAGACATATCATATCACATAAATTAGACATATCATATCACATAAATTAGACATATCATATCACATAAATTAGACATATCATATCACATAAATTAGACATATCATATCACATAAATTAAATAATCACCATTAAGTAGCCATTATGAAGTAAGTATTTAATAACGGGCAGCCACAAAACGATGTCAAGCACCAAAATTTGCATTTTAGAAGCGCAATTAGCAATGATAAGTAATTTAAGAATATTTCTTGCTACGGTGAAAACTTAATGAATTGTTTAACAAGACGCTAAGTAGGTAGGTTGTTACAATTTAATACCTGCTTAATATTCAGAAAGCATCTGAGGACAATCTCTTGGGCAATTTATAAGAGGATGTTTTCCTTTAAGCTGTCGAATTTTGTTGTTTAAATATAATTCATAATTTGCTTGACTAAATTGATCTTGATACAGAATTAAGTTTTAGTGTTAAGTTTTAAAAGAGGAAATGTTTTTAGAATTATTTTTACGTCAAATGTATATACTGTCGCGTGTAGTTCGTTAATGAAATATATTATATTTAAATATACATACTACTTAACGAATTAAATACATTTTATAAAAAATAATAAATTCTTAAATAAAAATAAAATAAAATTATTAAGAATAAATATTTTATAAAATAATATAATATATTCTAATATATACACCAGTATAGTGCCTCGGAGAGCACGTTAAGCTGTCGGTCCCAGTTTCACTGTACTAACTTGTGAAACTTATAGATGGGTTATTGAATCTATCTACACATCGCGATAAGCTAGCCACTTGTTCGGTGTAGCCATTGGCTACGACGAAGTGGGGTTAAAAACCCCTCCACTGGGTACCCTGAGGCTGTAAAGGCTCGCGCGCTGTAAGGCACCCGGTATGATATACATATTTTCTAATATCTACCCATCTTGCTCACTATGCTAGTGAGCCAAATGCTGGCAACATTGCCTCGCTATAAATTTTAAAAAAAAAAACTGTGTGAAGAAAAAGCTTTTTTCTAATAAAGTTAAAAAGATTAGCACCTGCTTAAGGATAACATTGTACTAATTTAGGTCTACTGTTTCGATACCATACAGGTGAAATAACAGACAAGTGACCTATAATAGTTAAGTTTCGGTTTTAGTCTGTTGGTTTACTGGTTTTCAGGTAGACTACTGCTTCTATTTATTGTCAAGGCGGTAATCGCCTTTCAAGGTGCGGTTACGAAACGTTTATTTGACAATAGATCAGCGAGGATGTTAAAATAGACTCGTAACTCAAATTCGTCAGTATCGCTACTCATTTCATAACCGTATAATTTAGCCAGCATAGTGGAAGCTGTTTACAATGTTTTGATCGACCTCTTTCATTGATTTGCTTACCATCAATAGATAAGACAGTCTTATACCTCAAATCGTATAAAATTCTATCTTTCGACGTCGAGTTGTACCCCGTGGAATAACTTTTAGTAGCTACATAAGGATATACAAAATAATATTTACCGAAAAAGAAAAAAAATATCTCTAATATCGCCTTAGAAAATAAATTTCACGTCAAAGTTCTCAATATTATACCTACCTATTTTTTTTTTCCAGAATCAATTAGCTTTATTATCATACAATATTATTCACCAATTAAAATTTTAATTAAACATATAATAAAAAAATATTTTTCATTAATACTTTATACAATATTCAACCTTATTTCTTGCGGGCTTAGTACTATATATAGCGATGCAATTTATATTTTTATTCCTGGTATGAGACTGCCTTTTAATATTTAGAACTAGAATATTTCATTTTAGTATTTAGTCACTACCAGACAATAAAAATCGCATTCTAGATCGTTAAACTGTGGCATTTCCTATTCAGGTCACATCTTATTTAGGTAATTAAATTCGGCAACGCTCGCTGCCAACGAAGTCCGTGTTATAGTCTACAATGAAGCCGTATAGAGTCGTAATAATAAACTCCAAATAAGACCATCTTATGGAGTTATTGTTCACAATAAATTAAAACATTTTACTGCCTTGCATACGAATAAGTAACACATATGTTTAAAGCTTAGTACAGCTTAGAATTTTATGACAGTCTTTTATGTTTTATTTTGTGTTCGTAACCCAAAATTGTTAATATATCGTCGTTTTTCAAACTTTTCTGTAGTTATTTCTTTTTAATTTAATATAAATACGTATTTATTTTCTTCCAATGAGTTTTTAATTTAATAATTTATGTACATTTGTTTAACAACACCTCTTTAGTGCCTCGCGTTAAGCTGTCGGTTCCAGTTTCACTATACCAATTTGTGAAACGTTTTATAGATGGGTTATTGAGTCTATTTAAACATCACAACGCCACTTGTTAGGTGTAAACTCATACCATCGGCTACGACCAGGTGGGTATCAAAAATACCCTCCTCTGGGTACTCTGAGGCCGTCTAGGCGGTCTCGGGCCCCGTAAGGCACCCGTGGTGATATTTATTCATTTTATAGTAGCTGGGACCCGCGAATTCACCGCCGTTTAATTAACAATAAGTCGGGGCGAAAATATAATACTCGCGATAGAGCTCTCTATTGGTGAAATTTTTTTTTAAATGGAGTAGTTTCTAAGTTTATTCAGAAAAAAACAAACAATTATATATTTTCTCTTTATAATTGTAAGTATCAAAAGAACCAAAGACTTTCAGTATACTTAAAACTTGTGAATTTGGGTAAAACGTCCCTAGTTCCAAAAAAATAAAAACCATCACGGGTGCCTTGTTGGCTCCAAGAACTATTTAAACGATGGAGGGATTAACCCATCTTCTTTTCGCCGATGGTATTTGGAGGATGGTAAGTGGCGAGCTTGTTGCGGTAATTTTAATGGTATATTCTCGTTGTATAAAGCGGTTACCCATCCCAGGTCCGGTCTTGTTGTCAATGCTTAACCTTATTTTTAGTTGCGTAATGACTTAGCCACTACACTGGGACTACTTTTAATAAATATATTTGCCCTAGTTCCAATGATATATATAATAATAACAATAATATGTAGGACAATTTTATTTACACATATTGCTCTGGTCACAAACTAAGCTCTAGACATACTATATATAATATATATATTATATTGTGCGGTTTATGAAATGAACCCTGAACAATTTTGAACTTGAAGATAATGTATAAAACATGCTAAAGATATCATTACTCCTTACCCACAAGAGGAAAGCAGGACTAATGGTGTGTATATTCATAAAATGAAACCAATAAAAAAATATTGTTTAATTTAACCCGTTGGTTCAACCCTACCAAATTCCCTCATATTATCTCACCTCGAAAGTCGTCGGGATGGAAGAATGAGGTCAATTGAGGTCAAGTAACTGACATAAACGAAATTTTGGCCCTGAGGTTATTTATTGACCTGGGCTATTAGACATCATATAAGCTCTATTAATCTTTGATTTTAACCTTATTTGTATTTCTATTGCATGTGAAGTTTTCAATATCTGATTTTTGGTTTTTATACTTATTATTTCATGATTAAATTTTTAAGTTATAAATTTAGAGGTAAGTCTAACTATTGATTTTAGATTAAAGTTTATAAATTCAGTAAAAGGTTTTATTCTGAACATATAGTAACGCCTGAAAATATCCCGTGTCAACTTAAAAATATTTTTGGCAATGTATAAGGAATAACCCTTGCCGCCTACGGAATGCTAATGCCTAATAGAAATTAGCCCAATTATATATTTTTAATGTTTTCCATATTTAAAGAAAATCTGAAAATATCATTATTATTTAAAAATGTTACAAACGGTCAAGTTAAATTTCAGAAATAATATATTATTAAATTGACCATATAATAAAAACTTTTTAATTAAAGGTAAACCTATTTAAGGTTACCTCAAACAGATATATGATCAGAGTAGTACTTCTATATTTTTTTTATATCACACAAAAAGGCAATGAAAAATAACAAAAATCGGAACGCGACCTTAAGAAGTTTCAAACGGCTAAAAACGTGTATATGTTATTTTTTGTGATATCAAAGATTTTTTAAATGAAAATGAACGTAGTATTGGTTTAAATATTACTTACTCGATCTTAATTAGGTGGTCTTCTTTATAAAAAATATATTAACTTTTGCAAAGGCACCCAAAGTTTGATTTATGATTCTCAAAATATTACTTTAGTTGTCATTTTAAAACTTAACAGTTTTTTTATTAAGAAATTATGTAGGTAATTAGGATCGAGTAAATAAAATCTACAGCTCCATCTACTTTTTATTTCCAAAAAAAATATTTGAATATCACTGAAAATAATATTTTGATGATTTTTGACGCTCGAGCTCGCGAATCCTTTCCTGTGCACTTAAGTGCGCCAATAGCATTCGTACTTGACTGCTGTTTTATGCAACACAATTATCGTATGCGCCAAGCCTAACAGACGCCGCCGCGGTATCTACCCCTGTCTGTACGATAGGCTGCATTTTACGGCTCCTAATAAAAAACGCTGTTAATGTTTGCAGAAACTCGTGAAAGTTCGATTAACCTAATTTTATGTCTTTAGCAACTAGGACACGTTTTGACAAATGAAATCTCTTCGAAATGAAAAAAAATACTAACATGTAGTAGTTATATGCAGTTTATAGTCCCAGTTTCACTATACCAACTTGTGAAACTGTTTATAGATGGGTTATAGAGTCTATCCAAACATCGCGAGCTAGCCACTTGTTCGGTGTTGACTCATACCATCGGCTACGACGAGGTGGTATTAAAAACCCCTCTGCTGGGGACCCTGAGGCCATCTAGGCGGTGCCGTAAGGCACCCCTGATGATATATTCACACTTTATTAACATAAATCATAATAAAATAAACAGTGTATGTGTTAAAAATCTCAAAATATTATTAGTACCCAAAATCGTACTAATAATATTTTGTCATAAATGGGAATCGAACCCACAACATATATATACAACGGCGGCGGTCGAATCTTAACGAGGCAAAAGTAGTTAAATAGTTGTAGGCATAGAGACACGAGGCAAGTTGTATAAATTCTAAAAGGATACTGGATTAATCATTGAAAAAAAAGGAGAAAGAATTACTAAACTCCTATTAATAGTAATTTGTGAAGTTTGTACCGGAATGGGTCACGATCGATCTCCTAGACAGCAGTCATCAGAAGGACCATTATATCAAACAGAATGGCCGCTACCTGACTTGCCGACACGCGTTACGTGTTAGGGCTTTGAGCTGCGCAAATAAAAAATGGAGGCACTGCAAAACTATAGACGTGATCTGAATTTTTTCACCTTACTGTAATAAGTTAAAACTTTAATAATAATATTGAGGCATAAATATTATAAAAAAATATATGGAATATTGGTCATTTTGTCGTTAAGAAAAAAAACTAAAACTAAACCTTCCTACTTATTGTTGATCGAAGCCTACCTAAGAAGAAACATATCTAGTCTTATTTTTTGGTTTATTTTAAATGTTTATTGCATACAAAATACAAAGCCGGACTTAATGCCGCTAGGCATTCTCTATCAGTCAAACCTTCGGGACAATCAAAGCAGTTAATAAGTGAAGTAGGGGCAATATATATTAATTATACTCTATGGATGCATATATACAGTAACTGAGTATATATAATGCAATGAATATTATTTAAAATATTTACAATCTAATATACACTACTTAAATATATATATATATATATATATATATATATATATATATATACATACATAAAAAACTACATATACACAATACTACCAACTACAAAATGAGAAGGAACAAGTAACAAAGTGGAAACGAGTAGAATAATGAAAGATACCCAATAAAAACTACCTATGAATTTAGATAATAATCATAAACGCTTTTTTTTAAATAGGACTCTATTTGGCGATTGTCTTATTTTTACTGGTAATTTATTCCAAATTCTTGCAGCGACAACTGCAAACGATTTAGGTATTATAAGTCTGTTGGTTTACCAGTTTTCAGGAGACTACTGCCTGTACAAAGTGAATTTACGATCAGGGGCCTTATTCTACAAAATGAATTGTATATCAACTGAAACTAGGTTAAAATTTTCTATATTTCTCATGCACAATGTGTCATAATTTGCCTATAGTATGCCGTTGATATCGAATAATAAATGTTTTTTATATAAATTTTTTCTTCTAAATATATTTTAAAAAAACAGGAATAACAAGTTTTGTTTTAAATATTTAGCCTTTATTTAATCAAAATCCACATTAATAATTAAAAAGATATAAATTTTTAAAATTGTATTATAAACCTCATAGCCGCGTCGATTTATGTATGCCCCCGAAGCGTACTTGGAATATAAAAGAAAAGCATTAAACGACTTTTTTTGAATCTTAAGTGCGTGGCCGGGGGCAACAGCTAGTCTTTCATAAAATATAATAAGATTATTATAGGAAATGTCTTTCTACTTTTCAACTATTAACTAATGAAAGAAAATGTTTATTATATAAATTGACATTTTTCCACTGCAGCTCGTAAAAGGGAAAATTCTGTACTGTCATAGAAGGCACAGAGCACGTTCCTGTTATGTTCTTACCGCGTCGTATTTATAATACGTGTAGAGTCGTGTTAGTATTGGATTTATATAAAAAGCTTATGGTTTCATATTTTCTGCTTTGTAGAAAAGTTTATTTGAAATTTTAACGCTGCGATTTGCTAGCTTGGGCTAGGTTTGAATTCCACCATTTCTATCATGTAAAAAAAGGAATGTTATCTCTATTATAATGGTTTATTTACTTAATATTATATTGTTATTTTTTTACTATAGTATCCGAGGGTCCTCTACTTAAGTGAGGTGTAAAAAAAAAATCTTAAAGAAAAAAACAACACATTTTTTATTTAATTTTAACGCATAGCACTTAGCCTTATTGAATCGATTTCTTAGCCAAAAACAGCCGTCTTTACACATAATACGAGTAAAATTATAACAGGCTGATCTCTGTCCATTATAGATATTGTAAAAAAGTCTTTATTGGAGCAACAAAACCTAAAACAACAGATTTTAGAATTTATATTTGTCAGTCTGTCTGCCTGTATGTTTTTATACGCATCAGGCAAAAAATACTGCATGGAATTGAATGCAGATTTTATCCATGTATTGCTAGAGGCCTAACTTAAAATATAGGCTACATTTTAAAGTTACACAAGTTTTTACGTGGTGGTCGAGTTGGTTAGAGCTTGGACTTACAAACACTTAGGTCCCTGTTTCGAATCCCGGTGTTTACCAATGAGTTTTTAATTTAAAAAAATATGTACATTTTGTTTGACAGCACCACTATAGTGCCTCGGAGAGCACGTTAAGCTGTCGGTCCCGCTTTCACTATACAAACTTGTGAAACTGTTTATAGATGGGTTATTGCATGAAACGCTACCGCGTTTTTTTAGCTTCATGGGTTATTGAGTCTATTCAAAACATCGCGGCGAGCTAGCCACTTGTTTGGGATAGATTCATACCATCGGCTACGACGAGGTGGGAATAAAACCCCTCCGCTGGGTACGTCTAGGCCGTCTCCGGCGCCGTAAGGCACCCGTGATGATATGTATGTATTTATTTTAAAGTAAAACAAGTATGCAAAAGTTTGTTACTCAATCATGCTAGAACTAGAAATAGCAAAAAGTGATGTTTTTTTTATAATACCACGCACACGAAGTTACAGTACCAGCTAGTATATAATATAAGTTAATTATGAATAACGTAAGTTATTTAAAATTTTAATTAAAAATAACTTGCGTTGGTCGCACAATTTTCGATAAAAGTTATTTCAAAAATTTGTGCAACATCACTGAAAACAATATGCAATTATTTTACTCATCACGGTTTTGCCAATTAGTGAGTCCAACTATTATGTTCGCTCTATCAGTACATAACGTAGTTACAATATTTATCATTTAGTTTTGCTTTCGATAATAAATTGTTGTAATTTGTTAACGTCAGTATATAAATAAAATATGTTTTAATAAACGCTGATTAAAACATTTTTTCAGTGTTATATTAATTAGTATGTAGTTAATACAACCCTGTGTATGGGAAATATGGCAAATTTTTACCTATTTTCAATTTATACACTATTATTTTTGTAGAATAAGGCACGTGATCATATAGTCACCTGAAAACTGGTAAACACGCAGACTCTTTTTTCTTAAAGAGAAAATGTTCATACGTTCCAAAAATCCGTCAAGTGACATACGTAGTCATGTCTCGATTTTAGTCTGTGGAATCGCCGCTATTCAGGAGGCTACTGATTGATGCCGTAGCCTCCTTTCAGGCAGCGGTACAAAATAGGCAGTTGGATGGACGATGAAGCAGCGAGGATATTAAAATAGTTTCGTAATGCAAATTCGCTGTCCGTTCCGTAGCATTTAGCCGGAATAGTGGGAGCAATCAATGTAGTAATATATTGATCAACCCGATTGATGGGCATTGGTCCAGGGTGTAATTGTGGACTTATATCTGCGCTGCTATGTTATTTTTATAATACTTTGAACCAATTAATGAAGTTTGTAGTTTCTTAGCAACAGTTAGAGAATCGGATTATATTCTCGAAATGTCCACGTACTGCGTTCGATAAGGATACGATACGATACGATTTTTCAACCTAGGGCCTATTTAGTAAACAAGACAATTATATTTTACAATGGCAATTTATAATATATTGCTTGCTTTAGTTTGTTCAAGGGAAATAAGTCAAACTAAACTAAACAATAAATGTTATTGTCATTGTACAATTAAATAGTCCATGTTTATGAAATAGACTTTTGATTATATATTTTTATTTCCTAAGGCAGACTCGCGTAACGGGTATATCGATCACCAAATTCAGCCAATTTTATAAAAGAAATGTGATTAAAATTAACCAATAACAACTTTTACCATGTATTTGAGATCTGGGGCTTTATTCCGAGTTCTGACACGTTCACCGTCGCGCATTTTGCGTAAACTATAAATATTGAAATATAAGTTCTATCCTATTAAATATAGAGTTGAAATTTCAATGCTCAAAATTGCGAAGAAATTGTGTATTTCAAGATGGCGGAATTATTATAGCCAACCTAATACAGACTATATATCCATTGAAATAGAACTTATATTTCAATATGTATAGTTTACGCAACGTCTTGTCGTCTTTAGCGGTTGCAAACTCGGAATAAGGCCCCTGATTTAATATATTTTATATTGGTACAACACTAAAAAAATGCAATTTTACGTCTGCTTCACAATCCTCATCCATCATCCGTCATCTGTTTTTTAAATAGAGTGTGCTATGCGCTGATATTTAAAACTACACATGAATACATTTCATGTTCATTGTAAAAAGTATTCAACTATGAAATTAGTAACACAGCAATTAACGCTTGTTTTATTTTAACTACCGGAAACCGGACCTAAGGTTTATCATTTTTTAATATTTTTATATAACTTTTTAATGTAGTTATGCAATTTTATAAGTTAATTATTAGGATAACCTTATATTAAATATTTAAAGATGCAATGAAAAAAATCCTGGTGGGCGGGACTTGAACCCACGAAACTCACTATCGCGGCAAGGCGCTCAACCGCTGAGCCGACCAGGTTCCAGTCACTCCTCACTAATTTTGTCATTGCTTGTTATCTATTTATACACAGACATTGTACTACTTTTTTATATAGTACAGAAATATTTTTATGTTCCTATAAAAAAAATCACCTCGACGAGTTGACCACTTGTCCGGTATAGACTCACGGTCGTAGACCTTGGCACACACAAAAAAATAGTCAAGTTATAACACTAAAAGTACTTTTGTGTATGTACCAAAAGTGCTCATTTATATGACATACCTACTATAACATACCTACTTATATATGTATTACTATGTTGAGTACATGCTACTCCTAACCTATGTACAATGCAGCGAATGGCACATGCGACATGTATTGGCAATGTAGTATGAAGTATTATCTATAATATATATAACTAATGTTAGGTATTAAGTACAGGTATATTTAGACATTAAGTTAGACATTAAACTTAATAACAATATTTTTTTTAGATACTTTGTTTAAACAACTGTTACGCGTCAAATAAGCCGCTCGTTTCGTATCCACACCCTGAAATGAGACTACTATCTTGACAAGAAATAAATGCAGTGGTTTCTTGAGAACCGGTGATCTTATAGACTAACTCCGAAACATGGCTAGGTCACTTGAAGGTTTTTGCATCTCTGAGCCTAGCGAAGCTAAAGAGGCCTTCTTTCCACCTAAAAATAAATGATGTACCAATGAGTTTTAATAATATATATATAGTTGTACAACACCACTTTTAGCGCTTTGGGGAGCAAGGTAAGCTCTCGGTCCCAGCTTATGAAATACCCACCCAAACCCCTTACCCTTCTATTAAACAATAAATAAAATGTAAAGAATCATAATAATTTACGAACCATCCTGGCAACTAAAATCCAGGTCATTGGTTTTCTAAGTAATAAAAACATAACCATTGATACTTTTTACTTCACACTTTGTACCACAAAGTCGAGTTTAATAAAATTTAAAAATATAATCTTATTTAAAAGTGCAAAGAACGAAGTGTGAAGTAAATTTCGTGATGAAGGAAATGTGTTAGACCTTAGTGCTGGTGCAATGAAATCTCCAATCAAATTAATCCTTTCATGAAGCTCTTAAAAACTTTTATAATATTGCATTGTGTTTTAGAACTTAATTTTAAATAAGATTTTTATTCCATTTAACCTACATATTTGTAGTCAATATGTAATATTTTAATTTTAGGGCACGAAATGTGGCTTTTTCAAATGGTAAGCATACTTTCAAAGGTTTATATATATGGACAATCAATACATTGTTGTTTATCTTCATTGACCGCTCCTTCCACTATGCCGGCTAAATTATACGATTACCAAATAGACGATGACCAAGACGAATTTGCATTACATTACAAGTGCACTTGGGTATTTTCGATACTTTTTTGTAAATTTACTGCCTGTTTCATAACCGCACCCTAAAAGCTCGATACTTGGTCAGCCTGCTATCTACTTATTATTATTATTTAAATAAAATCATTTTTCTATTTTATGCTTTAGGATATATTTAGGCAATGACCGAGTTAGTTAGACCTAAGACTTACAAATACTACAAACATATGTATATTTATTTGAAACACCACGATAGTGTCTGCGACCTGTATGAAGTTAGCTGCCCCAAATATAGTGGCCCTCATAACCCGACCGATTTAAAAGTATAATGAAAATGTGAAGTTAGCAGCCCTTATTTTCATTAATCTCGTAGCATCTCGTAGCCACTCTACAATTCCTTATGAACTCTTCAGAAAAAAAAAAACAATAAAATAAAATGCGATTAGGATAGGATTAGGTGTGATAACTTTTATACTAGACATAATATTCTGATGAAACTTTCTGACTACATAGACCTAGATACATATTATATATATACTTGCTTTTGTAGCTTTACTAAAAAAGCTCAGAATCTTCTAAAAAAATATATGAATTCTATACTTTTTATGAGAATTTATAGTAAAGAGACATTCTTACGGGTTGCAGCTACTACCAGACACAATATTCTAATGATTTTTTTTTTCTATAAAGACAGTATGAATTAGCATTGAACTGTTATAGTCTACTTTACTACCATGTGGAACTGTATAATTAATTGGTTATTGAGTATATTCAAACACTGCGACGATCTGACTACTTGTTTGAAGTAGACCATCGGGTAACCTCAGGCCGTCTAAGTATATACAAATCTTTATTCAATTAAATGTTTATGTTTTCAGTACTATTACTAATTATGCAGATTCACAGTAGATGGCTTCCCGGTAAGACCCCAGTGTGTGAAAACCGCTAACTATTATTACCTGAACGCCTCCGTAGACTTCTCCGGAGGTAGTTGGTTCAATTCCCACCCATAGCAAAAAAACATTAGTTCTTCTTTCTGTACAGTATCATGGTCTGGGCTGTTTATAAAATATATTATGTTTTATATGGTTGTTTCTGGTACACATAGTACAAGCCTAGACCTTAGTTTGTAACCAGAGAAATATGTGTAAATTGTCATACATATAAAAAATAAAAAATAATCAATCCGACTGTCTCCGATTCAGTTGTTTTTTTAATCAATTTTTCATCTGTATTTATATTTTTTATTGGAGTACGGCATATGACTTTGTATCTACCTGATGTTAAGTAGACCTACAAGTCCATGAATGGGGTCGACTAACACCTCGACAAGAAATCGATGCAGTAGTCTCCGGAAAACCGGTGAACCCACAGACTAAAAAAGTATCATGTCCAGGTCACTTGACGGTTTTACATCTGTATGGGTGGTGGTAACGAGTCCGGTCGGTCGGTCTAGCTGAGTTATAGAGGCCTTCCTCCCACCTAAATCAATTAAAATCGATCCGACTGTCTACGATTCGGTTATTTTTTTTATTCTGTTAAATTTCTCATCTTATTATTCTTTTATTTTTTTAATATAGACAAAAATGGAGTGTTTTAATTGTTTAAGCCGTCATTCATGCCAGGGATTAGTTGCACCACGTCAGTTAACCAATACTCTAAACGAGATGTAATTAGTTTTTACGTTCCTAATTTACTATTTACAGTTATTAGTTTGTGTAAGCAATATGTGTAAATTGTTCTACATATTATTATTTCCTATTTACTCGTATGCCATAGTGAAGAGTAGCCTATTTGCTGTATAAATACTGAGACAAAAGCTATTTTAAATAAAGTGTTTCTTTATATAGAAATTACAAAACAATAATTCTCGAATAAAATACATGAAATTTTATACATGTTTACATTAAATTCACATAATTTTATCTTCGCCAAAGTTTGTTTCTTAGACTTCTAACTGGAACAAAGTCAAAATGTATTTCATTTCGAACAAGTTTATCGTATTTATTATTTCACAAATGATTTATAACATTTTCACGTTGTTTTAAGACTTGATTGACTTTTGATTACCATTTATTTGTTGTTTAATATCGCGCTACTACAGATTTTACAAGTTGATATTAGCAAGTCTAAGAATTATTAATAATAATATATATTGCACAAATAAAGTACAAAAGAAGTTTATTTCCGATGCCGATCATGTAATCCTGAGTCTACGCCGCACAAACGGCTAGCATGTCACTGTGTTTGGATATAGTCAATAATGCATATATAAAAAGTATTACAAATTGTTATAGTAAACTGGGACCGACAGCTTAAGGTGCTCTCAGATGTACTATCATCATCATCATCATCATAATCATCATAATCAGACGTAGGACGTCAACTGCTGGGAATAAGCCTCTCCTATCCATCCACAGCTTGCATCCCAGCGAGTTCCTGCGATCTTAATAAGGTTGTTTATCCATCTTGTGGGTGTATCTTGTTGCAGCGCGGTCTTCATTCGACAATTTCGGCCCCATCGGTCTTCTGTATAACTTGCCGCAGCTTGTGAATGTGGTCTATAGCTATAGTTATAGTATAGTTGTTAGGAAGGCTGAAAGTCGTCAAACCTGCGGTCGAGATGATTTTTGAAAGAAAAAGTTCGTTATAAACAGTCCCTCTTTCTCCAGGAAGCCAGCCAGCCTCTGTCCCCTGAGGTTTTGAGGTTGCCCATATCCAAATTGCTCCACTCTTAATTCGTCATCGTTTCTCTTGCTTAGCTTTGCGTTGAAATCCCACATAACCACGACCATAGTGGAGTTGTCAACTTTTGAATTTAAAACTCATGTTTGGATCACATCGGAGTTTGAATCGGGGATCTAAAAACTGTAATGTATATTATTTTGGGTGTTTTTTTTTTGTGTACGTTGACTAAGCTTTACGAAATTTATGACGATTTACGTAATTGCGTATCTTATTTATAAGTTACATAATACAATCAAGCATGACTAGTGGTTACGGTGGTAACCACTAGTCATGCTTGTAGTAGTAATAGTCATCATTATACTGTATCAAATTAAAAGTTAAAGTTAAACTTTTGTTAGTTAATTATTAATAATGACGGTTTTAAGTTAAACGGGTAAAATATTTTTGTCATGGTGCAGCCCACTCATACTGTGCGTCGGTCATCGATCACGTCGATTTACCGAACACTGTGTATATTTAATTTGCATACTGATTTATTGGAAACCAACTACATTTAGGTCGTTTATGGTTAAGTTTCAAATCAATGAACGGATTAAACATAATCTAAGGTTTGGGTTAGGTATCTTAACTATTACGTATGTATATACAGTATAGCACAATGTTACTAATCCAGGGGTTCTTGGTTAGTTCAAGGTTTTAAGGTTAAGGGTAATTCTTTAAAAGGTTTCACACACTGAAGAATGCCGTTATGCATTTAGTTTAAAGTACATATAAGAAGATACTTATACAATCTCAGTGGTAGATAAAAGTCATTTGAAAGAAGAATGGTTATAGCCCATGTATTTTGGGACCAGGCTTAGAAGCCGCGTTCAAAAATGAAAACTATCTAGTTCGATAGAGGAAAATACATATAATAAAATTGTTAATTATATCGAAGTTGGGAGAAAAAAGTTATTCTCATTTGAATTTCAATTTAAGGTTATGTTATGACTAATTATTAGGTTAGTATAGCGAACAATTTCGGTCCGGGAATTATTAACCCGCAAAATTATTAGTAGTGTTTCCTTGTGATGCACTGGCAGAATAATATTATATAATCTGTGGATGATATATCGTCGCTCTTTTTTATTATTATTTATTTTAACATAGTACTGGATTCAAGTCCATCGGCCATATCGTCGCTAAATTTTTATTTTATTTTTATTCCGTTCATGCGATAAATGGTCAAAGGGCATTCAATACTATACGGCCTTTCTTTTTCTTGCAAAAAAAAGTGAAATCTCTCTTTATTTAGTTAAATCTCAATCCAGATAATCAAAAATAATATGTTTTAAAGTATAAAGCATTTTTTTTTCTGCATAATATGGACAAATATACAGAAAAGGCAGAAGAATCAGCACGTAACAAAAGTTGTCAGAACTTTTTTTTCCCATCTTATAAAATTATTTTGAATACTGGAAAATAATGCCTAAATTATCTAATATTAAGTAAGATTATCGGTGTTTGTGAACGCTAAGATTTTGCGGTTGTGTCCAGAATGACCGTTCTCCTTTAAAATCTTTAAATTAAGAAACGGGCTATCGACGTGCGTCCGGTACGGGGCGACAGTTAACACGAGTAGCTTCGTTGCGCTCGTTTTCCGGAGACTACTGCATCGATTTCTTGTCGAGGGGTCTGTCTCCTTTCATGGTAGGGTTACGAAACGGGCTATTGATTTAACGATAAAGCAGTGAGGTTATTAAAATAGACTCGTAATATAAGTATTTATATGGCGACATGGACGTATGTCCATGTTGCCGCCCATTTCGTAACCGCATTATTTATCCGGCATAGTGGGAGCGATCAATATTGTTCAATATTAACAATTGACCCCATTTATGGACTGCTTGTTATGATGCCTTGCTCTGTTTTAAAAAAATCTACCCTTCAGTTCCTCTAAGAAGGCTTATTAAATCATTTGGCTTTGAATCCCAAAAGTATAATTTTCCTATGACTGACTGTGATTATAATTATACACTGAAGCAGTGTCGCTAAAGCTATTATTAAAATACGGAAAACAAATACGGCAGTAAATAAACAAATCGTATAATGGCCCTACATTATATATTGCTAAGTCCGTGCTAGTAATACGACAGTAAATTAGTACGCGATCCACAGAAATAAGTAGTGTCGCGTTATTCTACGAAACGCACAGGTAACGTCGGACGGGGTGCCTCCTATGACATGGTCCCATGACTTAGGAATATGTTTTTGATACTATACTTACTGTCCAGTGCAATTGGGTCGACTGTTAGGAATATTATTGTTATTTTTACTACACAGCCTGTCCTTCGTTCTTCTTTTAATTCGCGGCTGCTACACATTGAATTTTGCCAATATCAAGTAGGTAGAAATAAGTATAAGTTAAAGTGGAGTATAAAGTAAAAGTGGGATAATATAATGGAAAGGAATTCGGAAGGACTAGAATATAATAAGGAACAAAGCCACATGGTCAAGAAGAAAAAAGGACAAGAAAAACCAACTATTAATTGGGTACCACTATTTTACTGAAGATTAAGAGAGTCATTGATATAACATAAACACCAAGTTCACTAAGTTAATGATACATATTTCGAGATTACAACCAATACTTATTCTACAAAATTACTTAGAGTATTTACATAATAATAACCTGGAGACCCGAACACAGGTTTTGTGTCTATTTCAAGCTCCAGTCTCACAAATTTTGTGTCAGTGAATGTTGTAAATTTTAATAAGCTTTTTGTGACAAATAAATAAATTATTATTATTATTCTATAAATTTAAAATTGTTAAATATAACACAAACACGCGACTAAAGTCTTCGGGCTACTCTCAATGAATAGAGTCTGTTCTTTACAAAATGAATAAATTTATTCTTTCAAAAATAAATATTATTTAAACCTAATATGTTTAAAATATAACAATTTAAACTATATAACAATAATACTATCTTGAAAAACATTAAAAAAATGAGAAGATACAGAAAAAAAAATATAAATAATAAATACGTTTTGTTTTAAATACTATTTTAAAAAGCCTATTTTTGAATTGAATATATGCTTCAATATTGCTTATTATTTCAAAAAGCTATCTTGTGTTTTTAGAATTAATTCTTGATAACTTAATATTGTTTCTCACAGTAGTTTCAGAATGATATTGTAAACGATATTATTAATATGAGATGTATGTCAAATGCAACATTGCTTACCCTTGTCCGTGATGGGAACCCACAAATTGCTTTATGTACAATGGAATTGACAATTTATAAGCCTCAAACACCTGAATATTAATTATAATTTTGATATCGATGTATACTACCTATAGGTATGTATAGTATATGGGATACCTTTCTAAGACCAAAGACGAGAATTTCTGTAGATTAATCAGGGTAAGGCAAACTTTGCAATACGAGCTATCTCAATTACCTAGTATTTCATACAAAAGCTAAAGCACAAAGTAAATTAATATTCTTTACCTATATAGTCTGTGCTCAAATTGAAAGTCTTTATAAGGAACTAATATTATGATATATTTGGGGTTTGATAGTGAAAAAGTAGAATGAGAAGAAATAAAATATATATAATTGACAAATACAGTGATTATTTTGATTAAAAGAGATAATGGTGTATGTGAAATTAATCGTAGGTATAAAATCATTTGAAATAATAACATAGAACTGATTTTCAATGTATCGTCGCCACCTTTAATTTTGTGATTAAATTTATTGTAGAGATACATTTTTTCTTGGAAAACATAACATTAAAAACAAAACATTTATGTTATTTCCTAGAATTGAATAATATTTAATTTAAAGCTTTTATTAGTTTTCTATAAATTTTACTTTTTAAGCTTGAGTTGATAGACCTATAGATATATATAGGTATATATATAATTTGTATGTAATTTTGTTTAGCTTTACTTCTACACATTTTGTTTTAAACTTTGTTTTAACAAATGTTGTTTGTTTGCCAGGACACCTTTGTGGTAAAGTTTCCATTAAGGTGTAAAACCAAAAATTTGAAATCGTACAAAATAGAAGGCGTTCAGTCTCCGTGTCAAAAAGTCCTTTGTTATCTTTGTGCGTTATTTTTCAGAGCGTTTGAATCCCACGGACAAAGCGAGACGCATATTTCACTAGGCCCTAATCTCGTTAGTAGCTCCCCGGATTTAAGCAAGTTTTTTACACTTTATCGCGTTTAGCCGCTTGATTTATTTTGTCCAGAACCAGAGATCGTTTGGATGCAATTAAACCGGATGTTTTTACCGGCCTTCCTGCTAATCTACCGGCCTTTGTTAACTAATTACATTATTATAACACATTATGCCCGAAGCAAACCTCCTTTTACATACTCATCCCACATAAAGCTTATCGTATATTATGATAATAATATTACAGTATTTCAAAGATTTATTTAACCATTTTTTTTTGTTTCAGACCTTGGAGCCGCTTGGTGTTGTTATGTGCCACAATACTATTTATAGACTGTGCGCACACATCCGACGTGATATGTCCAGTGGAATGCGAATGCACTCTAGGGTACCCCATTATGGACTCAACTCTAATAGCCTCTTGTACACAAGGCGACATGGTCGATATACCGGTCGGGATGATCGATCGGAGAACTGAAATTATGATCGTATCTGCTCCGAAAACTCGGCCAAATCATCTGACGATCGGACCGATATTTACACAACCGGAACCATTTACCAATCTACAGGAAATACACATCGCCCACTCCAACGTACCTTCTATTGGCCAATATTCATTTTGGGGATTGAAATATTTGAGATTATTGAATTTAACCTATAATAATATCACCGGAGTTGTGGCTGATAACTTTAGAGGACTAATTAACTTGACTGAGCTTTATCTGGACCACAACAGCATTGATATGATGCCGAGCGAGACCTTCGGGCACTTAACGGCTCTCAAGACTTTATCATTGTCCAATAATCAAATAACGGTCCTCATGCCACGGATATTTCGAATGCTTGCCAGATTGAGATATTTAGATCTGAGCCATAACCCTTTGGAAGATTTACCTCCGGAAGTGTTCAAAGATATTCAACATCTGAGAGTATTTAAATGCAGAAATTGTAAAATACGAAGAATAAATACACAGATCTACTACTTAACACCGCTTTTAGAAGAATTAGATTTGGGCGATAACTTATTCAAATACCTCGAATATGATGAATTTATTAGTCTCAGATATTTAAAAAAGTTAAAAATGGACGGAAATCAACTACCCGTTATCGTAGACTTTACCTTCACAAAGCAGCTGGAGTTAGAGAGTTTGTCCTTTGCTCGGAACCGACTGGCACTCCTAGCTCCGGCCTCCATGACTAATCTCACTTCGTTAATACATTTAGACATTAGCGATAATAAAATCAATAAATATTTCCCCAACACACTGGCGCCCGTATCCAAAACCTTGAGAACCATCAATCTCAGCGGAAACGACTTCTCACTTCATGAAATCGGAATAATACTTAAATCGTTGCCCGACATTCACGTGATCGGACTCGGCAATATGGGGATCAAACATTTTCCACCATATTTTTTTGCTGGCAACAAATACATAGTGGGCTTGGATTTATCCGATAATCAATTTACTCATTTTCCTCTTGAGACACTTTCTAAAATGAAGTTCTTACAACGTCTAGATCTATCTGGAAATAAAATGCACACTTTAGACGAAGCAGCCCTAGACCGACTGGAGGTGATCGCATATATCGATATATCTCGGAACCCTTGGCGCTGCGACCAGTGCTCCGTCGGAACGATGCTAATGTACATGGCGAATACGGTTCTCAACGATTCTATAAGAGGATTGAAGTGTCAGACTCCCTTAAAATGGCGAGGAAAATTTTTTGGAATTTTGAAGACAAAACGTCTGGATGCGTGTCCCAAACCGATGTCGAGCGAGACCCAACTGACAGTAATCGCCGGCCTGATGCTGTTGGTCATATCTGTGTTCGCCGCTATCGCCACCGCTCTCTGTTGTAGTAAACGCCGCGCCGCTCGATACTATACCCGCGAGGCTAAGCCTGACAGTGATTCTGAGATTCCTGATGAGCTATTGGAGAACTCGGAGCTGGGAAGCGTCGCCACCATCCACGCGCCCCTGCAGGCGTCGCCGAGCAGCAGCTAACAGCGAGCGTCCACGCCCGTGCACCGCCGGGCTCGCATCGCAATCGCCTTGCCCACCACTCCGCCGCTGTCGCCGGCCATTTCCCGCTACCCGTCGCCGGCCATTTCTCGCTACCCGTCGCCGATACTCGAGATGCTCGAGGAATGCACGGAGTTGTAAGTCGGCCCTGCAGCCGGAGTTTATACCAACATATTATAACTATTATGTCCTTTCAATACAGGTCTTTAGAAATTTAAATTTCTAATAGTTTGAAAAAAGACTTTGGTAGGTAGATTTCTACTTTAAAAATGTTTAACATATTTTTCTATGCCTGTGTAGTTTTTTTTTTAATATAAAATTGTGACCTGGAAGGTTATTTGAATTAAATTTAACTTTATAACATTTTTTTTTTAATCGTTTCATCATTCGAATGTTAATTGCCAGGTCTTTACAAAGACATTCTTAGATTCCTACCTAAACAAGCTTTAAAAAATATCAGCTTTCCTAAACTTATTTGTTTTAGGGATATCCTGTTTAATACTATGATTAGAACCTTTCTGCAATTTTCTTTCTATTATGTATGTGAATATAACTTTATAAAGCACTATGAAATTGTGCATGTGATTGAAAGGTGACATAATAATTAATAATCTTACTAATTTCTGTATAAACTTACGGCAAAATAAAATAAATACGGCAAGATATAATATGCTGATTTTACATAATTAAATATTATCGTAATGTAATAATATATTCTTTAAAACTTTGTAAGTAGTCTCGTAATATATCGAGGGCTTTTAATTTATTATTTTGCAGGTAAAGTTATTGTATTAATATTTTTTTTAGAAGTTCTTACAGAGCCAGTTAAAGTACACATTAGGAATATAAGTGTAGTTGTACATAAGTTGCAAGGCGTAGTGCCAAAAATAATAATTGTTATAATAGTACGCAGTTCATATTAAAAATATTCAATTCTTCTAAAGCTCTTATTTATCTTCGTTCGGATATGACTGTGAAAGCTCTTAATACTTATGGTGGATATAAAAAGAAATAATGCGTGAATGGTTATATACGTGCATTGGGAACAACAGGGTTGTTAATTTTGGAAAGTACTAAGGAAAGATTGGTCTGACTCTAAAAACAGCGGGAGTCATGTATTGAGAGTTATAAAATCTGTCTAAGGCTCAATGAGATGGTATTTACTTATGGAAAGACCTAAATGAATTAGACACTATAAGAGCTTAAACTAGGTAGAAAAAGAAAAATCTATTTAAAGGTTCATCATTCATTATAACGGCATCGCTCCAGTGCTTTAACGGAACGGGTTGCGAAAAAAGCAACGTCTATTTCATGGTGGCAAACGCGTACCGTGAGCCGTTAATTAATTTATAATATATTAAGTATATACTTCACACGATTTTCGCCAGATTATTAAAGAAAAAAACAAGGGCAGGTATGAAATGACAATTTTATATATCATTCAAATATTTTAGATTAGTTTTTATATATTTTTTGTTACACTTTGTATAATTTCGTTAAAAAGCTCAACCGCTGAGCTATCCAGGTACAAACAGAGCTTGAACTCCTTGCCTCGAAAGTGGGTTCGAGCCCCATCCACCACATTTTTTTTTATTGCAATTTTTTCGTAATAAATGCAATATAAGAATATTCTGATACTTAAAGTTAGACACGAACAATCGATCCTCAATGCTAAATACATTTATAGTTAATAAACTTGATATTTAAATGATAATTTCAAAAAATTTCTATGAAAGAAATGTGTTGTATATATTCAGAAGCGATGCGGTTATATAACGTGATGACCTTAAACCTTCTTGGACTGTATTTAATCTTAATTAGTATTGATGTATTTATTATTAGTATTAGGTATACAAATTATTAGATGTTAGATAATGAAACCATTTCATAAACAATATTAATATCTTTAAAAAAATCAGTCTTAAATAATCAGTTAATTTAATTCCTTACAATTTAAAATTTAGTCTTTAGTCGATATTTTATATTATTTCCAAATTAAAAAAATATTATTCAGTAACTTATTATTATTTAATAATTAGTCGTTTAGATTCATCTTTTAAAAACTAATTGTAAAATTACTACATTTAAAACTTATATCTATTCGTATATTTAATAAGATATTGTCAAAATGAAGGAGGGAAGGGAGACCTTTGCCCAGCAGTGGGACACAACAGGTTGAAAAAAAAAAATAACAAAACTATTTCTATTTATGTGTATACTCTCGTAATGTGTGTAAATGAAATAAAAAGTCACTCATAGACTTATTGTAGATCAATGTGGTTTTACTAACAAAATACAATTTAATTATAGGATCTAATCAGCATTTACTTATAGAAATAATAACACTAATTATTATAATTTCTAAAGGCCAAAGTTTAGAGTAGAATCGGTATCGCTTTTCAATGTGTCATTATTTGTAATAAGTAATATTATATTTATACCAAATATTTAAATACCTAAATGTGTCTGTTTCAATCTTTAAGCTAAGTTTATTTTTGCAAAATATCAAATGTCTTAATTTTTTTTTCAAAAGAAGGGACTGGATGTATTGTTTATTTTTTTTATTCCAAATTAAATTACTTAAAATTAAAAAAAATATATAAATATTTATATTAAAAGTTGTATATTATAATTTAAATAAAAAGCTTTTTAATTTGAATTTGATGAACAAATAAAAAATACCCAGTTTCTTTACAAATAAAGCAATAAGAATGAACACAATATTTTCCAAGTATTGTAGAATTATATAATAGTTGACAGAGTAAATAGACAATAGTTTCTGTTCGTCATGAAGTTTACTTTAAATATTCTTTGATGTTTCGAAGTATATAAACTAAATAAAACAACAGTATTTTCAATTTGCTTTCAATATAAACATTTTATAGCAATTTTAGTAATTATATTTTTGTTTCGTACTAATAAACACTTTAAGTGATTGTAGTTAGTCAGAACTTACATTTGACATTTTGCAAAAAAACAAAAAATAGTTTTTTAAAATGATTAAAATATAGATATTTTACCCATATTTGTAATAGAATAGCTAATAATAATAATTATAATCACTTATAATAATAATATAATCACTCTTAATGAATAATTATATTAGCAAATATATTATAGAAATAGACAAAAAAAAAAATATCTGTAGTAATTTCACTTGAAATATGTTTAATAATTGATGTTAAAATTACACATTTCGTACAATGAAAACAGAAGTAACATGTACAAAAAAAAGTAGTTACAGCTGATAATATCATTTGTTGCATAGAGTTTTATAAAAAAAACACATAAAATAATACTGAGAATAGTACTTGTGTTTTTATTGTGCGACCTATTGGACTCTATACTTAAGTATATTAAATACAATACACTACAACCATTTACTTGTAGCAAGAGTTAAAATAAAAATATTAGAGTGAACGTTAGCCAAATAAGATAATGAACATGGGAATTAGTTATTCTGTTATAGTGCGTTTAAACGCGCGTAGGTATTGATTTAGGTATATTAGTTTTTTTTAATTAAGCACCCGACTCATCTTAGTACACAATCTTAAAGGTTAGCTGTAGGTAATGCCTAAGGCATTCAGTTCTACTATGTACATATATTTTGTTTACTGTGCAATAAAGTGTTTAAATAAATACGTAAACGAGAAAGAAATTCATGGACGGCACGGAATGAGAAGAGTAAGAATATTATATTCCAAAATCGCACGCGTCCTAAAAATAGATTAGTCACTATAAGAACTTAATTATATACATCAGTAAAAAGTTATATAGGTACTAAAAAATACTATATAAATACAATAAAGCAGCAAGCGTATAAGTAAAGCAAATACATTTTTGTCGCTGCCCATTTAGTAACCGCATAATTTAGTCGAAATCATGAGAGCGACCAATGTTTTTAAATGCCAATGTATTGATCGACACGTTAATATATTTTGTTGGTCTTTATTGCATACAAAATACAAAGGCGGACTTAATGCTACTAGGCATTCTCTACCAGTCAAACCTTCGGAACAATAAAAGCAGTTAATAAGTAGTAGTTCTTACCATCAGGTGAGTTAGATACAAATAGTAATTTCAATATTTTTCGTTTAGACCCGCTATATTTGAATATTCAGTTAGATACAAAGTCGAATGCTGAATTTAGAATATCGAAAGAAATATAAATTTATGAAAAACTAGAAAATATAAATTTAAAGCACTTGTACACGACAGACTTTCTGTAGGTTCGAAAGTTCTACTTTATCAAATCAGCGCATTATTGTCGTAAATTTTATCTGAAAGTTTGAAATGTCGCTTTTAAGAGAGGGCCACAATAGTGGTTGGTGGTATACATAATCATGAGTACTACTTACAAATACAAACACTATACTTTACAATATATATATATATATATATAAATGAGTTGTCCTGACTGACTGACTGACTAATTACATATAATCCTCTCTCAAATCAATAACATAGCCCAGCCGGAATTACAGTAGGTAGGAATCTTAAATTCGGACAGGTTTCTTTTATTTATTCAAAATGTTAATTACAAGGGGGTACATAGGCAGATGCATGTTATTTTAGGAAAGTTAATATCTCAGCAATGAGAGGTACTACATACTTGAAATTCGGCACATAGCATCTTCTTGAAAATAAATTTATATTGGTTTCACTATTTTCCAATTGGTTAAGGCCGGGAGGACAAATAATTTAAACAGGTGCCTACTGTTTTTTGTACAAATTAACAGTCAGGCCAGATTAACAAAAGCTAGTACAATATAACTATACAATAGCTGAAACATAACTAACTTATAAATCTGCAGCACTGTTATTGGGCAAAAACAAAACGAGTTGTTTCATATATTTTATTCTAAGAAGGTGCATGTGACTTTTTACCTAATGCTAAACACACATACAAAGTCTATGAATGGTCTAATTTTATTTTATTTTACAACCGCACCCTGAAATAAAACTAATAAATCTACTAGTCAATAAATCGATGCAGTAGTCTCCTGAAAACCAACGAAAACACAAACTAAACTCGAAACATTCACCAGTCATAGTTATTCACATTGAAAAATAGAAAATATTATTTAAAATGATAATAATCGTTCATTTAATTACCAATTTATTAACCTTTAATAAGATTGTCAACTATGTGTGTTAGACAACTATTTTTGGACTACTGACTTCTTATAGGACTAGTGCCATTTTGGAATAGCGAAAGAATCTAGTACTGGTTGACTGTCATGTGAGAGACCACTAAGTCCTAGCTTAAGTAACATTGGCTACGTTCCTTGTCTAAAGTCTCCGTTTGCACAGACAGGCGGCTGGCTTACTGCCTAGAACTGGCTACTTGCTATGATACACGGTGGCTACATTTGCGTAGTTAATCGCTAGGTGTCTTCGTCATTTGCTTGTCGGCAAGTTAAATAGTTGTCACTTTAAAAAAAAGCTCTAAAACTGAAACTTACAGAAAATTTATTTAAAAAAAAACCACGGCCTTATCCATCATGTTTGGTTCAATGACATAAATAAGTCACGGTCAAGTCATGAGAAGTTTAATGTTCTGTATAAACAATTGCGTAATTTTGACGAAAATTGCATTACTAGAACTTTAGGCTCTAGACGCTAATCAAGCCGCCTGTCTGTGCGGACGTGGCCTTTTGAGGCATTTTGAGGCACACATGGCATATACTCGCTTCATATTAGTTATTAGAATTGGCTAACGTTCATTTTAAAATATGTACAACTGCTTTAAATGGATTTCACTTTTTATCCTAGAGATTATAATAATACTAAGAATAAAATAATAAGATATCACCGTTAAACACAAAATACCCTTTGCGTCTTTAAAACTATTTTTTGCATAATTATTTTAATTAATTTATTATATTTAGTCCGTAACCAAATTAAAAATAAAGTTATTGTGATAGTTTAACATATCTCTAAAATAATTTATTCCTGTAGTAAGTATTAAAAAGTTATAAACTATAATTTAATAACTTATCCTAGATTGCTCCAAGTTTACATTTACTTTTACATAATGGATTAAATCAGGCGTTATTGTGCAGTTTTTATCTTTTGACTGTTTCCTATATCTGGGTAACGCCAAATATTTATTAAAATTATTGTTAAAATAATAAATATAAATCAAATCAATGAAAATATTTCATTGAGTTTCTATGCAGCCATGTAGATGCCGAAAACTTCAGCCGCATTGCCCTTTTGAATATCCAGCCTTATGTATTGAAAGCACGTGGTTATCTGATTTATCTACTGAAAATGCTAAAGCATCAGATCATCAAGGGCCTAAAGTTTTCACTGCATCCAGAAATAACCACAGAATCTAAAATACCGTAAACATTTCCAGCCTGCGAGCTGACAGCTGAACAATCATGAGAGACAATGTTTTTAGCTATCCATGGCCACGGTGCGGGTGCCGGGTCCATCGCGTGGTTGAAAGGCAGGGGAATGAACTGCAGCGTTCTCGGACTTGAGACCGCGAAGTAGGTTTAAAGGCCTTTTGAACTCTCACCTGGGGCCTTATTCCGAGTTTGCAACCGCTAAAGGCGACAAGACGTTGCGTAAAGTATAAATATTGAAATATAAGTTCTATTTCAATGGATATATAGTCTGTATTAGGTTGGCCATAATAATGCTGCCATCTTGAAATACGCGAATTCTTCGCAAGTTTGAACATCTGATGAGCATTAGAATTTCAACTCTATATTTAATAGTATAGAACTTATATTTCAATATTTATAGTTTACGCAAAATGCGCCACGGTGAACGTGTCAAAACTCGGAATAAAGCCCCTGCACTGTGTTCACTACCCTCTCCATTCAACCAAATACTAAATGATTCTTTTTTTTATGATAGTAATTTTACGTAATTTGTATTGTACTTTTTAAAAAATCTTTATGTTGTACAAATGTTGTCGTCCTTAACCGAAAGATTAATAAATACAGTGACAGACACAGTTATTTTAATTATACGACAAACAGTGGAGAGATAATGTAAATACGATAATTCATTTTGTATGGTGAATCATAACCGACGTATTCTTAAGAACCGTGGCTCTAGATAAAACTGGTGAGACGTCGATATGTGGCTAACGTATCCATGAGGCCTAAAACCTACATAGTCCACGAGACACGAGACATTGTTATAGGAGCTCGGTGTGTGATCTTACATCCATCTGATGAAAGGCAGTATGCAGGTCCAAGAATGACTACAACGAGCACTTGGAGCTCTATTGTAAGAGCTGATTTTTTCCATTATGGCCGGCCTAAGATGTCTATTCACGCTTCGTTTAAAGGATTCAAGGTTAAAGGAAGGAAACACGCAAGCTATCTTCATAAATATGGTCATGTTATCTGGGTCCCAATTCTATTAAATTATCCTTAGTTCAATCGCATCGTAATAGAATTATAATCGCTTAATTAATCACGTTAGAAAATTGCGTGGTCATTAATTTTATATGCGATTACGAATCGATTGAAGTTAGTTAATTTTAGACATTTAGGGGCCTGCCATTCTGCCGTCGCCTTATTTATATAAGAAGACGGCAAAAGTGGAATGCGCTCTCAGCAAATGTTTATATCTTTAACCCTGAATCTAATAGACTTTATTTATTTGGGTGCTTACTTTGATGTCTGTGTAAGCTAAATAAGTTGGTGGTATGTCAGGCAACCTAACAAGTTCTTTCCAAACTGCATTCCAAAAATATGATACTCTTATATCTATTTTTAATGGAAAATACTAAAAAAATAGTGTATGCGTGACACCAGCAGGACCACCATGTGTGATTTTGATTTTGATTATGCCTAACCTGGTTTTACGAAATGACAACAAAATCTGTATGTTAGCTAATAAAATCGCATAAATTACGTATTAAAACCTGGCATAATCAAAATCGAAATCACACGTGGTGGTCCTGCTGGTGTCACGCATACGAAAATAGTTTAAGTTATATTCAGCGTGGTGCAATCTAGGCTTAAAATGTAATTATTATTTAAACATTGACCTATTCAGTATTACTAAGTATTGTTTGTAATTTAGGTTATTTAAAAAATATAATATTATTTCGGAGGCTATAATACTGTTGGTTGCTTTACATTTTATATAATTGTTTAGTATATAATAATTTAATTTATAACTTTTGGTGAATCAATAAAGGTTTAATTCTTCATTAATATTGTTTTAATTATCAGGTTGCTATCAGTTGAACCCATGAAGCTAAAAAAACGCGCGCGGACGGTTTTTACCTTCATGGTTGAACCTCATTATGGGTAGGTAGGTAATCGTGCGCATTATGGAAAAACCTAAGTCAAGTGATTTAGTCATAATTTCATTTTAGACTGTGGATTCACCGGTTTTCAGGAGACTACTGCATCGATTTCTTGTCGAGGTGGTAGTCTCCTTTCAGGGTGCGGTTACGAAATGGGTTGAATTGACGATAAGGCAACGATTATATTAAAATGTACTTGTAATGCAATTTGTCGCCACCTATTTCGTAATCACATCATTTAGCGGGCATAGTGGGAGCGTTCAGTTTTGTTTAAGAACAATTATTGATTGACCCCATTCATGGACTTTGTAGGTCTGTTCACCACCAGGTAGATAGAAGTCACATGCCGTGCTCCAATAAAAAAAATACTTATATCATCACGGGTGCCTTACGGCGTCCGAGACCGCCTAGACGGCCCCAGGGTACCCAGCGGAGGGGTTTTTAATCCCACCTCGTCGTGGCCGATGGTATGAGTCTACGCCGAACAAGTGGCTAGCTCGTCACGATGTTTTGAATATACTCAATAACCCATCTAATATTATTTTTTTTTAAGATAAAAATGCAATGAAAAAATTCCTGGTGGCGGGACTCGAACCCACGAACCTCGCTATCGCGGCAAGGTCCTCAACCGCTGAGCCAACCAGGTTCCAGTCAGCCCTCACGAATTTTGTCATTGCTTGTTATACAGACGCCCTCTATTAGCTTTCTTCTAATAACTCTTATACGAGTGAAGTTAGAAGTCCTAGTTTCTAATACTAGATGGCAGAGGAGTCTGTTTTTTGTTTTTACTTTTTTCAGTATAGCGGTTGAGCGCCTTGCCGCGATAGCGAGGTTCGTACATTTTTTTTTTATTAAAAACTCATAGGTACAAACCGGGATTCGAATACTTACCTACTACTTAATCCGATAATTATAAATGGACTGATTAAGAAATTCCATTGATAGAAGACTACATGTTCATGTCAACATTAGATATAAAAAATTACGTAACACTATTGTGTTCGCCTTACTTTTATATTTTATATTTAGATATATTTGACGTAACAATTGTGTTCGATTACCCTACTCAAAATATATAAACACAGATTCTTAAAACTTATTGAGACCTTATTAAAGAACACTTCAGTTATTTACGTTTTATCTCTTGTTAAAGCAATACAAATAAATATACTTAAAAGAGACAAAACCTATTGTAACTAAGGACTCAATAAGTATTTATAACTCTACATGCATAATATCGTTAATAAAGTCCAAAAATTAAAATATTTTTGGTCACGTAAGTTTATTCTTACGCCAATCGCAATGTAGTAATGTACCGACATAAATGTGGAAAAACCAAACGTGAAATCGCGCGGAAGAACTGCGCATTAAAAGAAATGTGTAGTAACTATATATATATATATATGTTTTTATATATGTATGTATTACGATATAGGGTTTGTATGTATATTTATGTATAATATATTGATTGATTTTTATTAGTTTTTTTTATATTAAGCACCCAACTCATCTTCGCACACAATCTTAAAGGTTAGCTGGTAGATAATGCCTAAGGTAAAATAAATAAATAAAATAATAAGGTTTTTGAGCTATTATGCAGTTCTACTAATTAAATCGAACAACTTTTCCCATAGAACCATGTGTCGCAAAAGAAAAAAAAAATCTACTCCATATATACCAGTATCTAATGTTAAAATGACCAATTTGTATCGGAAAGCCATTTTTTTTCATTTGCTACACATGGTTCCATGCAAAACGTTTTTAAACTTGATCAGTAGAGTCTAATATTAGCCCAAAGTACAACCTTTCAAATTCACCCTGTATAAATCAACCAAATTTATTTGAAAAATAAAGCGATCCTATTCTTATCTGTAGTTTTATCTCATCTTATTGGTTTTTGGGGTTGACATCAGTCAAAAACACTTCGACCCTTTGGGATCTTTTGTGTGTTCCCCATTCCTATTAACCACACACCTCAGTATCGTCCCCAAATATGTTGTTGACATATTTAAGGACATCACTAAGGTCGATTAGCCTGTAGCTTTCTGGATCCGGATAAGCCTGTCCTAGGTATTTAATTCTTTGGATGGCCCTAGCGTCACAGTCGCACAGTAGGTGCTGCATGGATTCGGGCTCCTTACCACAGAATCTGCATGTGGGATCATCTCTTACTCCTATAGTATAGAGGTGTTTGTTGGTTGTATAGTGTCCTGAGAATCCCACTCACCAGTAGCCTTATTTGACTTCTGTTGAATTTCTATATCTTATCCAGGCCTATTGCCCTCATACCAATGAATTTCTTGGAATGTATTAGGCCTTGCTGCATTAACCACCATCTTGTGTGTTTGTCCTCAGCAAACTTCTTTAATGCATTAATTATTGTTATGTTGGGTATGCCTATAAATGGTTCAGGTCCAATTAAGGGAGTGTCTGAACCCATTTTAGCCAGTTGGTCTGCCCTTTCATTGCCTTCGATGCCCAAATGTCCCGGCACCCAGGCCAGTCTTACCCTGTTGTTCCTGCCGATTTTATTCAACAGTTTAACACATTCCAAAACCAGCCCAGATCTGGTCTCATACGAGCTCAGAGCTTTAAATGCTGCTTGGCTGTCGCTGAGAATATTTATGTTTTCGCCATGTGATCCCATGTCTAGGATCTTCTTTGCAGATACTATTATCGCATACAGTTCTGCTTGGAAAACTGTAGGGTAATGTCCCATGCTTACATGAATATCATGACCATTAGTATGTATTCCTGCACCCGTTCCTGACTGCATCTTTGATCCATCAGTATACCAGTTTTGACATTTACTGTCGGGTTTAGAACCATTTTCCCATTCGTCCCGTGACGGGAAATATGTTTTGTAGTTCCTTTTAAAGATTCGAATAGTCGAAATGTTGTCAGCGCACATTTCAAGAATCCTATCGAGATTGTTGTCAGTTTCCATCCTAGTGTGAATAGTTTGGGGCATATTTGGATACCACTCTTTATTATTCCGTAGTCGGTAAAGTGATTTCTTTGCCTCCATTTCTATTATCACGTGTAAAGGTTTAAGATTTAATAGTACCTCCATAGCTGCTGTCGGTGTTGTTTTAAAGGCACCTGAAATAGACATACATGCCAATCGTTGTAACTTAGCTAGGTCCTTTTTACAGGTATCAAGCTTAGTCCGTGGCCACCACACAATACTTCCATATGTTAGTATCGGCGTTACCATGGTATTGTATATCCACTTCATTACTGTTGGTTTTAGTCCCCATGTTTTGCCATATGCCGATCGACACATAGCAAATACCCTTATTGCCCTTTTTATTAACATGTCAACATGTAGTTTCCATGTAAGGCTTTTATCTAGAGTAAGACCGAGATATTTTACGTCAGTGAACCATTGTAGTTCAGACCCGTATAACTTTAAAGAGATCAGTCCCGTTAGGTCTCTTTTCCTTGTGAACAGCAATGCTGAAGTTTTTCTCGGGGTTATTGATAGATGTTGAAAGTTACACCATTCTTCAACAGTTCCCAGAGCCTTTTGTGCTACCCTTATTGTTGTGCCTACAAATTTGCCGTTTACCATTATAACTAGGTCATCAGCATATCCTACTGTATAATATGGGCCAACGTTTAGTTTTGTTAGAATTGAGTCCACAACAAGGCTCCACAACAAAGGAGAAACTCCACCCTGTGGACATCCTTTGGTTGTAGTTATCATCATTTCATCTCCGAGTAGTTGTGATATAACCATTCTACTCCTGAGCATATTTTGTATCCATCTACAAATGGTTGGTTCTATGCCATGGTGTTTTAAGGCATTGTCAATGCCTTCAAAAATTGTGCGATCAAATGCTCCTTCTATGTCTAAGAATATGCCTACGCATACCTCCTTGTTCTCTAAAGCCATCTCGGCTTTTTGAACGACATGATGAAGCGCAGTTTCAGTTGACTTTCCTTGTTGATAGGCACACTAAGGTCTGTGAAGAGGTGTCCTTGTTAGTGGGCCCTCCCTAATGTGTCTATCCAGTAATTTTTCTAGTATCTTTAATAAGAAAGATGATAGACTAATAGGTCTAAACGACTTGGGTTCTTCGTAGGTTACTTTACCAGGCTTCGGTATGAATACTACCTTAACCATCCTCCACTGCTTTGGTGTGTAACCAAATGCAATAGATGCTTTGAAGAGTCTGCTAATGTGGGAGTTTATAGGATCTGCTAATGTGGGTGAGCATAATTTCCAACGTACCCTTCCCAGTCTCCATTAGCTTACCGTTTTCGTCCTTTACCATCATAAGTGGATTTTTTGTCAGTCTCATGATGCCGGGTATTGATTCTATCGATTCGCAATGGTTTTTCCATGCCTGTCTCTTAGCTTTCCGTACTGCTTTATTATATTCTGTTAATAAACGTGCATACTCACTAAAATCGTTATTTGCTTTCGCGACATTAAAAGTCTTTCGAGTTACCTTACGTAGTTTAGCTAAATCCTGATTCCACCATGGGACCTTTTTCGCTAGAATATTTTTTTTCGGACAGTTGTTAGTCCATGCCGTATTGATTGCAGTCCCAATCCTGTCAGCTTCGAATTCTATATCTATAGTGGAATTGCGCTTACCTTTTTTGTTTCCTAGTTCTACCTTTAGATCACTGTAGTAATTTTTCCAGTCGGTGTTCCTAGGATTCCTTCTCTGTACGGTTACAATGTTATATTCCATCATGTACCTAAAGCATATATATCTGTGATCAGAAAGAGATGTTTCATTAGACACATGCCAGTTATGTATGTTAGAAAATGTGTTCCTAGAAGTTATTGTAATATCTAACACCTCAGCCGTTTTAGCATTAATAAATGTTGGCCTGTTACCTTTATTTAATATTAATAAGGAAGAACTCACAAGATATTCTAATAGTTTCTCCCCTCTTGAGTTGTTGTCCGTGCTTCCCCAGACAACATGATGAGCGTTTGCATCACATCCCATAATGAGGTGCTCATTGCTGCTAGAGCGTCTTTGTATTAGCTCCTCAATTCTTGGTGTAACGGGCTCCTTTTCTTCATATGGAAGGTAGGCTGAAGCTACTAATGTTTCCTGCCTGCCCTCTCCTGATATGATTTTTAATGTAGTAAGATCCCTGTGACATAAACTAGTTAGTGTTGTTGCATGTATGCCATGTCTGACATAAATGCAGGTACTAATATTCCCATCATTAGCTTGATGTAAATGACCACCTATATTATTCAAGCATTTAACTATTCCTTTATAAAGGTATGGTTCCTGTATTAAAGTTATATCATATTGATTTGCCATAAGTGCTCGTGCAAAAAGGGCAGTCGCCGATTTACAGTGGTGTAAATTAAATTGTACAAAATTTAGGTACCTTTTATTTGAGTCCATCTTTCTTGATGATCCCTTGTGATTATTATGTTTGTTTAATGTTAGTTTTATGTGTAAGTGAATGTTTGTTTAAGTTATAAATGTGTAATTTAAGTGTGTGTGTATAAAGTTTAGTTTATGTGTGTTTGTGTCTGGGTCTTTGTGTGTTTAGGGATTTTTTGGGACCTCCATAGGGACCTCCTCTGCTCCTGACATCTCCGACTGCTCCCCCTGTTCGCTCAGTTCCAGGTCGACCAATCCCTCCAGCAATTATGCTGCTCTCACCGAGGCGATGTAGGGTCTTCCACCTTTCCAGCAGATTGCTTTTTCGAGCCCTTGATGTCCTCCTCCGGCTTCTTTTCCTCGAGAAGCTTGAAGAAGTCCCTCTCCAAACCGGTTTTTATGTGGTAACCCTTTTCGCGGATCACCTCAGCGGAGTCGTAGTCCATAAGGACGATTCGTCTCACGTTGAGGCCCTCCACGATTGTGTCAACCACTCTCCAGAGATCGGTGTTCAAGGCCGGGTTGAGTTTTTGAGTTAACCTGAGTATGCTCTCCAACCCAACCTCACCCTTGTACACCGATCTCCAGGCCATTTTTACCGGTTTAGGCAGGTCCTTTGCCTCTATTACCTTGAGGGTAATCGGCCCGAGCTTTCTGCCGTTTAAGGTAAACAGCCATTTGGTAGAGGACTGGTCTAGGCATAGAATATGAGCCACTCCTCCAGCTAGCCCATTCATGTCGATGTCAGGACAGGGCTCCGCTTCTAGGATTAATCCATGAAGTAGCTCCCTTATCCTGACATAGTCCTCCTGCTTAAGCATAGTCTTTGGGTACAAATCCGTGGTGATATCCATTTTCGTACCCGTCAGTGCCTCTTTGTATGACCCTTGCGTCTTTACCCTTTTGGGGTCACCAGCAGGATCTTTCTTCTCGTCGCTCACTTTGCGAGGCCTTTTGGTCTGCCCTGCTCGTGGCGACGCTTTGTCCTGCGCCTGCTGCTTCTGGAGCCTCTGGAAGCGTCGCTTGGCAGAACCATTTTTTTTCCCCGAGTGTGAAGGGCCTTGCTGCGGGTACGGTTTCCCTGAGGGAGCACTTTTTATTACCGGTCTCGCAAGTTTCCCTCCGGTTTTGCCAGTTACGCTATCTTTAGCACCTTCCATGTTCCTAATTGGTCTGTGAACAACAGGATTAGTAACACTGGCGCCCTGGCCTCTGGATGGACCTTTATTTTCTCTACCAGTTGCAACAGCCGTGCAGTATGGTCCGCCCGAGGACTGACCCTTATTCCCAATACTGGGTTTAATGGCCCCTTCCTTGTGCCCACCATGACGCACTTCATTGCCACTCGTAGAGGCCACGGTGGCCCCATCCTTCAGCTTACTGTCTGACAGACCTGTGCTTCCGTTGCCGGTAGCGGTGGCCCGTCCCTTTGGTTGAGTGCCTTCTACAGCCTTTGTGCTATGCGCCTTTGCCTCCTCCGCAGAGGAAACCTCAACCTTAGGGGCTGACTTGGTTTTTTTTAAAGAAAAAAAATCCAGGCGTATAAAGAGTTGATTTCATCCCATTAACTACCCACCCTCCTTGGAGCCCTCAACGTCGGGGATGCTTATGAAAGCACCAGGGCTACTAACGGGATATAGTCCCCCAATATATGTGATTCGCGAGACTAAACAGTGCATGAAACCAGACATGCACTGCCGCCTGTAAACCCCAAACACCAGGGGGCTCGCCTGGCGGCCTTCTGACGGACACCGCAGCCGATTGATCACAGTTGGCTATTCTGCGACCGCCCGTGTTGGAAGAAATCCGGACCAAAGTGGTGTGTTGCAGTCAGGAAACAACCTCCACAGGCCTCCTTTCCACTCAACTACCAGGACTCCTTCATCCTTCCTTACGGGTCCCCGCGCACGGCACAAACACGCGGGTGAGCATTGTGTGTACATATATATATTACTATAGATAAGCGCTCACTACTCGTCTACAGCGAAGTGTACTGTATATATATAAGGAATGACGGTGAGGAGTTGTGGGTAGGTATTATCATATACTATTATATGAAAATGTGAAAAAGTGTAATATAATATTAAGTATATAAATATATAAATATTAATAAATACACATTTATTTATGCATATATATTTATAAAGCCATCTCCATTGTCCGGAGCCCCTCTCCGAGTGAGAGGTGCCCCTGCGTGGTTGCAGAGAGGGATGCTCCGCAGGAAAGGAGTAGTTATACCAATAAATGCATATATAATATATAAAGCGTTTTCCTACGGCCAGGCTGTGCAGTGCGCCCGATATACTATTGCCGGTGTTATGAGGTGGATGATATGTGCACGAAGCTCATTGGCCGACAACATTGCCCAGGGGGGATGACCCGCATAAGGCAGGTTCACCACCAAGCAGTCCCGTCCACCCCTGTAAGGTTCCGCATTCTGTAGAACGCACAACCCCGCAGTAGCGGCCTAAGATAGTGGTGGCGACGTGGACATGTATATTCGGACTTTAGGTGTGCGTCTGGTAGTCCAACTTCGTGTACTTGGACGTACCAAGCAACGACAAACCTAGCGGCCAAGACAGCCCACACCTACTTTCCCCCCTTCATTCTTATCTGTAGTTACTATTTAATAACTTAATCTTAATAACTTATTATGATATCAATTTAATTAATTCATTTAAAGTTTGTATTTTAGTACTTAATAAGATAATCAAAGAAAAGTTATTTAACACAAGTGTTAAATAACTTAAAAAAATATCTCAATATAAGATAATCAAAGAAAAGTTATTTAACACAAGTGTTAAATAACTTAAAAAAAAATCTCAATGACAGTAAAGAAATATAACTCTTTGGAAAGAAATAAACATTTTTTTATAATTTATTTTATTTATATACGTGGTGGCCGTGTTGGTAGGACCTTGGACTTAAAATCACTTAGGTCCCTGGTTCGGATCCCGGTGTGTACCAATGAGTTTTTAATTTATAAAAAAATATGTACATATGTTTGACAACACCACTATAGTGCCTCGGAGAGCACGTTAAGCTGTCGGTCCCGGTTTCGCTATACCAACTTGTGAAACTATTTATTGAGTCTATTCCAAAACATCGCAACGAGCTAGCTACTTGTTCGGTGTAGACTCATACTATCGGCCACGACGATTGGATTACAACCCCTCCGCTGGGTACCCTGGGGCCGTCTAGGCGGTCTCGGGCGCTGTAAGGCACTTGTGATGATATGTGTAATAGCAGCCAAAACTCTTAGTAGAGCTTCAGGTTTTATTCAGGCTTCAGCATTATTGTAGAGATTGAGTTCGGTATAAATATCATACTAATGGAAATGAGCTAATTGGGAGCGATCGATAATGCTGCAATCATATTTTTAGTATTCCAAGGTTCGTTCGAAAATAAAGTTTTCGTTAAAATTTACTACCTACTGTTCTTCTTGTTTACTTTATTGGTTTATATTAAAATTAAAATAAAATAGATAAATATCATCACGGGTGCCTAACGGCGGCGTTCGAGACCAAGACAATCCCCTCTCGTCTACCCGATGGTATGAGTCTACACCGAACAAGTGGCTAGCTCGTCGCAATGTTTGGATAGACTAAATAACCTATCTATAAAAAGTTTCACAAGTTGTTATAGTGAAACTGGGACCGACAGCTTAAGTGCACTCCGTGGCACCATAGTTGTCTTGTTAAACTAATGTACATTTTTAGATTAAAAACTCATTGGTATTGGTACACACCGGGGTTTGTACCAATGAGTTTTTAATTAAAAAAATTATGTACATTTGTTTCACAACACCACTATAGTGCCTCGGAGAGCACGTTAAGCTGTCGGTCCCGGTGTCACTATACCAACTTGTGAAACTGTTTATAGATGGGTTATTGAGTCTATTCAAAACATCGAGTTGAGCTAGCCACTTGTTCGGTGTAGACTCATACCATCGGATACGACGAGGTGGGATTAAAGCCCCTCCGCTAGGTACCCTGGGGCCGTCTAGGCGGTCTCGGGCGCCGTAAGCCACCCGTGAAGATGTATACATATATATATATATATATATATATATATATAATTTTGTTAAACGCGAGTAAAAAGCAAACGATTATATATTTTTTAATACTACACATACGTATTAATAGACAAGATTTGTTTAACAACGCCATTATTGTGCATTGGAGAGTATGTTAAGCTGTCTGTCCTAGTTTCATAATACCTTTTCAGTTTCACTATGCCTCTTGTGAAACTAAAGTCTATACAAATACGACGACGATCTTGCCTCTTGTTCGGTGAAGTTTCAGAATAGCTTATGACGAGGTGGGACTAAATGCCTTTCTCTGTGTATCTCGAGAGTATTTTATATCTGAAAATACTTTATTTTATATTTTTACCTACCTATAACAAACAAAGCATACTTTTAAAAATTTTACTCTGCGAGTTTGCGTATAAACTTTTTCACATTTTTCTCTTTTTAAAGGTCATTTTTATGTCGAAATTTATATTCCTAGGAAGCAGTGAAACATTTTACCGGAGTTTTAACTGAACAAGTATATCGTTTTAATGAATATCTCAACTGTAGAATGTTTGCTCAGAATTTTTCTTCTGTTTAAACCATTTCAGGTATTCATTTCAAGAGTTTTTTTTCTAATGACCATACTTTTATTACTTAGTAGAATTTCGCCTGCTTAAATGTAGGTATGCAGGATAACATTAACATAATTACTAGGGCGTAAAGTAATAAATTATCTACTAACTTGCTTTTTCCAGCGACTATTCCCTGAGAAATCTTTTATTGATACTTGACTCGACTCGACAGTTCAGAATCTTTCATCCGAATTTATTCAATTCAAGCATTCCGGATGATTAAGTGACTTTCGCATTTATACTATTATCTACTAAAATTGGTTCTTGAATTAATTAAATAATTGTTTTATTGATATATTCATAAATTTTAACGTTCATTAGCCAAAAATGTTATGCTTTTGTCAGCCGATAAAATTTCAGCCGTATTTTTTTGTTAGTACTGGATATGGTTAGTGTCTAGGATTATATCACTTATTTCAGTTTTACTAACTATAATATAATCCACAATAAATTAGAGATTATGGACATATTTTTAAATACTGTAAAATATTTATTTACATTTTATTTTAATATAAATATAATCTAAATAAATCTAAAATTAGGAACAAAAGGTACCCATGACACTTGCAACTACCTTGAATAGTCACGGAAACCTTTTGCCCCAAGAGGAAACTGGACAGTCTCCAGATTTTACATATAGGTATTTTAAATACTTTTTTTTTATTTGACTTTGTATCTATAGATATAATAGACATTTGTACATTAATATAAATAAATGTATTATTATTAATATATTAATATAATCAGTTTTGATCGCTTCCACTATGCCGACTAAATGAATGATGGCAATAAAGACGGATTTAAATTACGAGTCTACTGTAAAAGCCTCACCGTTTATCGTAAAATTAACTGCCCATTTCGTAGCCTGACCCTGCAAAAAAAACTACCACCTCGACCAAAAATCAATACAGTAGTCTCCTGGAAATCTACAAACTAAAACGAAAATTTGACTAGGTCATTTGCCGGTTTTGGCATCTGTATGGGCGGTAGTAGTAACGAAACTGGCCTACTACCTTTAGGTACCCACCTAATATCACGCACAAAATCTGGAATTATAGTTTTTTTTTTCAAACACGAAATGTTATTTTGTATCTACCTGAGGTAGTAAGTAGACATACAAAGTGCATTTATTGAGTAAATCAATACAGCTGTTGTTAAACAACTGTGGTCACCCCCACTAAATAGTGATAAGTGATGCGGTTACAAAATAGGCGTCAACATGCTTAAGTAGATATGATTAACAATTATTGTATAGTAACTGTTGAAAACGAAGGGCAAAGGTATCATGTTATAAATAAGGTAAACTCTGACAGGTATACAAATGTTAAATCGGACATTCTCTATATCTCAAATTCCCGTCGAATGGTAGTTATTAATTGCAATCAAGTTCCGACGTGACTTTATAAACTAGTAGTTCGTCGGCTTCATGAAACTGTCTATTGCATATTCGACAGTATTATGTCAGAAGCATACTGATATTTACGTCATTCTAGTTGATGTTACCTATAATGTAAAATTTAATTCCAACATGTATCGGACATAAAACTATTTTTCAAAATAAGACAGTTCATCAATTTGGAAAACATGCCATAAAATAATAAATATATATTTATTTGCGATTAACAACATATAGTCCCATGTTCATATTCATGGCGGGCTCGTTTTCAGCAATTAGCCAAGATCGTAGCTTTTTTGCGTGAGTCGGCTGACTATTTTAGCCAGACGAGCTCCTTTCAGAAGGCGACAAGTCCGGGGCTTCCACAGGCCTCAAGGAGCGACCTCGGTATTCTGAGGGTTTTCGTCCTTTATGAAGCCAATGCCGGTGCAATGAAGTGATGGATGTTTTATAGTTTTCAAGCAACCTCTACATAGAGGGCTGTTGGTAAAATTGTAAGGTGTCTATTTAATGGAAATTTACCGGTAAGTATACCCACAACCATCCGTAGATTGCCTCAGTTGAAATTGAGCAGGTTCCGAGCAAGTCGTGGTTATTTTAATTTCCAGAAATTTTATTTACCAATTATCTATTAATTTATCTGTTGAATCCCGGAATATGACTTGGTACCCTCTTAACTGTAATTAGACTTGCAGAGTCCACGAATAGGGTATATCATTATACGTTTAATATCATTGGTCGATCTTATAGTCGCGACTAAATGTTGCGATAAAGACTCAACTACAAGACTTTAATATCCTCGCATGGTCAAATCAGTTACCCGTTTTGTAATCGCACCTTAAATATATATTGTAAAAATAACAAGTAGGCTCCTAAAAACTGATCAAGATAAAATTTTAAAAAAAAAACCTGGAGAAATCGGGTACATACATAAAATATAAAAGTAAAGATCGGTCGGTTAAAAATTTAAACATGACCAGGGAATTTAGCGTATCTATTATTTTAAATTCTAAGCTCTATAGAAGATATTTTCTTTCAAAGTAAGGAACCTTAAAATATAACGACCAGTTATAATTAGTCAATCTAAATTTTAATTTTCTCAAGATAGAGTTGACTTGATTATGTAATAAAAATTCACTCTTGATTGCGCTCTTAAACTTAACTATAGCAATTTACATAAAAATAGAGAATTAAATTTTGCACTAATTAAAACTAAGAGTCAATATCTTGTTCGGTCCCTTATTACCACTATTCATGTCTATTATCGTCCAAAGTTTTGCTTTCTGTATAAAATACATTTATTATTTCTTGCTTTTTAAACTAAAAAATATATAATTATTTTAATTTCACTAGCCAAAAAAGTCTACCAAAACACACTTTTAACAAAACACTTATGGTCCGGAACCACGAGGCTAGATTTTCAAGCTAGGATAGTATGCTATCAAGCTAGTACGCTTTGTATATACAGAACTAGCTTCATTTCTGGCCTAGTAAGCTAGTCAGAAAACTATTGTTTCAAGCTAGGATAGTTTAATAGGATGGGGCTCTATTTTTTTTGAGGTAATAGCTACCATTAATTTTACAAACTTCGTGCGGCAGTGGTTACGTTTTTTTGTTATTGTATTTCGAGAATATGATCATGTCCAAATACGTTGCTCTATGAAAGCATCTGTTAATTCGTCTAGTGCAAATAGTCATAGTTTACGTTGTAAATATATATATATATATATATATTTATATATATCTAAATGTTTATTAAACATATTATATTTTTTCTAAACATATAATAAATTCTCAAATATGAATTGGGAGGGCAGAAATACAGGGTGAATTTTTCAAGTGTGTCTTCAAGGCCAAATCCTAAACTACAAGGAATATCGAAAAATGCTCAAAGGAGTCACGATTTTGATAGAAACTAAATATGCAACATTCGATTTTTGAAAATATATTCTACTGGGCGGGAATCGAACCGGTTGTTTAAAAAAAAAAGTCACGCTATATTATTGCACCAGCTGATAGTGTCGCTTATAAAAACTTAAACTGCATCATTAGATTTAAGAAAAAAAAAAACTCCTAGCCGGGAATCAAACCGGTTGATTTTGAAAAAAAGTCATGCTGTTTTTATTGCACCAGCTGATATTGACCCTTGATAGTAACCCTTTTAAGTATCAAATTCTCCTAACTAATATTAAACGGTTAGCTAAAGGAAAGTGATAATTTTTAAGATAATATGTTAAAAAAATATAGCTATTGTTAAAAAAAACATAGGTGAATAATTTTTTTCATACATTTACAAAAAAAAAATGATGTTGTTTCCAATGAGGATGGGGTTTGAAGAGCATTATTTTAAACAATTTGATTAGTTGGTAAAGTAAACGATGGTAAAAATTGATATATATATTTTTTTTATGTACAATAATATAGAATGAGTTTTTTTTCCAAAATCAACCGGTTCGATTCCCGGTTAGGAGTATATTTTAAAAAAAATCTAATGATATAGTTTTAGTTTTTATAAGCGACAATATCAGCTAGTGCAATAAAACAGCAAGATATTTTTTTTTCAAAATTAATCGGTTCGATTCCCGGCTAGGAGAATTGTTTTTTCAAAAATCTAATGATGCAGTTTTAGTTTTTATTAAAATCGGCCCCGTGACTCCTTTGAACATTTTTTGATACTCCTTGTAGTTTAGGATTTGGCTTTGAAGGCACACTTGAAAAATAACACAGAAAGAAAAATTTAAATAAAACCACTAATTAAAAATATTTTGTGTTTTGGTCCTACATTTTTCATAAATGCCCAAGATCATATTTCATAACATTAAATACAATATTTCATTTGCAAACTACACAAAGGCCAAGCCGAATGCAGCGAATGCAGGTAAACTCGTTACTTACGAAATTGTGTCAGTCATAAGATAGCTTAGGTCACGGTTCAGGCACATAATGGCCGGATTAATGGAATTAAAGTAGAATTACACTGGCACTAAGTCTTCAAACCAATTTATAGGTAATATCGTAAAGCCTAAGTAGATAATACAAGGATTGTTTAACTAAAGGTTGATTTTATATTAATGCTAGCTGTGCTACGCGATTTCAGTTGCTATTTATTTATTGATTCGTTAACAAAAAAATGGCAGACATATTAATAATAATTGTCATAATAACTCCGGCACATTTGGGTAAAGTTAATATATCTAGAAACTGTTCCAAAATTCAAATATTATTACCCATGCCCTCGGGAAAATAAAAGAGACGGAATATACACATATTACATATCGGGTTAATTATTGTTTATCGGGGCATCACTTAAAAACTACTGAACCAGACAGAAATAATTGCTCTATAAAGCAAAATTGGGTACATTTTAATGACATAAAAATGCATTAAAATAATTTTTATTTTATATTTACTATGAGAAATTTATTTATTATTATATTTGAAGATGACATTTCATGTCCTCTTTTTGCAACTATAGTGCTTGGTAGTTAAGTACTTACTAAAACTCTTAATTATACCAATAAATAAGCTTTTATGTATATTATTAAAGAGCGTACATACGCGGACATGGTAGCCATGGTTAACATGTTTACTTTATTACCTTAAAGTAATAATATATACACAAGGTGAATTTGAAAAGATGCACTTTGGGCTAATTTGAGGTTCTGCTGATTAAATCGAAAAACTTCTCCCATGGAACCAGGTGTCGCAAATGAAAAAAAAAAAAAAAATGGTGAGATTTGATTAGCAGAACCTCATATTAGCCCAAAAGTACAACTTTTTTTTATAAAGTCGTCTTGTATATAATATAGGTATATATTACAAAATAATAGCAAATACTTTGATTAAAATAAAGGCTTACCAAGTTGCGGGCAACAGTTAGTAGTTAATAGACCGCCTCCATAGACTAATGGTTGCGCCTTTGGCGTTGTATCCGGAGGTCATGGGTTCGATTCCCACCCATGGCAAAAATATATTAGTACGTTTTTCTGTACAGTTTGTCATGGTCTGGGTGTTTATAAGATATAATAATTAATATATCGTTGTTTCTGGTACATATAGTACAAGCCTAGAGCTTAGATTGTGACTAGAGACATAAGTATAAATTGCCCTACATATTAATATTTTCATTATAATATACAAGTAAAAAAAATCTATTTGTCTTTACTTACTAACATTATTATCAATTCATATATTATAGCTATTATAATTAATATATCGTAAGCCTTACCTAATCTGCTAGAATAATAAAAAAATGAAATTAACTATTAATAACTAGTTCATGAATTCGATGAAGTTTATTAACAAAGATCTAAATTATTTTTCATTATGTAGGAGTCTCGCGGGTCTAATCGTTCAGTCTGAACTAATAACAGATTTTCCAAAATTACCTGTTATATTTCTTTCATAAGTTTAAAAAAATATATAGGTACCTACTTAAGTAGTTTTATAAGTTTAGTAAGTACTTTCCAAATCATTTAAGTAGCCAAAAAGATGACATAAAATGTAAACTTATAAACAAAAAAAAAACCTCAAATGGTGTATAAATTCAAATATATTTTAATGCAGTTTTACAAGTATTTTATTTTAATATACCCAAATTTTCTGTGTATTTTTTTTTCCTAAGACTCTTAAAACATAAATATGACATATTTGCACACCTATAGCTAAGTCGAAAAGTTATATACCCTTCCTTTTCAGGGTCTCAAATTATATCCATACCAAACTTCATCTAAATTGGTTTAGCGGTAACCAACAAACAGTTATTTTCGCATTTATAATTAGCATGGATGGATTGCATCTATACTAATATAATTAAGAGACAAGATTTGATTGTTTGTTTGTTTCGGATAAACTTAAAAACTACTTAACCGATTTAAAAAACCATACCAAAACAATTATTATCAGCGATAATGGCGGACAAAACTACGGGGCACAGTTATACTAGTTACATACATATACATATCATCACGGGTGCCTTACGGCGCCCGAGAACGCCTAGACGGCCCCAGGGTACCGAGCGGAGGGGTTTTAATTCCACCTCGTCGTAGCTGATGGTATCAGGGCTTGCAACCGGTATTTAAAATACCTGTATAATATCGGTAATACCGGTTTAATCCATTTCGGTTCTTCTATACCGGTATAAGTTAGAGAACCGGTTAATAACCGAAAAAGTACCGGTATTAATTATGGTTATTGCGACGTTGTCAGTTTGCTTCAAATAATCAGATTCTATAACATAAAACCCTTATTCATGAAAGTTCTTCGAGAATACTTTAGTTAAAATAGGTGGCTCTTTTACACACATGTTTATTTTTATTCAAAAGAGGCAATATATATTTTAACTAAAGTGTTCTTAAATGACTCAATAAGTTTTTATGAGTGTATGACTTTAAGGGACATCTTAGATATAAGTTCAGAAAAAGAAATCCTATTAAAAATATCTATTTTTACCTATAATACAAATATAATAAATATATTTGTATACAATAATTTTATTATATTTGTATATAAAAAATATCTTTTATTTTAGTTTTTTATTATTATTATATTTATTTATTATTAATATAGGTTTTGTTTGTAAATATAGTTTTTTTTTAATGTTAGTTTTAAATGTTAGAAATAAATATATATTTATGTATACAAATCATAACATTAGTTATTTACGTGTATATTAAAAGATAGGGAAAAATTAATATGATATCGACATATATGTGTATTGCGCCGCAAGGCACCCGTGATGATATAAATAAAAAAAAAAAAAAAAAAAATGACCAAATAATTACATTGTTTGGATATTGGGACCAAGTAAGTCAAGAGTCCTGTGTAACAGGAGATCCCGCACTTCCGTCAAATTACATTTCACAATTTCATTAGTAATTAAACAAAAAAATTATAATAATAAAACAATAAAGTAAAGTAAGGTGAAAGGAGCTGGTAGAACAAACTAACATTATAATGTTTGCATTCCCTTTCATCCACCAAACTACAAAGACTTAGAAATAAAAATATAAAAAATACAGCTGCAAATATATATATATATATATGTCGACACACGACATATATATGTATAATAGATATGTATGTATAATTCGTAAAAATACATGAGATAAGCCCGCGTGCTTCTTTCTCAATTACTTGTGAGTATTCCTCCCTCTACTTCGCTATTATACCGATATAAACCTTTATTATACCGGTATTTTGCATACCGGTAAAGCATTTGGGTTATAATTATACTACCGGTATATTGATACCGGTTTAAAGTCCCATACCGGTTTGCAACAAGGTCACCGATACCGGTTACTTAAAAATACCGGTATTCCAAGCCCTGGATGGTATGAGTCTACACCGAACAAGTGGCTCGTCGCGATGTTTTGAATGGACTCAATAACTCATCTATAAACAGTTTCACAAGTTGATATTGTGTAACCGGGGCCGACAGCTTAACGTCTCCTCCGAGGCACTAGCTATACTAGTTTATTATAATATTTGCTGTTTTCTATTTGCAGATTTATATTTTAAACTTTGGGCCCTTGGTCACCTGATGTTTTGGCATTTTCTTAATTATTGGAAAACATATTTAATCATATTTAATTGAGAAAACAGGTGGCTGGCGTACTTTTTCCGTCTCATAGGACTGGTAATTGAAAAGAGGCAATGCGGCTGCAGTTCTCGGCACCTGCGCTGCTCCAGAGGAACTCAATGAATTGTTGTATTCATTATTTCAATTATTTTATTTTAATATTAAGTAACATTATCATTATTTACCTACCTATAAATACAAACAAAAATTTAATTTAAATCGCACTCTTGCCGCCATACATATTCCATCAATCTTAGAGCCACAAGGTCTTTTTCGTGATGACGGCAAGAGACCTGACGGATTAAGTTTAGTGCCTTGGAAGATGGGTCGTTGTTTAGTCTGGGATGCTACTTGTGTAGACAGCTTAGCAACTTCACATCTTCTAAGGACCATGAATGGGGCTGGCAACGCAGCCGAAGACGTGGAAGACCTCAAACGGCGCAAATATAGTCAAATAGTAAACAATTTTATATTTGTGCCGTTTGGGGTAGAGACTATGGGCTCATGGGGCCCAAATACATTAGGATTTATAAAAAAAATTTCATCAGACCTTATTGACGTCACCGGTGACCAGAGGGCTGGCTCTTACCTCTTCCAAAGATTAAGCTTGATCATTCAAAGAGGTAATGTAGCCAGCGTTCTGGGCACTATGCCGCGCGACAACTGTGAGGATTTATTATTTTTTTAGGTAAGTATTTTTATTTATTATTATTATTTTTAATAGGTAATTTAATTAATTTGTGTTTTTTTTTAAATGTTTTATCAAATAAATATATTATATTTAAATCATATATTATAATATACCTAATAATAAAAATGTTCGGCGTGGTGTCCGAAGCTAATAAGTCCGAATGCCACCTCCGTAAACTAGTGGCTGCGCCGTTGGCGTTGTATCCGGCGGTCGTGGGTACGATTTCCACACATGGCAAAAAAAAGATTAGTAAGTTTTACTGTACAGTTTGTCATGATCTGGGTTTTCATAAAATATAATATGTGTATATCGTTGTTTCTGCGTCGGTTAAATGGAAAAGTGATTTTTTTTCCAAAATAAAAAAAAAGATTATTAGATAGAATGAAGCATTATTAATCGAATTTTATATAGATAAAAAACACTTTATAAAATTATTATTGAGCAAGTATTATAAGTTGGGTATAATTCCTTCGTCAATGTGTTGGTACTAAAATTGGAGGTTTTGTTACTTTGACACGTGGAGGACGGTTTTACATACCCGAACGAGTTATAAAGAAAATTTTATTCAAGATATAAAAGCATTCCATTTTATTTCGTGTTTTATATTTTAAAATGAAACTATTTCGTCGCCAATTTTTCCAACGAAACTTTAGGTGTTTGGTCTTCAGAAGCCAAATTGCTCGTAAATTAGATGCGTTCCTCAAAGAAATATCTGGTGATGCTCACTGGCATTTTATTCAAATTCAAAACCTTCATTAATCATTCAAATAGTAGTTTTAGTAAGTTAAGTTAATTGTAAGTTTTTACTTTTAGTTCTAAAAATGGCTGAGACATGGAATATTTTTTAATTAGTATTTTATTTATATTAGTATATAATTAATAAATAATTAATTATTTAATTTGTATAGTAAATTGTTACATAATTTAAATTACGAGTACATATTGTTGGAAAATTGTATTGTTTTATGATTCAATATTTTCTGTCTGAATATTTTTGTCTAAATCACAGATCTTGCTCTCTGTGGTTTAACTGAATACGTCTTTTATACCTTGATCAAAAATATTTAAAGTGCCCTATAAAGTAAAATATTTAATTAAATTTAAACAAAAAAATACTAGTTGTGAATGTGTGACAAGAAACTCTACACAGCCTCCCAGTCAAATAAGTGCTGTTTGAATTCCCTTTGTAACCGGCTACGAATTCTGAGAATGCTTTGTTTTTTGTTCAGGCAATGAAGCTAATTAATTACTACGGAGAGAAAGCCTTTTGTTATTTTAATTTAGTTTTTTTTCTTTACACTTCATAAATAACCGTAAAAACTATTTACGCTACTTAAACAAGGAAGATTTATTTTAACTGAATCTTCAAGTGATTGGAGACTTTGTTTTCCTTGTGAAAATAAAAAGTTTGTAGGCGTCGCAAAAAACTTGGACAAGCAACGGGAAGAGGGCGGTCTCGAGGCGTCATCGGCAGATATTTAGTTTATACATGACATAAGGACGATCTCAACTGTCCAACATTTTTAATATAGATATAACTAAGTATGACACATTGCTCGACTGTTTCGTAGTATAATAATATATTAAAGGTTTTTGTATAACTGTATTTGTTTATATTGTAGAGCAGATCTGATCATGAATAGAAGATAATGTTATAAAATTTCTAGCGTTATTTTACTGCGGTTTTGTATCGTGATTTATATAAATAACATCCTACTCCTAAAATGTGATATATTTTTCAGTGGAAATTCTATTTACAAATGATAATTGTTTTAAAATCCATCAATTCTTTAACTCACTAATAAACTCTTTAAACATTCCATTATAGAAATTTAAAAAAAATTGTAGAACTCGTGTATTAGTTTTGTAAGAATACACAGTTTCTCATACATTTCCAATATTCCAGATATATAAAACAGTATCATTAACCTCCTCACATACAAATGTACTTTTATCATAGTCAGGCGAAGTGGCCAATAACCGCACAATAAGTTTTCTTTGGAAGCTCTTTTTGTGGAATGGAGTATAGAAAAGTTTTTGAAGCTCTCTTTTGTTGCAACTCATCGCGAGCTGAACTTTAAAATGTCTCCAGACAGATTCTATCTAAGATCTCACTGAAATAATAATACCTATATTTTCGGAAGTAAAAAAAATTGAAGTTTTATTTTTATTAGACCACGGAATGTATAAATAAAATACAAAATTAGACTATTGGTTGTCTCTTATGCCATCTTATCATTGATTCACACTTATTTTAAAATACTCCATGTTGTACGAAGTAAGACAAATACAGGCGGGTAAATCATTCCATTATTTTATAGAGTCATAGATCAGATATAAGAATTGCCAAACGAGAAGGTACATCTGCCACAGTATGCAGCACTCGTTATGTTCTGTGCCTAAAAGACGAAGGGGGGATAAGATTGAAAAGCTCTTCAGAGCACTGTCTATGATGTTGTCGGTAAATACACACAACGAAGCCACGATTTTGCGAAGCAACAAAGGCTCTAAGGTGTTAGTGAGCTGTTGGATCATCAATGATTCGACGTGCACGCAAAGCATTAAGCAAATATTTAGGTGATTCATCCCACTGGTGCGAACAGTATTCCACACAATGCCGATTCAGTTTAAGTCGGAGCGTATTTCCAATCTGTATGAATCTTTGAAGTTTTGGTGATAATATAAGATAAGTGCTCTTTTATTTGTTTAGATTAGAGAGGTAACTGAACACAGTATAGAGGAGTGTTAATATCATGAAAGGCTACTCGCGGTCTCAAGTCCGGGAACTCTGTATTTCAGTACCCCTCCTCCCAATCGACATCCACACGGAGAATGCATAATTTCTGGAGTTTTACATGGAGTTTCCATATGAAACCACCCTATTTTTTTTAAAATATAATATACGCACTTTTGACTATTAATTAAGTACTAATAAATGAATGAGTAAAAGAAAGCAATATTTTTCCTTAAAAGCAATAGCGAGGAAGAATTAATTAAATCCAGGAATCAAAATCTAAAATTCACTTTGATTTACATTTCTGTAAATTTGTTTTATAATTCTATTTTATAATACTTAATGACTATTGAAAAAAATATATAAGAAATTTTTGTGTTATACTTTTAAGATTTAAAAAGCTATATTTACCATCTTGGTCGGGAAATAAAATTACGCAACCGTTAAAAAAGTAAATAATTGTTAAAGTAAAATAAAAAAAAGATGTAATTTAACAAGTAAACCTGTATTTATTAATTTATTTCAGTTCGACATCTAAACTTGAATCCATTGATTTTAAGTAGTATGGAGGGCCAAGAATTATAGCAACAAGAAGATATAAAAATAAAAAAAATAATGGATTCGGAATATAAATAAAATTATATTGGGTTCTGTCTTGGTCTAATCTTCTCTGTCCCCCCAACGGGAGATGGGCAACTGTGGTCTCCTACAGTAGTAGCTATTCGCTAACCGTTACTATGGATAGGTCTTTGGTGACCTTTTAGTTGGTCAACACCTTTGAGGACTTGGTGGTAAATCTGTGTACTAATCGACCACTCGCAGCGATCACGATCGAGTCGCTTTCGCTCCCCGAACCGCTTCCGCTCTCACCGCTCGCGATCGATACCGTCGCGCGGTATTCGTCGTATGGCATCCGGTGATCTCGAGTGCAGAGGGGCCAGGTCCCGTATGTGTGGTTGGTCTGACGCATATGCACGCGAGTACATCCGGGTAGCCAAACGTACGACGAAGTCGTCCAGTATTACCATCCGGAGATCTCGTCGCAGCGAGTCGTTGCAAATAAAATAGTGCGCACCGGTACTTATTCTGCTGGGCCTCTAATGTATTAGTTTTTGCATCCGCACATAACGCCCACCATGCTGGCACTGCGTATGTGAGGATGGGCCGGATGTATGATCTATATATGGCCAGTCTTGTTTGGATGGGGAGCCCGGATGATAACACTGGACGCAGTTTATGGTGCGCGGCCTGAGCCTTAGCGCGCGTGTTTTTCACGTGAACCCGTCAGTCCACAGATTGACGGGTTCTGTCTTCTGCGCTTTCTTCAGAAGCCATCGAAATTAGATTTGAAATACATATTTGTTTTGTTGCCGCACAAAATGGACGTCATTAAGCCAGTGGAAGCGATCAATAGTGTTAAACAATGAATACATCGACTCCATTCACGTCCTTTGTAGATCTGCTTTCCATCAGGTAGATACAAAGTAACATTATAGCTCCTACAAAAATAAATAGCGACCAATAGAGTTAAACAATGTATTTATTGATCGACTCCATTCACGGCCTTTGTAGATCTACTTCCCATCAGGTGGATATAAAGTTACATGCCTATAGCTCCTATAAAAATAAATCTATGTCATTCCATATTCGCGTATTTAGTGATTGAACATCTGCTTCCCTGTATAAACTTCTCCAGCTACATTCAACTTGAAGCATGAAGTTTTTCAATATTTCTAACGACCTACCGCACTGCGCTTAGCGTCTGTGTTTTGAATTCAATATACCTAATAATATCAAGGTTGATTTTTAATGCATCATGCGACTATACCTACCTAATGGTAAGCTGATACAAAGCTTATGAATAGACTAGCAGACCCCTTGCGGTTTCACTTGCGATAAATTTCAACCGGCCCGTCGCCGTCGTGGTGTTTTATTTTTGTTTAACTACCTAAATATATTTGACATCTGTATCTTCAATGGAAGAATTATGGTGAGTCTTCGGTGTCTGTATATCTGTCTGTCCATATCAAATATCTCGAAAACTACGATTATTCATCTTGTCCAAATTATGATTATACATCTTGTTGACCCTATATCTATAATAGGGTATTATTCCCAGAAGGTAGTAACCGATTTCATTGATAAAAAAACGTGTGTTGAGTGATAAAACATTGACACTAAATTAACATAGTTATCAAATAGTAAAAGATTGTTGAAAAAACCCCGAGACCTTTCGCGAGAGACTTTTTGCACTTGTCTTTTTTTTTAATTCTTGATATATTTTAAATGGAATGATGACATGAATGAAAAAAAATCAATTAATTCAAAAAGTAATCCATATGTGCTTTGACAACCTTAAATTCGAAGAATTTAAGGTTACTTTTTGAATTAATTGATATTTTTTTCATTCATTTATTTGAATAAGGATTAATTCCAAGGTAGGTACTAACATGGTCTAGTTTCTATAGGAAATTCTATTTAATTTTCATATATAAAAATATTGTTATAGTGACATAACCATAACAGTTTAAAATATTATGGTATCGCAACCTTATTTGTAAATAATAATAATAATATATTCAAAGTAAACTTAGTCTAATTACATAATACACTAGCGGCCCGTCCCGGCTTCGCACAGGTTTGTATAACTTTAACTATATGCTCAGCGCACGCCACGGAAGGCCTCAGAAACGATACTTTTCCCCCGTTTTTAAAACATTTTTGGTTACTGCTCCACACCTATAGGACCTAGCGTGATATTATATAGCCTATGTTACTTCTGAATAATGCAGCTTTCTAATGGTGAAAAAATTATTGCAATCGGTCCAGTAGTTTTTGAGTTTATTCATTACAAACATACAAAAATACAAAAATACAAATCTTTCCTCTTTATTATATTAGTATAGATAGATATTAGTATAGATTAGTATAGATATAGATTAGTATAGATAATTACAACTTAAAATAATACATATTATTTTTTTCACCAACTTGTAATACAAAATACAGGTATAATAAATATGTAAATACTATGCTAAGAAAAACACCTGTGTCATATTATATTGAATTCAGAACCTTCCATAGTATCTTCACAACTTAAATATGTAACTAATACATAGATATTTATATAGTATACCCGATAAACTAAATTAATACGGTTTTCTGAACGGTACAAGCTTGGTTTTTGTGCCCAAGACAACATGTGTAAATTCATAATCCGTCTTCATGCAGTCTCCACTTATGAATCAAGAGTGTGGTTGGATGCAATACCTTCTTCTGTAGGAACATTTTTGGATAACTCGTCATTTAGAGTCGCGAAAGCTTTGCGATTAGATTGCAAAATTTGTCAGCCACATAAATGCACATGTTTTTGTCAAGTCAATAGTTAGGTGCAGCCGCAGTGCCGGGAGGATTTCACGTCACCACGGTCCTAATGACGCAATTAAGAGAGCTTTATCTTCAGAAAATGTTCCGTCTCTCGTGGAGCTACCTCCTCACAGACGGAAAGCGACCAGATGGTTTAACGCTTCTGCCATGGCGCAGAACCCGCAGTCTAATTTGAGATGCGAGATCTGTAGACACATATGCCGTATCCCTTATTAATAGCTCTGCAGTCAAAGTAGAATCATACACGGTGGTTGCTATTAAGGCCTAACACCAGATATATTTAACTTTAAAATAAAACTACATATAATAACAATAATAATATGTAGGAAAATTTACACAATATTGCTCTGGTCACAAACTAAGCTCTAATAATAGAGTTGTACTATGTGTACCATAAGCAACAATATAATGACAACGCCATGACAAACTGTACAGAAAAAACGTACTATTTTTTTTTCCTTGGGTGGGAACTGAACCCACGATCTCCGGATACAACGCCAAAGGCGCAACCACTAGTCTATGGAGGCTGTCATATATTTACCTTTTTCTATTAAAACTTCAGGCGTCTGTAGAACTGCGCACCATCAGGTAATGCCCGGGCTCATATCACTTCATACAAAGAATATCAATAAAGTTGCCATCAGGCTCGAATTATACCATTTGAATCGACGGCAGCGACATCTATTATTTCACTGTCAAGTTGGTGGAACTGTACATTAGACGGCGATATAAAGTCAACAAATTGACAACGCCCATACGGTTACCCGTCGACCCGCCTTAATGAATTTAAAACATCCATTTTCAGTATAATATAATAAATCAAACCCTTTTATTACAGTACATATTGTTTCTTTGTTATTTGTATTAAGAAAGATATATTTTTAAAACACGGAAACTAAAAACAACATGTTTTTATGAAGTTTCATTTATTTTAAAGATATACTATTGAATATTATTTTTTGTTGACTTTCATGCTGTGTTCATTTTTCTTCTTGTTAACATTATTTGTTTTATTACTTTATTCGTTTACTCTGTTAATACATTGTTACGTAATCTAATTTTATTTTAAGTTGTGTCTAAAGTTATATACCATGTATCTATCAGTGAAAACCTATTGTTACCTTTCTATGTTTATATAAGTGTTATGTTATGATTTATGGAAGTTGGTTTTCCAAATACCAAATAAATAAATATGAAAACTAATCTTAGAACACTCTTAAAACCACACCAATATAATAGTGCTTTTAAGAACACGTTAATCTGTCGATCCCAGTTTCACTATACCAACTTGCGAAACTGTTTATAGATTGGCTGACCCTGAGGCCGTCTTTGAAGCACAGCATATGACTTTGTATGTACTTAATGATAAACAGACCTTCAAAGTCCATGAGTGGGATCGATTTGTTATTAAATAGAATTTATCACTACCACTGTGTCAGCTAAAAGATGCGGTTACAAAATGTGTAGAGTTAATAAAGACCATATTAGGTAAGTAAATGTTATTTAAAATTGTAATTAATACGCAAGTAATTAAACAAAACAATGAAGCGAGAAAGCTTTGGAAGGTTTCGTTTGAATTTTTAATTCGGAACGTCGTAACTTGAGTTTCTTAAAACAAAAAGAGAGTGCTCGAAAAAGAGTCCTCGGGTAATGGTAATGGATAGAACCAATTCTAAAGCGCTGTGCTCCCCATTAGTATCACTTAGTGGACAGATTCCCTGTGCGGTCACCGAATAACCGACAGGTAAAATTTACGATTGAACCCTTAAACCACAATTTGTAACTTTAAAACAAATAGAGAGGACACACTTTTTTATTTGCAAGGCTCTGTGTCGGTATGGCAGTAAGCAAATCTAAAATGTTCAAAAATATATGTGTACGACCAACATAAATTACAAGTGAATAGGTATGTTGCGTAATAGGCTGTAATAAAGATCATTAGAATTTAATTATGAGCCTCTACAATCTAAATGTGGAAGAAAATAGTTACATATATGCATAGATATAAATATCAATGCATATATGCTTATTTTTATTACGATATAAATTAATGAAATTATAATTTAATTTTTATTATAATATAAATATTATATAATATATAATATTTTTATGATATTTATCATTTTATTTAAGTATTTTGTAATAAATCCCAAAAATTGGGATTTACGTGGTATTGGTATTTAGGTATTACGTGAAAATAAATAATAGGTCTAAAATAAATTCTAAACAAATTCGGATGTTAGACATAAAAAGACATTATAAGGAAGATAAAATGTATTCATTTATTATTTTATTTTTGATCAGTTTTAATTTATTTTACGTATGTACAGTAGGTATATTTCCGGTGTAGATAGCAATTGTGCCTAAGTTGCTATCTACAATCTTTAATTGTCTTAATGTCTTTAATTGAAGTCAGTTTTTCCTAATACAAAATAGTTTATCTTGACTGATTAACTTGACTGATTAATGTTAATGTTGACTTTTCTTATAAAACAATTACTTCACTTTTAATTTAATTTTAATAGGGTATTTAATTATATATTAATATTCCCTATTAAAAGTCTTTTAATCAAAGAAAGGCATATTATTTTTTAAATATTATCACGTAAAATTTATAGACAGGCATTTAAAAAGTTTGATGTGGAATGTTATAAAAAATATATGACGGACGAAGGCTGGTCAACAAAAGCTAAATTATTTATATTGTTACAAATACAATGTTTTTTTGTTAATATAATAATGACACAATATTACTTTTATGTCACGATAGAACTGTTTCCTTTATTTGCTATAATCCCGACTGTTTTATTTTTAAGTAGAAATCATTTGTCTTTGTTAAGAACTAAAAATGCATGTTTACTTACTAAAATATTTTGTATAGTGTTAATTTTATATAAGCTCTAATTTTGATATATAAACCAGATATTACTGGTGCTTCTGTGAGCTGGCTACCCATAGCATAGGTCCTAGTATGGGAGCCAGGCAACCATTACACTTGTGGATCACTTTATTATCTGAAATAAACACTTTTTACTTTTTTTACTTTACAATGCTCATAACTTATATTATTCTAAATTTAATTTAATTGATACGTCAAATAAACGTCAGTTTATACGAGTACCAAACCAACGTAGCTGATCATTTTTCACTTTGACGAGCGATTTAACCGCTTTCACGCTTTCAGCAAGTCGCCCTTAGTATTTTTTTATTTCGGCAAGTGTAATGCAATAAAAGACGCAGTTTACCATGTCTTTCCAGTGTGAGTTTTTTAAACATTTTACTTTCGCGTTAATTATACTACTGCGTTAACATTTTGACCAATCACACGCTCGCATTTTTAGTTCTCAAAATTTCCGCTTGGAGCGCTGAACTATTTCTCATACTAATTTTAGTTAACTCAAACGCAAAGTAATAGTTAGAAAACTCACACTAGGGGTACTGATGACCTATTCAATGTATTTGGTTTTTTTTTACCGTAAAAGCAATACTAAATACGTATAAAAATCTAGTATACTTTAGTTATAACTTTAAATTATTATAAAATAATGTTATTCAATTTAATTGAACTTTAACTAAATATTATATTTTGTCATAAGAATTTGAATAGTACCTGCGCTTTGTGACATGTTTTAAAGTGTTTTACCTGACTAAATCAATTTACCTGGTTTAGCCAAAAAAAAATATACTTTATTACCTATTTCCAAAAAAATATTAATACATATGCAATATATATATATATATAAACAAACTAGCATTTTAAGGACCGATTTATCAATCATATCATGAAGTTATTCAACAATAACTTATATGGAGAATGATTAAATTTGACAGTTGTTCATACAAATGAATCTGACGAATGAAAAATCAGCCCTAAATAAACAACGGACCGCAGCTCAAAATCTAGATATTACGAAGTTGGCGTTGAATCAAGGGTTTATTTTTTTCGTTCTCAAAGTCTGGGTGTATTTTACACAGCATCTTTGGCACATGAAGAAGGCTGGCAACTTAGCCTTTGATATATTTTATCATACCTACATTACCCGTTAGACGTTCTATTCTTGCACAATTTTATTTAAACTGGTTCCTTGAAGTCTCGGAGCTTGCTCTATCAATGAAAAATAATAGTACTTAGTACTTGCTGTGGAAGTAGTACCTAATGTGAATCTAGAAAGGAGATCACATTATTTTAAAATTTGTTCGTACAATTAAACTTTAAGATTATTGCTATGACAATTTTTAGCTTTAATATTCCGACTTTAATATTTTGTGTATAAAACTGTACGTTAAACTAATAAAAATAATTTAAAAAAATATTGTGTTAATTTATGAAACAGTGTTTTTTACAGGTAATAAAAAATTAGTAAATAATAATAATAAATACCATCATGGGTGCCTTTTTGGCTCCCGAGAACCGTTTTAAGCGGCCTCAGCGTTAGTTATATAACGGCCATAGTTAATTGAAGTTTTTCTTTATTAAATTTAATTAATTTTTAGCCTTCGTTAAGTTTTTTTAAATAAATTAATGTAAATATTATTATATCTACTATAATCTGCCTGAATTATTTGCATATTTGTATAAACAGATCATATTAATAAATAAATAATCTGTCACAACCGAAATAAGGCATATGAATTTTTTAATATTAAATTTTAGAATTCCTAATTTATCTTAGTAAAGAGTGCTTTACAAGGCGCCCGAGACCACCTACACTATGTAGGTGGTCTCGGGCGCCTTGTCTTGCGTCCTGAGTATACTCAGCGAAGGGATTTCATTCCCACCTCGTCATAAACTTTGGCATTCTGAGACTACACCGAACAAGTCAACTCATCGCGGTGATTATAGCTGCATTTGCTTAACAACGCCACTATAGAGCCTCAGGGAGCACGTTAAGCTGTCGGTCCCAGTTTCACTATACCAACTTGTGAAACTATTTATAGATGGGTCTATCCAAACATCGCGACGAGCTAGCCCCGATGAAAAACCCCTCCGCTGGGTACCCTGAGGCGGTCTCGGGCGCCGTAAGGCACCCGTGTTGATATATATATATATATATATATATATATATATATATATATATAGGCTACTTGGGGCAATACTACGAATGGCATATGAAATGTCATTCATAGATGCAGATGGTTTCTTTACCAGTCAGTAAATCATATAGGCAGCTGTATAATAATTATATATATATATATATATATATATATGTTTTCGAATTTCCCCAGATCTAGCTGCGTATCTGATGGAAGTATTTTCTCATACCTCTAGTAGCCTTAACACAGCCCATAAAAGGTTTTAAGAGTTCACCTCTAGTAAGCCTTAACACAGCCCATAAAAGGTTTTGAGCGGTTCCCGGATCTGTCACCTTGACCTGTGAAAATTCAAAAAGTATAACCAGGTGGGCGATTCTCGCGCTTTCGACATTCATCTCGATTCGAGATTTTTAAACGAAAAATGACTAAATATGCCATTTTTCGTTTAAAAATATCGAACATTAAACGAAATAAATAATAAATATTAATTAATAAATTATAAATATACAAATATTGGACGAAAAATGACATATTTAGTCATTTTTCGTTTAAAAATCTCGAATCGAGATGAATGTCGAAAGCGCGAGAATCGCCCACCTGACCACTAAGAATTAATTCATGTCCAGCAGACGATTTCTTTACCGGTACGCTCAGTAAATCATATTATAGGCAGCTCTCTACCTATAAGGTCTAAAAAAACACCCAACTCGGCAACTACGTAACTCTATTTCACATTTTTGTAAACAATGATTTAATTAATTAAAAATATATCTGTAAGTCTTAAGTTTTATTAAATAACTAACCTAAAAAAAAAACTTTATTTTCCTCAATAAAAATATTACGTCCAAATCTGAATTTTCAAAAATGTCCATTGCCCCGTAATTGTAATCCGAGATTTTGTGCATTTTTTGTTTGTGTTAGCGGATCGGGCGCCGTAATGACTGCCATTAATATCCGGCTTCTACTCGGTTAACACTACGTTATAGATAACTTTAATGTAGCTTGCTTTTTAACTCGTTTTAGCACTTAAAAATATTTATTACTTAGTTACTAAATACTCTAATTTAATGTAAAAAACACATTTTTTTTTTGGTTTTTAAATAACTCAATATTATATTTTAGTTTTTTGGCGCTTTTTGCTCAACAAGTCAGACTGACGATTCAGAGAGGAAACTCTACAAGCGTCCACTATGACCCATGACACTGTTTTAGAATCCGTATTTTTTTATATAGGTAGGTTTATTTTTGTTATTAATTATGTATCTATTTTATTTAAATTGTTATTTTATTTAGGAGGTTTAATTCGTTGTTAATTAGTATTATTTAATGTTAAACTTTGATTTTAAATTGCAATGGGATGATGATGAATGCTATTATTTTATCAGTTTGTTTTTACAAACACTGTGAAACTTAGGTAAACTTTTCTCTAAGGCATATTATATTAATAAACAGATGGGTAGTTGAATTGACGATAAGGCAGCGAGTATATTAAATTATACTCGCAATATAATTCAATTCGTCAATGTCGCCCCCCGTTTCGTAATCGCATCATTTAGCCGACATAGTGGGAGCGATCAATATTGTTTAAGAACAATTATTGATTGGCCCCATTCATGGACTTTGTAGGTCTGCTTCACCAAATAGATACAAAGTCACATGTCGTGCTCCAATATTTTTTATTTATTTTATATTACACACGGAGGTAACAATTAAAGTATAACCAACTTAGTTTGTTACAGAGTTCCCAGGGGCCTATTTCATAAATGTGACAATTCTAATTTACTATGACAATTCATAATACATTGCCCAGTTTAGTTATAGTTAGAATTATTTTCTTAAATTATTTATATACGTGGTGGCCGAGTTGGTTAGACCTTGAACTTAAAAACACTTAGGTACCTGGTTCGAATCCCGGTGTGTACCAATGAGTTTTTAATTAAAAAATGTATGTACATTTGTTTGACATCACCACTATAGTGCCTCGGAGAGCACGTTAAGCTGTCGGTCCCGGTTTCACTATAACACATTGTGAAACTGTTGATGGGTTATTGAGTCTATTCAAAATATTGCGACGAGCTAGCCAGTTGTTCGGTGTAGACTCATACCATCGGCTATGACGAGGTGGGTTTAAAACCCCTCCGCTGGGTACCCTGGGGCCGTCTAGGCGGTCTCGGGCGCCGCGTAAGGCACCCGTGATGATATATATGTATGTATTTACTTAAAACTATCTAAATAAAAAATCGTTTATAAAATAGGCCCCTGGTCTGAGTGTTCGTTATACATGAGTAACTTAAAAGCTATATATAAAGTCAGTCATGAATGCGATATTTAGCTAGCTACGTAACAAGATTTCATTAGCACAAGTCAACATCAAAAGCTATGAATACCTGTACACGTCAAGCTCATACATCGGCTCGGCATAACATACGACTATACCATTGTTGTCTGAGAATTGGTTTGCTTAACGTCAAACAAGCAAGCCTAGACCTATAGCTAACAACGTTGGGTAGGCCTCTGTGGGATATTTGAATAGAGTTTCAGTAAGATATCTGAAATTCAAATTATTGCGAAAAAGCGGAAAAAATAAAGTGATGTAATATTTTTTATGTTGTGAACAATATTGGTCGATTTATTGTCGATTTCTACATATAATAGAGTAGTAAATCAAAAAATCGGTAGGTAATAAAAAATATATAAAAAAAAGACAGCGCGATTCTAAAGAAATAAAATATATAATATAACGTTCTTAGAATTCGTTTCTTTATACACGTATCACTTAAAAGTCAGTTTTTTTTTTCATTTGCAGTAAATCACATCTTTAAAACAATGGCTCGGATCGATTTTGTTAAAGTAAAACAAAATGGAGAAATAATAACATGAAATCCGTTTCTGCTAAATTGAAAATAATAAGCTGTAATTTGTTTCTGATTATCTCATGGGATGAAAATATCCTGTATCTACTTATGTTTTATCCAGCAAAATTTTATCCAGCGCTTAATTTGTTTAAATTTGAATTCTTACTGTATGGAATGTATTTTATCATACTTTATTATTAAAGTATTCGTTTACATGTTCAATAATTAAAAAAACAAAAATACAATGACGTTAATAAATTTATTTGGAGATTCAGAGGGGAAATGCAGTCAAATCAATCGCCCGTTTCATGAAAGGAGACTACCGCCTGGACAATAACTCGATCAAGTGGAGTAGTCTTCGGAAAATCGGTAAACCCATAGATTAAAATCGGTTTTTGCATCAGTATGGGCGGTGTAACGAGTTATAGAGGCCTAGCGAAGTTATAGAGACCTTCCTCCCACCTAAAGAATATCATATTAGCATTATGATAATATGGTTAATAACTGAAGTAACGTTATTTTATTAATATTTTATTAATTATTGTTTATATATTATTTCTAATCTGTATATAATTATATATAAATAATATTCTGTATAAATATTATTTATTGTTATGTGTATATACCTACTTATCAAAGTACCTATATTGCTTATTTATATTATATAAGAATAAGAACAGTCCTGTCACCAATGCCAGTCACACTTCTTTTTATTTTGTATAACTTTCTGTGAATACGCTGTTGTCACATATGTATGTATTTTGTTAAAAATCTGTTTTCTGGTAATATCTGTATGTGTCGTTTGAATTCAATAAATCTTTAAAAAAAAAATAAAAAAAAATATGTTGGTACTTTTAAATATAAAAAAATAACGAACAGAATCACTACTTAAAACAAAATAACTATTTTATATCTGTCTGTTAAAATATTAGTTCTTCTAATATGAAGTTAAGCTTATTAACGTATACTTTACTAAACAAACTGTAGCTAAAGTGCTTATTCTAGTTGTGGTCACATCTACTTTATGATTAGGCTGCGGTTACACAACAGGCGGTAAATTTATTACATGGTAGAATACAGATTTTAGCCAGTCAATTACCTTTACCCAACAACATCATGTCGAAATGATTGCTATTATACAGCATATAAGAGCTATAATAATATGTTATTTTATTATGCTATAATTATAAGCTAGTAAATAAGTATATCTCCTGATGGTCAGGTACATATGTGAAACGCCAGAGTTTTTTACTTGCTGGTGCTGTTTTCTCCGGGGTGTCTCTGGGGGACCAACATGTGGTCAGTGTTTGCGCTCTGATTGATACATTTTTGTACTTTTATATTAAATATTACTTATAGTGGATATTTGGGGTGTAGATATAGTCTGTTAGGTTGGTCACCTCGGTGGCACCTTTGCAAGATAGATAACGATGGTCAGGTAAATGGAACCAGCTAACCACCTAGTCTTACACTGGTTGGTTATGTGGTGTGTGTTCGGTTTGGTTTCTATTTATTTTATGTATGCAAGAGCCTAACCAAGCGCACAATTAGGCCTTTTACTAAATATAGTATTTTTTTTTGACTATGCATAAATATCTGTAAAGGTTTACATGAAATAAATATTTTTGACTTTGACTTAGTTTATTTTTAACAGTAGATATTCCACACATGAACCTCCCTGGTCACAAACTGGTTTGTTTTTAACAGTAGATATTCCACACATGATATTCCCTGGTCACAAACTGGTTTATTTTTAACAGTAGATATTCCACAAATGATATTCCCTGGTCACAAAGTAAGCACTAGGGCTATGTGCCCCATGGGGCCTTACTGGAAGATTGTCTTGCCATTATGCTCTTAATGACGCTGTCAGCAGCAAAATTTCCATCAGTCATTGAACCCCTTGGCCTAAGCCGAGCTGATGGAAAGCGGCCTGATAAGCTGACTTTAGTGCCATGGCGTAATGGACGGAGTCCCGTTTGGGATTCTACTTGCGTTGATACTTATTCCGCGTCCCATATTCAAGGATCTTCTACAAATGCTGGATCAGGCGCAGAATCTGCAAGTAAGGCTAAACACCAAAAATATAAACAAATAATATAAACCTTAAAGAAAATTATCTATTTTTACCATTTGCTGTAGAAACTTCAGGAGTTTAGTCTTTAAGCAAAAAAAAACTGGAGCTCAGTATGATTTTATTCAACGTATATCATTTATCATCCAGAGAGGAAATGTTGTGAAAATATTAGGGACCTTAGGCCAACCGAGTTACTGGGAGTAAAAGATTATTTTTAAAAATAAATTAAAACTATTTATAAAATATTTGTTTTATGTTCTCGCGTCTTTAAGTAGTTTCTTTTTAATATTTAATGTACAGCACGGAAACTCTATGATTTTATTATAGTATTGAAAAGTAACCTTTAGATGTAAGATTGTTTGTTTATTAGACTCTTATAAACACTTAACGAATGAAATAATAATTGAAGAATACGAATATGGTGGCGTAGTTCGTAGTAGAACTACGGAATTCGTAGCAGTCCTCATGTCCAATAACAGACAGTTAGGTTTAGCAATGTCATCAGGGGCGGATCCAGGATTCTATTTGGGTAGGGAATATAAAGCACATGAATAGTATTTAGGATAGTCCATTCATGTTCCTTATTGCAGCATTCACAACAAGTGATCTTTTTTTAAGCTGGGTATAAAAATAACAAACAAAAAAAATTTTTTTTTTATTTTTTTTTTTGTTTTATTTTAACTTTTGTTTTATTTAGCTTATGATTTTATTTTTCATTGCTTGATTATAAAAATCTACGACCGAGCTGATATTTTTAAAGATTGCCTCATATACAATTTCAAACCTTAAAATTACAGATAAATAACAATTAAGTATTTAATTAAATTCAACCCTTAAAGTCAAATAGAGGATGTTACAAGGTCTCAACGAAATGAGTATATACCTGGAATTCATTTAAAAGGTGCGTGGGTAAGGCATCTTCAGAATGTGGGCAGGTGTCAATATCTAGTAAGCCCTTTAACTGAAAATGGTTGGGATAATGTAGAAAGCTATACGCACAATAGATAGCTACTATATTAAAATACATTATTAAAAAAAATACGTATAGGATGTATTATTTCTATACAAATACGTCAGTCCATAAGCCTCCCTTTGTTTTCATAAATAAAATACCTTTAATCCTATTTTTTATTTATTTATTAAAATAAATTAATAATATAACTTTTTTTTACTTTAATAAATGCAAAATAAAATTGCTACTATGGGTATCTTGCGTCCGAAAACCATTTACTTAGATGGCGGTGTCAGGGTACCCAGTTGCGGGGTTTTTATTCCCACCTTGTCGTAACCGATGGTATTCTGAGTCTACACCGAATGAGTGTTCAGCTCGTCGCGGTGTTTGTATAGACTCAATAACACATCTAAAAACAGTTTCACAAGTTGGTATAGTAAAACTGGGACCGACAGCTTTACTTGGTCTTAGATGAAACAATAAACAATCGAGAAATGTACCGTTATTTTACGTTTACACCATTTTTTAGCTTTCCTTTAGGATTTTCCCTATTATTTTTGTTTTAAAACCGGGGGTGTTTTTAATTTTATTGGGGAAAAAATAATAATAAAAAATAAATCAGCGAGCGAAGCCGTTTTTGAGTTTTAGCGTGACTAACTACCGATTGGTTAGTAACGAAGGTTGATTCATTTTTATATATACAGAATAAAGAAGATTATTTTATATAAAAAATCTGCGCCCAGCGGCATTAAAATAAAATACAGAACATGTTACTCGGTGACCTTTCTATGTAACCATATATTCAATCATTGACCAGGAAGCTGGTCAATGATTAAAATGTAGACCAATATTTTTAATACATATTTTATTTTTATTTTATTCATTTAGTAGAAGAAAAAACAGCGGTACAATAAATATAGTAAGAACAAATAGGTATAATAACTTCAAAGGACCAATAATTGATCTTCACATATAGTATAATAATATGTATAACCACGTATAAAACAATGAAAAAATAAAAAATACAAAATTATGCCATAAATATCAATAACTTAATGCAGCGATATTGTATTATTCCTGAGTGTATGTTTGTATGATGTTTATGTGATTAGGTATAAGGTGTTTGTATGTGTGAAGCGTGTCTGTATGTAAGTATATCTGCGTGTGTGGGTATCTATGTGTGTGAGTATGTGACATTCGACATAAGCCGCTATACAGTCATTTATTTGCCTAAAAATACCACTTCTAAATATTTGCCTGCTACCGTGAAATTTATCAACATTAACAAATTTATCATTGTAAAGCCTGGAGATTCATGGCAATGTTGAGCTCTGGCAATGCTGAGCAGTATATGTTTAAAATACTATCAGGTTACTTGGTATTCATAGTACAAGCCTATAGCTTAGATGTGTAAATTGTCCTACACATTATTATTGTTATATATTATTATTTCTATAAATAATAATTATATATTATTCTCGGGCGCCGTATGGCGATATATATATATATATATATACGCCTTAACCGCTTTAACGGCCCCAGGGTACCCAGCGGAGGCGTTTTAATCCCACCTCATCGTAGCCGATGGTATCAATCTACACCGAACCAGTGGCTAGTTTTGAATAGACTCAATAACCCATCTATAAACAGTTTCACAAGTTGGTATAGTGAAACCGGGACCGACAGCTTAACGTGCTCTCCGAGGCACTATAGTGGTGTTGTCAAACAAATGTACATATTTTTTTAAATTAAAAACTCATTGGTACACACCTATTCGAACCAGGGACCTAAGTGTTTTTAAGTCCAAGGTCTAACCAATTCGGCCACCACGTAATAATAATTAATATTAGATTTATACTTAAATACTAGCCGGTATAAACCAAACATTATTTAATTTGCGTTCCCTTACCACATATATTTATTTATAATTTGCGTTCCCTTACCACATATATTTCCTAATAATTTGCGTTCCATTATAACATATATTTTCTTATAATTTGCGTTCCTTTATCACATATGTTTCCTTATAATTTGCGTTCTCTTACCACATATATTTCCTTATAATTTGCGTTCCCTTACCACATATATTTCCTTATAAGCAAAGTTAACCGCTACCTTGATGATATTCGAAGCTATTCCTAATCAGAGAGACATAGTTCACTCAGAGTTGCGGAAGCAAATTCAATAAACCGATGTCCGTGTACAGATTTACATCGCAATAATACTATCTTACTAGCTTTAGCCGAAGCTTTGCACGAGTTATCTTTAACCTCATTCTATCCTGAATTTTCATGTAAAACATTTTAACAAAAAATAAAAACTTATATATTTTTACCGACTTAAAAACTACTATAATGTATTTTTTTTATTATTTAGTCCTGTTCTACTTTATAATTCATATTTTGTTCTGAATTTAAAAAGTACAACCCAATTTAAATTTTGAATAATATTTTTTTGTGGATTTCAATTTTATTGTTAAAAAGTTTTTGTTTATATTTTTTTATGTGGTAGAATGAAAAAATGAAATGAAATAGTTTATTTCTCTCTCAAAATGATTACAATTTAATAAACTAATATGTAGGTATTACAAACTTAGTAAACAAAATAAAAGTACTCAATTTAGAACAAAACGGGCTTCTAGCTATTTCGATATACGAGTACATATAGGGAGCTCAGATATACAGCGCGTTTGTGCTTTAGGTTTAATACATATAATGTGTATTATGTGTTGTTTAAAAGTACATATAATATACATTAATATATTTTTGTTTTATTTAGTTTTTAAGATTTATTTTAATATTTTATATACAGCAGGGTTTTAGGTAGGTAAATACTTACTGAAACCCAAAATAATATATATAAAGTATTATACCTATAAAGTGCGAACAAGTTTTTATTATGTGGTAAATAAATATACGATCAGCATGGTAGTCATACTTTAGCAAAAATATCAATTATATAATAAATATTTAAAAATAAATGTTAATTAATAATAAATAGTCAACAGCTACTTTATAACTGACAAAATAGTCACTAAAACTTTGAATGGTTTACTTAGACTTAGGAGTTAAAACGGAATTTGTTTACTCTTCATTTCTTTGTAATTAGACCACAAAATTAATGTCTGATTGCAAATGCCAACGCTTATTTGTGTAAATATTTGACTTTATATAAGCTACGTACAAAGTTGTTAGCAGTTTGTAGCTTAAGTTTCAAAGTAAGTTTTAACCAGTTTATATCGAGTTTGTATTGCATTACTGGAAGAAGGGCATCGTCGATCTATCATCCCTAAGAGTCACGCCCTTGTCGGGGACTTGAAGAATGAGTATTTGGTAATTAGCTTTGACTTTCTGTTTTCTTATTGATTTTTAGCTAATTTTAAGCGGTTTTGCTATAAACAAAGCAAATAAGGTGATGGGATAAAATTAAAAATAAATTTTTAATTTGATTATTTATTTAAAGGTCTTTATTACACTAAAAGATTTCCGAGCTTAATGCGTTAGGCATTATCTACCACCTTTAGGAGAGTGAAAATTGTAATATAGGGTGCACAGAGTAATGTAAAAATAGGTATAGATATAAGTACATACTCAAATATTGAACAAATTTATACATAAATATTATAGTAAAATAAATACATACTTAAATATATGTTTAAATCTAACCTGAATTGTGATAATTCAATTATATATTGTCTGTTGAAAAAATATGCCGATTATAATAAATATTTTACCTTAATTATAAATATTTTACCCTATGTATATTTGTTTACATAGCGCCTCGGAATGCATGTTAAGGACTGCATTCGCAATCACGAAGGCTACGTTCTCGACTGTTTGTCGCAGAATTAAAATAATATTTTAGTCGGTCATAGTATTAAATAATTTTTCTGTGTTGAGTATTTTTTTTTAAATATCTTTTTAAGTATTTTAATAATACAGAAATATTTTTGCGTATAGCTACCAACATAAAAACAATAATGTATTTTACTCTATAAAATATTTGACTAATTACCTAGATACATTTTTGTGTTTTCATCATATAATACTGTGAAATTGGCGATTTTATTACTGGCTAATCGTGTAAAGGCCTACAACTTTCGTTCTACTTAAAATAATAAATTGAAATAAATTTTATAATAAAGCTTTCTTAAAAAATAACTCTAGTTCTCCCGCCGTTACAGATTACTCTGTTCTAGTGTAGTTATTTTATGTAGTATCTGTGACCGTGGAAAATCGAAACAGAGAGCAGTTTTCGAATATCAATTCCTGGCACCAGCGCAGCACAGACGGAATGCAATATTAATGACGAGTATATGAACTAGGTATAGCAATACGATGCATGGAACGTTTTTGGTTTGATCGCTTCTGGACACTTCTGGTCACTTTGATCTCAAAATGAAACACTCCATCACCATCCAGCATTTATTCAGGAAAACTTACTATAGAAGATAAAGAAATATGGATTTATGATGAACTTTTGAATAAAAAAGCGGCCCCAGCCTAGTGGTTAAGTCACTGCGCAACTAATAACAAGGTTAAGCAGATGACAACAAGACCGGCCTGGGATGGGTGACCGCTTTATACAACGAGGCTATTTCATCATAAACACCGCAACAAGCTCGCCACTTGTTAGGTGTTGCCTCCGAATACCATCGGCGAAATGAGGTTGGGTTAATCCCTCCGCTGGGACCCTGAGGCCGTTTAAACGGTTCTCGGGAGCCAAATTGGCACCCGTGATGGTATTTATTTTTATTTTTTGCAGAGAAAAAAATTATATTCCATTACTCAGTATAATTTATTTATAAAAGGAATAAGGAAAGACTAATATAATTCATTTTATAGAGTTTTATAATAAACGTTTATTTTACTGCGATACTAATTTTGTAAAAAAACTTTCCTAGTGCAGTTGTTATATAAATGATAAACAATAAGTTAATAGCGCCTGTTAAAAAAATCACCAACAATTTTATGAAAAAGTACACTCTCATAAAGGGTTGACTGAAATAAAGTACCGAAGTATGTACGGTGCAGCAGAAACTGCAATGAAACTTGTTTCTGTAATGTACGACCTAAAATAAAATGTACGTACTATTTTAGTTTTACCAACGGGGATAAAAGTATTTTAGTGGGCGCAACATATAAGTCACTATTTTATTTTATTTAATTGACTATACCTACTAAAACACCTTAACAAATATGATTAGCATTTACATTTCATTAGATTTCACATTTACAATCTCGTTAAGTTTTATAAATAATAATCTGAAACAAATAAAGTGTGTTAGATGTGTTTCTTATTATGTAAAATATATAAATTGAAGCTATATAACTTTATTGTCAAATATTTCGCCTTTTTTTGGATCACTGTCACTGAATAATGTTGCTCCGAAGAGAGGCGAAATATTTGGCAATAAAGTTATATAGCTTCAATTTATATACATAAATAATATTAATATTAATTGTTTTTAATCTACAATCATGTACTTTATAAATTATAATTCTACCTCTCTCCTTAAAGAAAATGTTTTTAGAAAATATATAATAATTACCAACTAAGTACAATTTATTCCATAAACATTTAGTAAATTTACACAAATTTCTAAATGTGACAAGCTGAGCTTATTAAGGAATTGTTTGAGGGTAGAGGTACAGCAGAATGGCATTATGAGATCTGAGTTGAGTTTCGGTATTACTATGTTCCTTTCGTTATAAATGGCAATTGTTACCACGAAATTGCGTTTGTATTTTAAATTTTAATTCTTTTGCTATGCGTAAAATTGTCTAATAAAATACAATTTTATCTTTACTTATTTATTTATATTAACAATATAATAATAGATTTATAATTATATTAATGATTATATTTTTATATTCTTATTTTGAAATTTTAAAGATAAATATGCAAATAATAATTACCTAGTGAATGGGACTTGAACCCACGATACTCGCTTTCTCGGCACCACTGAGCCTACCAGGTCAACCCTCACTTTTTTCTACTCCTTTATACATCGTATACAAAACTTGGACTTCAATTTCACTATAATATAGAGTAAAATATAATGCACATAGAGGACGTGATTTTTTTTACAAAAAAAAAAAAAAATATCAGTACTATTACTATTTCCTGCCTTAAATTAATTTTTATATAGCATATTAGTATAGCTCTGAATGATCGTAAGCCACGGTTACGTTCAGACAAATGTATAGTGTAGTATATTATTACATATATTTTAATTTGTCATTATATATAGTGTAGTATATTATTACATATATTTTAATTATTATTTTGCCGCAGAAGCAAGCGGTGACATGATTCGTACGAACAAGTTTTGAGTTACATTTATAGTAAGGCGACTTCGCGTTGCAAATTCGTATCACTTTGTATGTTACTTTGTTGTGTCTGAAACTAAATATTATATGTTATGTCCCACAACAAAGTAAATGCAATTTACAGAATAAAATTGTCATGTGAACACCAAAAGGTATAAACTATACCATAGCTTTATCTCTGAAGCATTTTACGACTTTCATTTTATACTACACAATATTTTATGTGGTTTAGGTCGACAATGTAATTTTAACATGAAAGGGGAGAATGAAGAAGAAAGAAGGAAGAAATCTACAAATAATAATATAGTAGACTTTCCGTGGTTGTATATTAAAGATTTGTTGCAAAAAAACAGACAACAACTGCAAGACGCGAGAAATAAGTAATATATCACGGAAAGAAACTTTTTTTTTTAATTTGTCTGTTTGTCGGTTTGTTTGCGCGCGCGCATAGCCTAAAAGCCACTAATGGGATTCCAAGCTTAATTACTAAAACATAAAAAGCTTTATGGGAGTAACGTTTATATCATCAAAATCGACCAGCAATAGATAGAATAAAAAAATAGTTATTATAAATCGCGACGAAATAAACACGCAAAAATAACGCGCACACGAAGTGTAGAATATTATTCGTTAGTGCTATTTATCCATATTTAAGGGTAAGTATCTAAACAAAATTAAGTACTGTCCTGTCTTATTATAATTTTCATCGGTTTCTACATCCTAGTTATGTTTATAGCTATTTATATTATTACCAGTATTTATATTAAATTCTACAATGTTGACAAACATTCACACAATGTCGTATTATTTTATGTCTAACTACTGTAACTGTAACTACGGGTATATCTACTACAATGTATTATATAATACTTATTGTAACAAAGTTACACGCGATCAAATGAAACCTCGCACCTATGAAGTTAGTTTAACAAATCAACATTGTAAACGTTTATATACGAGTAGTATACGTTTTTGTATTTAAGTTTTAAATAAAGTACTCTTGTTTTTTCATTAATTTAAATACAAAATATTTTTTCTTTATTTTATGGCATGACGCCAGAAGCAGCAAAATATAGCTGAAATATTTATAAAAGAGTGTTAATGTGCATTTTGTTGAATAGGTATAATATTATTAAAAAAAAAAAAACTATTTATATTAGTATTATCTGAAACAAAAAAAGTGTGTAAGATGTGTTTCTTATTAGGTAAAATATGTAAATTAAAGCTATAAAATGTTATTGACAAATAGTTTGCCTCTCTTTGGAGCGGCGTCATCAGTGACAGTGACTGGTGACAGTGAAGGTCTTTGTCATAAATTTTGAAAAAGTAATTTTATTTCTTTTAGCACTAGTAAAAGATACACTATACAGTTTTGTATTTATATTTTTAGAAAAATATCATCATCACCCAGTACATGATCACCGATGTACACGGGTGTACATCGAATAAAATACTGTTATCGACAATAGATTTCTATAAATAAATAGTTTCATGTATCAACGTAACTTTTGTTTACAATGAGAACTATTCGCACGACTTCACCTAACACTGCCTTTAAATGTATTTTACACTAAAACCACAATGGAGGTTGCAAAAAGGCCATTAAACATTCGGTTTATAGAGTGCACGAATGTCACTCCACGTTAGAGATAAATTGGACAATAAAGTTCGTTTACTATTGCTCTTTAATTAAATAAAATTGAAAAGATGTCTTCAAAACTTTAGGTGTTTTCTTTACTAGTCCAATTTAGGTAGGTATATAGATGTGATAGTTTGTTTGATACGAATTAGCGCGTGTTATAAATAAGGTTCTACTAAAAAAAAAGTTAGAACAATAGTAATTATATTGTCACACGTCATTGCTGTGATATATATAGACAGAAAATATATAATAAATAAGTTTCCACGTAGGATAATTTGGGAATTTAAAAACTAAGTAAATAAAATAAATATCATCACGGATGGCTTACGGCGCCCGAGACCGCCTAGACGGTCTCAGGGTACCCAGCGGAGGAGTTTTTTAATTTCATCTCGTCGTAGCCGATGGTATGAGTCTACACCGAAAAAGTGGCTAGCTCGTCGCAATGTTTGGATAGACTTAATAAGCCATCTATAAACAGTTTCACAAGTATGGAAACCGGGACCGACAGCTTAACGTGCTCTCCTGTGCACTATAAAGCGGTATTGTTTAACAAATGTACATATTTTTTTACATTAAAAGCTAAGTCCTTATATACCCTTATACTATTTTTTAAATTACTATATTATTTACGTTCTTAATAAATTAAAATTTATTTTTTTCAAAGTATAAAAATTGGCTAAATTTTAAATATATACCTTGGTACCTACCTTATTAAATAATAGTAGAAACACATACGTACAAAAGTTTAAATTTAATTAGGCTTGGTCCTAGGCAAGTCATTTACATAACCTCATAGGCTTCAATCGGAACAACGAAAGATCAGAGACGTTCCAAACTGAACCCAAAGTTTACCCATTTCAATTCACTAATTCTAATTACTTTTGGTTTTAGAACATTATGTTAAATTAAACTATATGTTTTAAATAATTAATTTAATTATGGTCTACAAAAATACTTTTTCTTATCTTTAAAAATAAGATAAACTTTCCTATACTTTCAGTAATATTTGCTACAATAATATTCAAAAATAAGATACAATTTCCTTTCAGTAAAATGTGCCACTGACACTCAAGTGACGACCACGATTACTCTGCCAAGAGTGTAGCGACTAAAAAGAAGAATATTTGCTTATATCTTTAATATTTAAATTATAAAAATACAGTGAACAGTCATAGTGGATTACGAAGCCGTCCAAGATGCTCAATCACACCTTGTTGAACTGCTTAGTTCAACCGTTGAACTAGTGATACCTTTTCCCACTAGTTCAAGACGAACTAGTGGCACTGTTTAGTGCCACTAGTTGTACGCATTAAATTAATCTAAAATAAGTGGAATGTATAAAAGTGTACTAAAAGAAAACAATGTGTAAGTCGTGAATTGAAGTAGATTGAGGTAAAGTAAGGAATGGAGTGAAGTAAAGTAAGGGAAATGAAATAAAAATAAGTGAGTTGCAATGAAGTTGGCGGAGTGAAGAAGTAATCGTTTTATTCCTTCAGAACACTTTACTATATTTAACTAAATTTTTTATTTTATTTTACTTCAAATCATCTTCTCATACTTCATTTAATAATCACCATATTTATCTTTATTTCACCATATTTACTTTAATTTACTACTATATAGTTAATAACTTTTAAGACACCTCTTACTTAAATATTTTATCTATTCATAATTATATAATAGTTATAGCCATAATATTTCCTTTATTAAAATAAATAAATAAAATATTCTTCACTTTTAATTCACAATACTTTAATTTTAATCTATATTATATTTATTTTTTATTTTAGTTTGAATTTTATAATTATAACTAACTGCAAAAAAATGCAGTCAGTTGAACTAGTTGGGATGTGTGGATCAAAGTTAGAGTTGTTCTTAAAAAATAAGACGCGCCTGTTTGAATCAGTGCGTGGATGTGAAAAATATATATAATATCATCATCACCAGTTTATCGCAGCCCACTGCTGGACATAGGCCTCTCCCAAGACACGCCACTAATCCTTATCCTCCGCTCTTCGCATCCAGTCTCTGCCAGCCACCCTCCGCAGGTCATCAGTCCATCTAACTGCTGGGCGTCCTACGTTACGTGCGCCAAGACGTGGTCTCCACTCTAATATCCGCCTGCTCCAACGGTTATCCGTCCTGCGGCAAATGTGACCGGCCCACTGCCACTTCAGTTTACTAACTTTCAGAGCTATGTCGGTATATATAATATAAAGAACGTATAAACTATCGTATACCTCTGCTAGCACTATTACATGCACCAAATCGTAGTGTCTACTCTAGAATTTATTTCTTCCAACGATTATCTCTTCTTATCCAATAAACGGAATAAACGTCTCTTTTTCACTTCAGACTACTTTCACGTTAACTATACTACCGCGTTAACATTTTGACCAATCACACGACCGCATCTCTAGTTCTCAAAATTTCCGCTTGGAAATTTCCCATAAAAATTTTAATTAACTCAAACGCAAAGTAATAATTAGAAAACTCACACTAGGGGTACTGGGCATTTTTGGTAACTTTGGTCCTACGGGTATCATAATTTTTATTTTTTACTATAATAGAAATATAGTTAAATAATATATGCATACTATGTTTCTTTAATAACGTAGGAATATCTAAAATAATACAAAAAAAAAACTTTAATAAAATTAAAATAACATTCTTACTTACCCAGTTTGTGTAGTCATATGCTACGCAGAGTACGCGTTAACGCTCGTAAACGTTCGAGCTACACGTACCAGCTACATCGTTAGCGAGTCGTTATGCTAATAGCATCTTGACATCACATCTCACCTTTCCCTCTCGAAACCTAAGTAGCTTTTCACTCAACGTCGTCAATTCATCAATGAATAAATCTCTAATATATATTTTTTATATTTAAAACTGTTTTTTATTTAGTAAATAAAAGGCTTACCTACATTCTCCTGGTTGGGTGAAGTTCAACTAGAGGTGCAAGATCTTATCTATACTATCTATACTAATCTATACTAATATAATAAAGAGGAAAGATTTGTATTTTTGTATTTTTGTATGTTTGTAATGAATAAACTCAAAAACTACTGGACCGATTGCAATAATTTTTTCACCATTAGAAAGCTGCATTATTCAGAAGTAACATAGGCTATATAATATCACGCTAGGTCCTATAGGTGTGGAGCAGTAACCAAAAATGTTTTAAAAACGGGGGAAAAGTATCGTTTCTGAGGCCTTCCGTGGCGTGCGCTGAGCATATAGTTAAAGTTATACAAACCTGTGCGAAGCCGGGACGGGCCGCTAGTTTTTAATAAATTAATAATTGCATCATAGTACGTATATATTTTTTTTTCGATTTTTTCGTTATAGGTTTTTAGTTATATTGACTTCTATCAATATACTCGTAACTATAAACCTTATAGGTTTATAGTTGCATCATTATATGGAAATAAACATATTTTAACGTTAAACATAATTTGAAGATTAAAATATCTGTATTACCAGTATAAAGATAAGTTATTTGTTTATTCATAATGAATATTTACTTTTATTGAAATATTACTTATTGAAAAATTAGCGAAACGAAATGGGCTAGAAATTCAAAGGGGCAATGCTGCTGGAGTTCTCGGTACCTCAGAGCAACTTTACGATTTTTTTAATTTAATTTAGATTATAGATTTATTTATACTTACATACATAAATACCGTCTCGGGCGCCGTAAGGCACCTGAGTCCGCCTACACGGCCCCAGGGTACCCAGCGGAGGGATTTTAATCCCACCTCGTCGTAGCCGATGGTATCAGTCTACACCTAACAAGTGGCTAGTTCGTCGCGATGTTTTGAATAGACTCAATAACCCATCTATAAACAGTTTCACAAGTTGGTATAGTGAAACCGGGACCGACAACTTAACGTGCTCTCCGAGGCACTATAGTGGTGTTGTCAGACAAATGTTCATATTTTTTTTAATTAAAAACTCATTGGTACATACCGGGGTTCGAACCAGGGACCTAAGCGTTTTTAAGTCCAAGGTCTAACTAACTCGGCCACCACGTATATATATAGATTTATTTATATTTATACTATAGATAATTTTTATATTTAAATATATATACTTTTTATATTTAAATATATATATTTTTTTTATTTAAAATTGTTTTTACTTTATTATAATACTAGATTCAAATAATGATAGAGGTATTTGTCCTATAGTCGATAATACTCCTCTAGACTGGCAGAGAGTGGTAGTGTACTAGAACAAATAAAAATAGTATTAACAGTAGGATTCAAATTATAATTCTGGAATAAGTTTAAACGAGCAACTAACTTTTTTATTCAAGCTTTAATTTTACATTTCCTAGAGAACGTCCTCCTAATGAATATAATTTACACTGTTATTACTCTCTATTTACTCATATTTTAGCTTTCACGCGGTTTTAAAACGTTCTTTTGTTATAAAAAAAATAAAATTAAATCTATTACGTGGGTCAACCATGATCATGTAGTAATGTCATGTCATCAAAGGCGTTTTTTTTTTAAAGAAGCAGAAATAATAACAACAAGGCCGGCCTGGGATGGGTGACCGCTTTATACAACGAGGCTATTTCATCATAAACACCGCAACAAGCTCGCCATTTGTAAGGTGTTGCCTCCGAATACCATCGGCGAAATGACGATGGGTTAATCCCTCCACTGTGACCCTGAGGCTGTTTAAACGGTTCTCGGGAGCCAAATAGGCACCCGTGATGGTAATTTTTTTATTTTTTATTTTAGAAATGATAAATTTAAAAGGTTAAATTGTGATCTTTATTATAAGTTATTTTAAGGTGAGTAAACTTAAAAATGTGTTTTGATTAATAGTAAACAAGATGAAAAAGAATACCAGGAGAAATAAATAGCAACATGGCCTATGCAAACATGCAGTAATTTTGCCAATGTCAAGTAGAAGAAAAGAAATGAAAAACAAGGACGAATTTTCAATACAAATAATTTTCTGGAAAGATATCTTAGTAATGAAGAATTAAAATTTGGGTTGTAGATTATACTTTGAAAATAAATTCACAGGTGTTTTACTACTTTGAAAATTTCAATAAGGGACGTATAAAAAACGAGTGTAAGGGTGATTTTTCTTATTGGTTTATATCTCAGGAACGACGGCATAGTTTCACTATTATAGCACTTTAATAGTGAAACTATGCATGTAGACACTTCTTATAAAACTTTTAGAATGTGTTCATTTTTTCGGAATTTAGGGGAAGGTGAGGAAAGACAATCTAGGTACTGTTGCTTTTTTGTATGAATAAAATGACTGGCAAATCTGGGTCAAGAAAAGCTAGTATACCTCTATAAATATAAATATAGTAGTACCTGCTGACTCAGGTAAAGGATAAAGTACCCGAAATTTAGAATTATATTTTGCAATGCTATAGTAAAAATTCAAAATTACTTTATAAAGATAATTTAATACAATCTTCTGTCGGTTGTCAGCAGGGTGCCCCCTGGGGCCAGCAATGTTCAGTCTCGGCATTCATCCAATCATACAACATCTTCATTCTAGTTTTAACGTTTGGTATTTGGATAACGGAACCCTAGGAGGCGAAGTAAATACAGTATTAAACGACTTAAAGACAATTATCGATGCATTTAAAGAAATAGGTTTAGAATTATTTTTTTCTAAATGTGAATTATATTTCCCTGATAAATTCCCAAATGATAATAAACAAAATACATTAAATGATTTTTTTAAATTTAACACCAGGTATAAAAGTAATAAATAACAGTTCTCTCCGCCTCTTAGGATCTCCAATACTCGATAGTGCTTTTCCAGGTTTTATCGAGTAAAAAAATCAAAATTTTCATAACGTTTCGAACCGTCTTTTTAAAATGAATAGTCATATGGCATTACACATCATCAAACATTGTCTCTTTGTCCCAAAATTCACCTATTTCATTCGATGTGCTCATTTTTATTAAAATGAATCTATTTTGGAAAAAGTAGATGTCGTAATAAAAAATACCCTATCAAAATTATTAAATATAAATTTGGATGAAAAAATGTTTACACAAGCTTCCCTGCCTATTCGATTTGGAGGTTTGGGTATACGCAAAATTACTTGTGTGGCCTTACCAGCATTCTTGTCCTCTGCATACAGTGTAAGAGACCTCATTGGCAAAATATTAACACCATCACTTAGTGATTTTGAGGTCTCCCATTTGGCGGAGGGTAGAAACGCTTGGCCCTTTCTAAATTTGATTCCATACCCATTGCACCATCATCTCAAAAACTATGGGACGAGCCACTTTGCAAATTGGTACACAATAAACTTATCTATAGTACTCAATTACCTGCTGATCGAGCTCGTCTCATGGCTGTGGCCCAATGGGAGTCAGGGCTTTGGTTGCATGCTTTACCGTCTTCCAAAATAGGTACTTTACTTGACCGCAATACATTACGCTTAGCTATATCCCTACGTCTAGGAGCCCCTTGCAACCTTCCACATCGCTGCCAGTGTGGAGAGATGGTCGACCAACTCGGTCACCACGGCTTATCTTGCTGTAAAAGCGCAGGCATAAGCAGATATAAGCGGCACGCCAACCTTAACCAAATCATTCATCGGGCTCTTGCCACTATTTCGATGCCTTCTATTTTAGAACCAAATGGATTGTCTCGGAATAATGGCAAGAGACCTGATGGAATGACTTTAGTACCCTGGAAGTGTGGGCGGTGCTTAGTATGGGACGCTACGTACGCCGATACTTTTGCTCCCTCACATCTTTCAGGAACTTCTCAAAAGGTTGGCGCTGCTGCTTGTTCTGCAGAAAACCTCAAACGGCGCAAATACTCTAACCTTACGGGAGAGTATGTGTTTGAGCCGTTTGGAGTTGAGACGATGGAGCCGTGGGGACCGGGAGCGCATGCAATTTATAGAGAAATTGCCAAGCAGTTGGTCGAAACATCTGGTGACCAAAGGGCTGGCTCGTCCCTCGGACAACGTTTAAGTTTGGCCATACAGAGAGGTAACGCAGCCAGCCTTTTGGGCACCCATCCTGCTGGTAGCGATTTAGAAGAAATATATATGTTATAGGTAAGTAGTTTTTGTTTTGTTAATTCCTTTTAAGTTAATTTTATACTATAAATAAAACAATTTATTTTTTTAAATTATTATTTTAGAGAAATATTTTAACTAAATTATATATATATATATATAGTTTTTACGTGGTCAAATCTTGCTAAGAATCCTATGAATTGAATAAAGAATGGTATATAATAATATAATAATAATAATATGGATAAATTACATATATTGCTCTGGTCACAAACTAAGCTCTAGGCTTGTACTATGTGTACCAGAAGCAATGATATATTACATATTATATTTTATAAACACCCAGACCATAACAAACTGTACAGAAAAACGTACTAATATGTTTTGCCATGGGTGGGAATCGAACCTACGACCCCCGGTTACAAAGCCATAGGCGCAACCATTAGTCTATGGAGGCTGAATATGTATTGTATTACACATATTGCTCTAGTCACAAACTAAGCTCTAGGCTTGTACTATGTGTACCAGAAGCAATGATATATTACATATTATATTTTATAAACACCCAGACCATAACAAACTGTACAGAAAAACGTACTAATATGTTTTGCCATGGGTAGGAATCGAACCTACGACCCCCGGTTACAACGCCAAAGGCACAACCATTAGTCTATGGAGGCTGAATATGTATTGTAAACCAAATAAACCAACAATATTATTCAATGAAATTTTTTTACCTCTGTTTTTAAAGCGCCTAAAAATGCAACCACAATATAGTTCCACATATGGGGACTCACAGTTACTTTCCATAAATTCAATTTTCGTTTTTATTGGATTGCAGAAGCGGGACTACCGAATAGGCTTTATTTAGTCCTAGACCGTTATGTAAAATATTATAGCCGGTGGTTTGTATCTACCACCGGTATATTTCAGTTTTTTATTCGAAATTCGAAAGATATGACCGCCTATCTATTTCCCTCGTTCTCAAAATACGATTTTCTCAAAATACGATTTTCGCAAAATATGATGTGCACAAACCATGATATTTTGTACAATCACAACAAATATTATTTCTTAATATAATTTATTGATCATAATTTTGTTAACGCTTTTTATAAGTAGCTATCTAATGGCCCTATTCATAAAAACTGAGGCCTTGAAGAATACTTTAGTTATAGAAGTTTTTTTCTCTTTTACGCATAATCATTTTTGTTGCTAATAAAAAGAGAAAAAACCTTCCACAGGTATACTTACACAGGTATTCATAAAAACTTATTGAGTCCTTGAAGATTGAAGAACACTTTAGTTATGGAAGGTTTTGTCTCTATACTAAAATATATATAACGCCATACTATACTAAAATAAAGCATAGCATAGCAAATAAAGCACTCTGTGTCGATCTGGCGGTAAGCAGAACTACAAAGTCCACTAATATGAAAGAATTAGCTAAAATTTGGTCGCTGGGTGTTAGTTCTGAAAGACGCACTTTAGAACTTCGTGGCACTCGAAATAGTGGACCCAATTTAATTCCCGACCCACCTTAAGAACTTTGTAGTTTGTAGTACTGAAAATTTTGTTCCCAATTTGATACCTGAACCCGCCATTATAAATTTGTAGCACTCGAAATATATTACCGGCCAGCTTTAGAACTTTGTAGTACTTGAAAATCAAGGTAAGTCTACTACCTAGTAAAATCTACAAATAATATGGAAGCAGTGCACAGAAGTATCTAATAGGCTTTAGGTATTTAGGACTCAAATCCGTTATGCCAAGTGTTATAGTTTGTGCTTTTTATCTATGTAAATGTTATAGTTATTCTTCGAAATTTAAAATAATTACTTTCTTCTTTACTATTTTTATAGTGTTATTATTAAACAGTATTACGGAAGAAAGAAGAAAAAGGTTTTATATTATTAAGTATACATCATTAAAATATTTAGGCAGTTTAATAACAAGTGAGATGATGTGATCACAAGAATAACAATAGAAAAACAGGCAAATGCCAAATCTAAACAGATCGGCTTTTCTGAGAATCTGTTTAGTTCCAAAATTGCAAACATAGTAAGGAAAATACTAATTAAAATTTATGTATGAAGTATAGCGATATATGGTTGCGAGACGTGTATTTATTAACACAGAAAGATAGAGAGAGGCTGGAAGCGTTTGTTTGTTGAATGTGGTGTTGGAGAAGAATGGATAGAATCAGTAGGACAGATAAGAAGATAAATAAAGAAGTGTTGACAATGGTAAACAAGAAAATATCATTATTGGAAGTAATATAAAACAGGAGGGGCAAGATGTTTAGGCACTTGATACTGAATGATTCTTATCTAAAAACAATAAAAGAAGGAATAATTGAAGGAAAAAGGGGAAGAGGAAGGTTGAGAAGAAGGTACATAGATCAAGTAAAAGAGAAATTAAGCGTGACTCCGTACAGGGAGGTGAAGACGTTGGCTGAGATTAGGCAGGAGTGGCGATTGCTCCACCAACAAGAGCCTTGCTCTCAAATTCAAGAAGAAGAAGATCATTACTTTATAATATCTGTTATTTTTCAATATATATGTTTATGTGATTGTTCTGCTCGCATTAGTTAAGCTCCTACTTATATAATAGTTACGCCTAGACGGCCAGGGCACGGGGGAAGGGGGGGGTTCAATCCCACCTCATCGTAGCCGATGGTATGAGTCTAAAGCGAACAAGTGGCTAGCTCGACGCGATGTTTTTAATAGACCAAAAATAACCTATTTATAAACAGTTTCACCAGTTGGTAAAGCCGGGACCGACAGCTTAAGAGGAGGCACTATAAATTTTAGTCTTATTTGCTTATATCTGCAGAGGCGCACACATCTATTTATTAAAACTTCAACTTAATTTTTTTCAGACCTTCCTCTCTCCATGTCTTAACCAAAAACCTAATTGGAAAAAATTTTTTCGATACTTTTTCTATTTTAAAATGATGCTTTTTTAATGTATAAAGACATTTTTTTTCTAAACGGGTTGAGTTTTAAGTCTAAAATAAATACACCTCACAAGAAAATACAGTTTATAATCCACTACTAAACGAAATTTTACCTAAATAAATTATTAAGTATGTTATAGACAAAATTAGTTTTGCGACTTACGACATTTTTATTGATTGAAAATTGTTTGCGCGATTTTCAATCTTGCGGAGCAGATCCAAGAGCTCTAGGCGGGACTGGTCAACGGGGTCATATAATTACTTAAATTATATGACCCCGTTGACCAGTCCCGCCTAGAGTGCCGATGCGTACGGACGTGTATCTCTCGTGCTGCCGGGGCTACTAAAGATTTACGTAATTAATTCGACCATGTATAAATCTTACAGGTCCTTGAATTATTGAAAAAATAATTTTAATCAAAATAATATTATTATTTTTTAGTTTTAGGAATAACTTTGAGTGTTCGAATCTGGAACAAGGAAAACCGGAGTCACCGCGAAACAACATCGATTTTTTTTATCAGTTACCTATAACTTTTTTATTAATTTTTTTGACACCATAGAGAAGCCACATATATAGGGGTCAGTCAATTGACGTTTTTTATAGGAATTATTTTTGACCGCCTCCGTAGACTGGTTGCGACTTTTGTGTAATATCCAAAGGTCGTTGATTCGATTCCCACCCATGACAAAACAATATTAGTAGATTTACAGTTTGTCATGGTCTGGGTGTTTATATATAATATGTATTATATTGTTGTTTCTGATACACATAGTAACTTAGTTTGTGACCAGAGAAATATGTGTAAATTGTCAAACATATTATTATTAAATATTTATTGGTTCCGGTCGCAACGACAGTAGTCAATGATCATCAAGTATAAATGTTACTTTTTTTTTTAATTCGACATAGGACACGTTATATAGGTTTTTGTGTGAGCCAAGCACGAATTTGAGGTCTATTTTAAAATCCAAGATGGCGATCTAAATTTTATTTTATAAATATAACCTATATAAGTATTTATCTATAGAAACATATAAACTATTATATTCACTAATACCTACTCAATCAAAAAAATAATAATATTTTTTATTACGTCCCGAAAGTTTGGCTGTCAGATATTGCCCGACGGCATTAAGTCTGCCTTTGTATTATGTAATAAAGTTTTATAAAAATATAAATAAAAGTTAAGTTATTTATTTTAGACAGTGTAATACTCTACCCGCAAATAAGAACCGCGTCCTTTTCTTTTCATAATTAACTAGTTAATTATGAAAAAAACAGGTGTTTGTAATATATAATAATAGAGGATTTATGAATATAATATAGTTTTTTATTAATCAAAACAACAAAGTAATAATATAACTCAATGTTACTTAAAACCAGACCTTATTGCCTTGCATTAAGATTGCATTCAGATATGAATGTTGCAAATACTAATATGTAGGTACAAGGCAGCTTCTATAGTTGAATATTAGCATATAAACAATGGGTTCAATTGAAGCAAATAATGTGAAGCCTGATAGTGACGTCACTAACATTCGTGACGTCATGTAATTAGGTGTTAATACTAGTATATTCTTAACCCTGGGACGGTTACGTTCGTAAATTTTACCCAATAGCTCCTAACTTATCCTTCTTATATACGACTGGACTGCTAACGAGTCCGGTACCCATATACAGATGCAAAAATTAAACAACTAAAAAATATTAATTGCATAAAAGCTTAATACTATTGTACAAAGGCGAGCTTAATGCCCTAGGCATTATCTACCAGCTAATCTTTGAAAGATTTACCAATAACAGGCAGAGTGTTAATTAAAAATAAAACAAGTAACCTAGTCATGTTTCAGTTTTATTCTGTGGGTTCAACGATTTTCCGGTAACTACTGCATAGATTTCTTGTCGAGGGGTTAATCTCCTTTTATGTCGTCGCCCATTTCGTAACCGCATCATTTAGCAGGCTTAGTGGGAGCGATCAATATTGTTAAATAACAATTTATTAACCGACCCCATTTGTGGACTTTGTAAGTCTGCATACCATCAGGTAGATTTAAAGTCACATGCCAATATTACAATTTACAAAGCATACGCACATAATAAAAACCATGGTAAATTTTATTAGGTAATATTTACAGTAACAGAATTGATCGCTTCTACTATGCCGCCTTAATGATGCGGCTCTGAAATGGGCGGCAATAAAGACGTATTTGACTTACTGCTTTGTCATCATAATCTTATAAAATGTGAATCAACTGCGGGTGCTTGTCTCCTAGCTGCAAAAAATCTTCTAATTTTAAACTAGTTAAATATTAATGCTGGAAGCAATTATTTTGTAATACCTAATTCTGTTATTATAAATATTACATTTAAATATACGTGGTGGCCGAGTTGGTTAGACCTTGGACCTAAAAAACACTAAGGTCCCTGGTTCGAATCCCGGTGTGTACCAATGAGTTTTTAATTAAAAAAATTATGTACATTTGTTTGACAACACCACTATGTAACCGTTTTTCTTGTCCCTCTCGAGACAAGAGAATCTGCTACCACCGGCTCAAGGAAAGGGACTCTATAACTCTCAGGGCGCCTTGACAGAGGTGGAATTAAAATACATTACACAATCACACAAATTAGTTTACAATAAAACTTACAAACTAACTTAAGGTGCAACATAAATAACAGTTTATATACTCAATTTTTATACACGGGTTATAGTATTGACTGGAGATGTCGTTCTGCGACACTGCCTAAGAGGGACACACTACTACTAATGGTAATTTAACCATTAATATGGAAAAATCTAAGTTTTGTCGCGAGGAACTTAAATATTTGGGATATGTAGTAGATAAAAATGGATTACATACAGATCCTAACAAAGTTTCAGTAGTTTTAAATTATCCAACCCCAACCAATGCTAAGGAAGTAAAGAGGTTTATAGGAATGGCGGGTTGGTATCGTCGCTTCATAGATAATTTTTCTAAAATAGCCAGACCTTAAGTAAAATAGCCAGTAAGTTGACGTCGAAAAGTGTTAAATTTGATTGGATTTTAGAGGCTGAAAGTTCTTTTAATTTACTAAAAACAGCTTTAGTTTCAGCCCCTATTTTAAAATGTCCAAATTTTAATTTACCTTTCTCTATTCATATAGGTGCTTCCGCCTATGCAGTAGGGGCTGTTTTGACACAAAGTCATGAAGGCGTAGAACACCCTATTGCATATAGCAGTCGCACACTAAATAAAAATGAAATAAATTATAGTACCACCGAAAGAGAACTTTTAGCGGTCATACATGCTTTAGAACAGTTTAGGTCTTACATTGAGGGAACAAAATGTAAAATAATTACTGATCATGCTTCTTTACAGTGGTTTTACAAGTTAAAAAATCCGACAGGTAGACTGGCTAGATGGAGTATGAGATTAAGTCAATTTGAATTTGACATTGAACACCGCAAAGGTAAAGAAAATGTAATACCTGACGCTCTTTCTAGGTTAAAAATAGAGTCCATAATCCCTTGCGATAATACTAATGATACCTGGTATCTATCTATGTTTCAGAAATGTGTATCTAATCCGCGAAAGCATCCAAATTTTACAATTCATAATAATAAACTATATAGAAATTGTAAAAATAAATACAAGTTAACGTCAGAGTTCGCTTGGAAGTTAGTTATTCCAGAAGAAAATAGATTAGAATTATTAAGGAAATGTCACGATGAATGTACTAGCGCTCATTTAGGTATAATGAAGACTCATAAACGTTTATCTTTGCATTATACTAATTAGGGACACACTACCGCCTAAACGTATAGCAAATGCCTAACACGAAATCAGAACATATAGGTCACCTTTTAGGCCAAGGATTCCACATGGGATGAGGAGACGCCCGAGGTCCTTTTGGCAGCAGCACCAGCTTCACGACGAAGATGTGACGTGGATGGTGTCCTGCATCTGTCCTCGGTCGATGAATCAATTCCTCAGCCCCTGATAGAACTCGCAGACGGATTTCACCAGCACTAGATGATCCTATGCGGACATTTCACGCATGGGTAACTTTAACCGGGTACTATGAACCCCGGTGAAATTCAATCCGATTAATATTTGAATCACAGGCTTTGAACTCCAGCTCTTAATTTTCTCTTTGTGACAAATTTTACTCATCTTTATTACTAACGTAGGGTATTATCAGACTACAAATCAGGGTTAAATAAACATGTAGTTACAATCATTAGACAACATGAAATGCAAATTGGTACAAATATTCAGGCGTAGGGCATATTGCTTAAGCGAAACGGATATTATAGCAAAATAATCTATAAATTCTTTTTACAAATTAAGCAACTATAGGGTATATTAATTTGACAACTTTAAATTGTTTAATGGGTAACATTAAACAATTTAAAGTTAATGAAAAAAAAATCAAGAATAAGACTAGGTAAGTCTTGCTCTGGATCTCGTTCTTGCTTTTTCACTCTCAGCCTTGATCTTGATATTGGTCTTGCGCAAGAGTCTCGTACAAACCAAATTATTATCAGATATATTAGAATCAGCGAATAGGAATTTATTATTGTTATAAGAATAATAATATACACTGGACAGCAAAATGACTAGGCCACCCGCTACCTTGAAAGTCTAATCAGACTTCCTCAAAAAGTTTACTTACAACTATCACATGCTCGTCTTTTGTTTGATAATACTATTGACGACGACGTGGATACAGAACCCCTCCGCTGGGTCTTTTGGGTCTAGGCAATATAAGATACCCATGATATTACATGCGCAGGTACCTAGTCGATGTTAAAGTTGATTAGAATCAAATTTCAATATAGTTTTGTCTTACTTAATAAATTATTCTGTTGATAGTATTATCTTTTCCAATATTAATAATTTATTAGTTATCTATTATATCCGTTACGTTAATTGTATGTCTATGTATATTTTTATCATTATCATTTTGCTGTTGTGGGAAGGTATATATATATATATATATATATATATATATATATATTATGTGTATGTTGGATTTTATGTATATACTGCTTGATAACTCTCTAATTATAATTACTTGTTGTTAAGTCTCATTTTTGACAACTACTTAATTGTTTCTAAATTACCTGGTGGTGGACTAGTAGACAATGCCTAGAGGCATTAAGTCCGCCCTTGAAATAAAGTGTTAAATAAATAAATACATAGTACAAATTAATTATAAGATAATTTGGGTAAATAATAAATCCGCTACAGCTTGTGACATATATCACACCTATATTGCATTTCCATTCAATCTCACGGGGATTACTGTAGGTGTGATTTGTAAACGCGGTTTATTAATTATGAAATTGAATTATTTAGATTTAAATTATTACTTATACAAGGTTCGTTTTGTACCATTATGCTTTAAGGTGTCATAAGGCCCCGGGATACCCTGCGGTTGGTGTTTATATTACCAAATTGTATTTTTAATCTACAACTAACAAGTGGGCGGCACAACGCGAGGTTTGGATATACTCAATAATCTGCCTATAAATAGTTTCACGAGTTGGTATAGTCAAACTGCGACCGACAGCTTAACGTGCTCACCGAGGCACTATAATGATGTTGTCAAACAAACGTATATATTTTTTATACGTTATAAACGTATATAACTCTTTGGTTTTGAGCCCGTTATTATTACAACAAAACTGTTTCATCTATCAGTTTTAGTTTTTAGGAGACTACTGCATCGATTTCTTGATGTGGTGAGTCTTCTTCCAGAGTGCGATTACGAAACTGGTGATTGAATTCACGATAAGTCAGCCAGTATATCAAAATAGACTCGTAATGCAATTCGTCGCCGACAATTTCGTCACGGCATCGATTAACCGGCATAGTGGGAGCGATCAATATAGTTTAAACAACAATTTATTGATATACCCCGTTGAATTTATAGGGCTGCTTACCATCAAGTAGATATAACTCACAAGCCAGGCTCCAATAATAAAAAAAAAACTTAAAGTTTTTTTTATATTTCAATACAAGAATATGCTAATGGAATTTCTAAATTTAAATTAATTTAAACACATATAAACTAGTAGCACGGAGAAACCTTATACGACTAAAACTATATATCAACCTACAAGTAACTATTGTTCAGTGCTGAATATGTAAGTGATCTTCTATGGAAAGCTTTACCGTATTCCGACGTGAAGTAAGCGGATTCCAGGCGTACACAAATCTGATATGCCTCGGACTGGTACACAAATACCTCACTATTCTCGATATAACTGAAAACGTACCTAAACTACCATTATTTGGGAACCTTTGTTCTTCGGTACAATATGTACGTACATGTTGCAAGGGTATTAATTCACTCTATGCCACAGATACAATATGCTGCTTTGGCGCAGAGTGTTTCAAATTATAGTCTGTTTCACGAAAACATATAGTTACGCCATATAAACAAGAATGTAAATAACGTTTTATACGCATTTTAAGTTCCAAAAAAGCGGCCCAGCCTAGTGGTTAAGTCACTGCGCAACTTATAACAAGATTAAACAGATGACAACAAGGCCGGACCTGGGATGAATGACCGCTTTATAACTTTTCTTCATACAATACTTGTAACTATCTGGTATCTGGCATTTAAAAACTTTTCCAAACAGACTCTTAAAATACAAAGACACTAGTTCTTCACTCCCCCTATAGCTACGTCGAAAATAATGTAATTTAATTACATAGTTACTCGTATCTCTGTGAATATAATATGTCTCAAACAAACTAATATATTCATTTGCTAGTGCGAAAACGGCCCGCATGTTTCGGCTGGCAATTTTTTATTATTATATCTAAATATATAACTCAAAGCGACTGACTGACTGACTGACATAGTGATCTATCAACTCACAGCCCAAACCACTGGACGGATCGGGCTGAAATTTGGCATGAAGGTAGATGTTATGACGTAGGTATCCACTAAGAAAGGATTTTGATAAATTCTACCCCCAAGGGGATAAAATAGGGGATGAAAGTTTGTATGATAAAAAAATAACTATTTCACGCGGATGAAGTCGCGAGCACAGCTAGTAATTATATATTACCTTTAAAACAACCGTATTTTTATACCGTTTTCTTTAAAAAATAATATTGCCCCACCCCCAAATCACTGCCCCAGTCCATTTGGGGCTAATTCGGCCGATACGAGGGGCTCTGTAGCAACTAAGGCTGAGATTACCACTCTCCATCCGGTTGCCTCTCTGACATACATTTAACGTGCCATTGCAACTATTATACAAATAATGACATATGAATATAATGACTTATAACTGCATAAAAATATTTTCGAATTTATATTGACTTTTTAACAAATGTTTTTATTTTATTTTGACAGTTTATGTTATTTTTTCAACCACAGTGATTGCCAAATAAAACCTAACCTACTAAAACCTAAAATTATACTCATCAGTGCGCATTATGGCATTATGGAGCGCAGGCAACATTTTCTTATGTCAGTAATACGATAAGCGGCAAGGCAGTAATTTAGTTTTATTTTAAAATAACACAAACATTTAAAGTTGCGGTCAATAGCTAGTCCTTAAGTTTAAAAATAAGGTTTAATAAACAACCCTTAGAATTTTTGGTCATTCCTATTAGTTAACTATTGATTTTGTCAGGGTTCCCTGTGCACTTTGAGAGAAAAACGGGCCCCTAACGGAACACCTTAATTTTCCTGTCTACTTTAGCTTTATTAGTGTACGGGTAATTTACATTTTACTAAAATGTTCCTTCAACCAGGGCGTACTTAACACTCGTTTGTCTGGTGGGTTGCAAACAGTTACAAGGCGTGCCGGGTGGGTCTGTTACAACCATTTGTAACTTCCTATTTCACATGTAAATAAGGTGCCTAAATAAATTAAATCTCGAGAAACTATCATTATAATATAATAATAAAAGAAAACACAATAAAATTATTAATTTAAATTTATTAAAAACATACAATAAATTTATAACGCTATACACACACAACAACAAAATTCCCTTCGGCTTATAATACCATACTTCCACGGGGCACACAAAATTCAAAATTTATTAAAGGATAGCTTCTCTATCCTTAAAAATAATAATATTACACGAAATCTTTTGGAAACGTGCCCTAGTGTAACGTATAAACAAAATCAAAATTTAAAAGCTATTTTGGTAAAAAATAAAAATACACGGAGCAATAACACATTGTTAGGTACACACAAGTGCAACCAATCTCGTTGCAAAACATGTCCCATAATAAATTCCGATATCAATATACAAACTCATCATAACCCTGTTGTCATCAAAATTCAAAATTTCGCACAATGTACTACTTCTCATTGCGTATATATGCTGGAGTGCAGATTTTGTAACAGTTTTTATGTGGGAGAAACTACGACACCCCTTCGTACTCGCATGAATGGACACAGACATTCAGTAGATTCTCAAATTAATAATATTTTACCTGTGCCCACCCATGCGCGTATACATAACACTACCTTTAACAATTGTTTCACAGTAAGAGTATTAAAGAGTTTTCCTAAAACTATTCGGTCTATTGATTTAAAAACATGGGAAAGCTCTTTTATATGGCAGCTTGGTGCATACTATAGCCCTGGTCTGAATGTAATGCATTAGGTTTTGTCTAACTTGTTTAGTAAATTTATTAATATCGAACCAACAATGGACATAACATGCTGATGATGTTTTCCATGATGGGCTAGGTGGTGATGATATTTTTCTAAAAAATAAATACAAAACTGTATAGTGCATTGCCTTTACCATTGCTAAAAGACATAAAATTACTTCTTCAAAATTTATGACAAAGACCTTCAGTCACTGTCACTGATGACGCCGCTCCATAGAGAGGCGAAATATTTGGCAATAAAATTTTATAGCTTCAATTTATATATTTTACCAAGTAAGAAACACATCTAACACACTTTATTTGTTTCAGATAATAAATTTATAATTAAATTTATAATATTTTTTTTACAAGTATTTAGACCTTGTTCGTTTTATAATTAAAAATATTACATTGCATAAAATACTAAAGATATTTTGATTTGACTTTAAGAAATGCAAGGCGCGGGCAATACGCTGAGAAAGATAATGGCCATATACAGAAAATTGTTTTTGCATAAATTTATATTTGAAAAATAAAGTTTTATATAGGTCGATGGGTTTTTATTTATTTACTATTAACTAATTTACACATTTATTATATAAATAATTAAAAAGAGAAGATACAGAATATATATATATATAGCAAAAGGAAGAAATACAAAGGAGTCACGCAGCAAGAAATATTTTAGAATTTTGTTGATTTCCGCCTTAGAAGCGACGGCACCATATTTTTTTATAAAATATAATTCTAAGATCTCTATACTTTTGTTAATTCCATATAATATGTTTTCAAGCCTTGTTTTTCTGTTGTGAGAAACCCTAAATGCCCTTTGCTCGCGAACAGCAATCTCAAATAAAATCGATTTATTCTTATATAAATAGAAAAGTAAGTAGAACAAAAATAAAAATAAAATTAGGTAGGTCGCTTCGCGCAGCGAGTTTACAGATAAAGTTAAGATTTGTTTAACCCGTCTCAACGCTGAGCTGTTGAGATCTAGCAAATTAGTCAACCAAAGTATTCTATTCCTGGCCCATTGTAATAATTAATTCCTCCACAACTGGTTTCGGGAAGCTGAGCTTTCCTCAGCCGATTCGAGCTGCAATTTTTATTCGTTGAGGCTTTGGTAATGACAGTCATTAATTTGAGGGAGAAAATCCCGAATATTTGGGATCGCTTCGTCACATCTAGCTTGAGCCTCGTTTCTCGAATTGTTTTAAATACCTCACTATAAAGAAATTCACGGTTCAGTCTCTTCTGAAGTATTTGTATTATTACAATAGAAGTATTTGTGATATTTTCATGAAAATTGTGTGATTAAATTTTACTTTGTTGTGAATTAATTAATTTTATGGTGGAACAAAAGGTTTTAAATTAGATTAATGTAGAAGAAGAATTGTTAAATATGCGAACGTAATTTGGATTAGACAAGCTTAGTGCATGTGCCCAGATTTACATATGTTTAGACTGTGACCCTTAAAGCACTAAAGAGATTATTTTTTATTTTAAGTGGATTGCAAATAGACTAATCCCCTTTTTCATAAAAACTTTTTAGAGAATTTTAGTTAAAATGGTGCTTCATGACTTTTATGTCAAAGATGCTTTTTATTGATAAGAAAGAGATGAAATATTATTGTAATTACAAAGCTCAATTTTTTTTTATGAATAACGGGTAAGCCTTTATAAATAAGCTTACCCATTAAAGATCGTCGAGATCGTTGAATACCAACAAATAATAGTGTGTTACAGTTTTATTTTAAAGTATCGTGGGTGTCTTACGTTATCCGAGGCAGCTTTATCGTGCCCAACGGAGGGGTTCCTGGTAATTCGAATCATCGCCGAACATGTGGCCAGCTCATCACCACCGGCAGTAAAAAAAGGTAATGCTGCCCAGTGTTATAGGAATCATCCAGCCGGGATAGGGTCAGGATCGAAACATTGTGGACATTTTTTTAAGAGAATTTTTATTGACTCAATGCTGATTCAAATGCAAAGTGTTACCTCTTTCCGCGCATGGCGGTGAGTCGGTAACGCCACCATACATATTATTATGTATTTAAACCTTCCCCTCGACCCTAAATAAGAGAAACAACACGTATTAGTGTCATATTTATAACGCCTCCAAAAATCGTTGAATGTTTAGGGGGGTAAGTTTTGAACTGCCTAATGCCTATCCTCTTAAGAATACTAAATATCCTCTTAAGAATTAGTTTAGTTTCTATTAGGGTTCTAGTCGTTTTTCGTCTTCTAGTAGGTAATTAATTGTTTTGTATATTTTATATATTTTTTTGTCCCCCAATCCATTTACTCGACTAACTACGTTTTTAGGTAGGTGGAAGGACTATACAACCGACCGACCGGTTTCATTACCCATATAAATGCCAAAACCGTTAACTGAGTTAGTCATGTTTCGGTTTAAGGAGACTACTGCATCGATTTCTTGCCGAGTAGTAGTTTAAAGTTGCGGTTACAAAACAAGCATTTGATTTAACTATTGCGAGGATAATGAAGTATACTCGTAATGCAAATTTCTCTTTGTCACTGCCTACAACCAATTACTTAGTAGTGTAGTCAAATATAAAAATTACTGCAATTATAGTAGTTAATCTATAAACTCACACACTGATCTAGATATCACTCCACGGCTTTTTTACCTTCGAGAACTAGTCCACCTAAACATAATCACAATGTATGATTATCATTATTAAAAGTCGGCGACATAAAAAAAGACAATAAGACTAAACTTTACGAGAAATATTAAAATGACGTACTACAGAATTATATATCTTATAAACACATTCATTCACAGACTCACGCCTCTGTTAAGGGGTAAGCAGAGAGAAATGTACACCACTTCGCTCTATCTCTATATACTTCCCCAGCTGCCTCCATATTGGGTGCATGCCCTACATTGAACCCATGCAAATAAAATTCTTCGAGGTAAATAATACACATCATAACAGGTGCCTCTCGGCACCACATACCGTCTAGACCGCCTTAGGGTACTTAGCGGAGGTGTTGTATTTCCACCTCGACGTAGCTGGTGGTATAAGTCTACCTACAACGATAAAGTGGCTAGCTCGTCGCGATGTTTGGATATACTCAATAACCCATCTATTAACAGTTTCACAAGTTGGTATAGTTAAACTGGGACGACAGCTTAACTTGCTCTCTGAGGCACTTTAGTGGTGTTGACAAACTAATGTACATATTTTTTTAAATAAAAAAACACTGGGGTTTGAACCGGGACCTAAAAACTGTTTTTAAGTCTGGGGTCTAACCAAGATGCCACCACGTATATTCGAGGTAGTTACCATTTATGATAACAAAATAGGTTAAGTTTCTTATTTCCAAGACAAACGAATTGCAAACTCCGCGTTTTGAAGTCAGATGCATATAGCTAAATCCATTATCTTTTCCGTAAAATAATATTATGTGGAAGCGATATCCAATAGGCGAATAATCCAGGGTTTACGCCTAGGGTTTGTCCGTCTGACTAGCTGTCTGTTTATATTGTTATATCACATGTATTTATATGTATAAAGCTTAGTTTATACATGCTTACTTTGGAATAATTTACTTTGGGCTAATATGAGGCTCTAAAAATTAAATCAAATACTTTTCCCATTAAAACATGTGTTGTAAATGAAAAAAAAGTTTTAAATTACTGTTAGTGTTAAAAAAAAACTATTTCTATTGGGAAGCCAAATTAGCCTTTCATTTGTGACACATCCATGAGAAAAGGTTTTTATATGTTCAGTAGAGTCCATATTAGCCCAAAGTACAACTTTTCAAAGCTAAATAATTCGTTTTTATATAATATATTGAAAAAATTACAATTAACTTATGTCCGAAGTTTACTAACCGATTTTCTAAATAAAATCGGTCTTGTGTAATGCCAAATATGGAATCAATCATAATGTGATTATCACAAAGGTGCAAAGGCGTATTTTCACTCTCCTCGGGGGGTTTTTAACATAGTGTATTTCAACTTATGTGTTCTTTATTTGTGTTAATATGTAGGCACGTTCCCAAAGAATATGCATTGCATTCTTATCTTTATTACCTAAGAGCTTGGAACCGAGGTTAATGAATATTCAATTTCTTAGAAAAACCAATGTATTTTAGATTTCTTGTATACTATTTTTTACAAGACTAATAATCCAATTTTATTTATACTTTTAATAACATCTTATACCTATATGTATATGTACCCGGCGGAGGGGTTTTAATCCCACCTCGTCGGAGCCGATGGTATGAGTCTACACCGAACAAGTGGCTAGCTCGACGTGATGTTTTGAATAGACTCTTATATCTTATACCTAACCATAAAAAAAATACAACTAAGGTTGTACTTTAAGTTAATATGAGGCTGTACTGATCATATTGAACAACTTTTCCCAATGAACCAAGTGTCGCAAATAAAAAGAAACTTCATAGAAACTATAATAATGTTAAAACAAACAATTTCCTTCAAACATATTTTTAATGCTGTTTTATGTGATAATTTTGCTTTAAAGAACACTTTTCTCTATCTGGGTGTATTATGTTTTTTTTTTCAATAAGTTTATATTACATATTTAAAAATCGTTTCTTCCCGTTCTCTGTTTAATTAAATAGAATTATACGAGTACTTACGAAAATCTTTGTTAATAGGTAAAGTAAGCGAAATCTAGGCACTGCTCTCGTACCAGAAACTGTCACAAACTTAAAAAAAATGTATGCTTTAATACGTATGATTATTAGTAGAGTGAAAACGACAGATTCCAAAAATAACTTCCGAACAAAATAAATAACAAAATTCGTTATTTCAATGTTATTGTAGCTTCGGTAAATCTGTGATTTAATTACGTATGTGTTTATTTAACTTGGGGCGATCATATAAATAAGAGTAGCTCTAGTTCTTAAACAAATCAAGATTAGGTTATATAATAAAATTTGTATCTTCACGGGTGCCTCGCCCGCCTGACAGCTTAGGATAGCTAGCGGGTGGTTTTTATTCCCACCTCGTAGCTATTTACCAAAGTAGTAGCAAGCTTATCACGATGTTTGTATAGATATACCAGTTTCACAAGATAGTACTGACCGTACGCATGTACATGGCCGTACGGTTGTACAAGACTATTATTTTTTATGTAAATTTTGACCCCTGATTATGACGCCACTTTGTTCAAATGTCATCTTCATTCATTGCGTAACAAGATTCTTGATTGATAGAGTTATCTTTGAGTTCTTATGGCTAAGGGTTAAATATAAAAAATACTACAGTTAGATAAATAAAAACAATGAAATTAATGTAAATAAAATTTATTAAGTATACCTAACAACAACCCTGGTATGAGCTTTAATACCTTTGCCCGTTCTTCGTATTAAGAACGAACCAATTGATAACGAGATCTTTCAGCAGATAGTTGCGCTACTCGTTGGTTACGACCCACGGGAGCAAACCGAGAGGGGAAGGTATTGCCCCCGCACTTGAGGGGGTCCACCATCCCTGGGGGGAGAATTCTGAATATGAGGGGGTGAGGGGCGCCGGTCCTCAGCACATTAGGAATCATAAAACCTTGTCGAACGTACATCCACCACCCTGGGATTTATATTGTACATATTGGCGGCCTTCCCCTATATTTTTACATCAATTTGATTTTCGTTGCAAAACAGATAATATTTGACCACCAGCTCACAAAAAAATATGCAAATTATATAATGTTATTTAGTACCTAAACTTTTATATAAAATAAAAATCTATTTTAATAATTTTTGCAACCGTAATTAATACTTTTTCCATTTTATCTAATTCAAAACATGGTTCAAATTAAAATTTAAATTCACATGAAATGGGCGACATAGACGAATTTGCATTACAAGCCTATTAGAATAACGTTACTGCTCTATATTATATTAATATTATTTAGTTGTTTTATTATTATTATGTAGGAACCTGAGTTTTATAGAGAAAAGGTGTTTACCTAACCCTATTAAAATGCTTCTGAATAAAATCGATAGAAATTTCGAATCTGAAAAAAAAACATTTTATTCCCAAAAAGAGTATTGGCTTTATTCTAAAAAAATTATGAAGTCCTTGAATAACACTTAAAAACTTTTTTTGAACTTTAGTTATAGAAGGTTTCGCCTCTTTTACACATATTCAGTGTTACTTTAAAAAAAAAAATGTTCTATAATTAAAATGTTCTTTAAAGGTTTAATAAGTTTTTATCAATACCGGGGCATATCTTAACGCACTCTAATTACCACAGGAAGTCAAAATGTCTTCAACTCGCTTGACCTTTTTGGATGATTTGTGGCTATAGTCTATTCGCTATATACTTACATTATTCCATTTTTTTATATTAATAACTGTATTTCAAAATGTTATATTATACTTAACCAATATTTATACCACAATAAAAATAATACTATTTTTATTCGTAGAATATTCTAAACTAACAACTATATATGTATATATGCATCCTAAGCTCATCTTGTTTCTTCGTCCCTTTCATCGCAAACACTTGGATATTTAAAGTGCATTCTCCAGCGTTGATAAATTCCAAACTTCTTGGTCAATCCTATCCATTTGACACCTAGGATAAGGTAAAAGCTATTCACACTAATTCCCCTTCGCCACCCTAATGTCAAAAGCCACGATCCCCATCAATCTACCTCTTTCATCGCAAACACTTGGATATTTAAAGTGCATTCCAGCGTAGAAACATTCCAAACTTCTTGGTCAATCCTATCTATTTGACACCTAGGCTAAGGTAAAAATTACTCACATTAATCCTAATGTCAAAATCCACGATCCCCATCAATCTACCTCTTTCATCGCAAACACTTGGATATTTAAAGTGCTTTCTCCATCGTTGGTACATTCCAAACTTCTTTGTCAATCCTATCCATTTCACACCTAGGCTAAGGTAAAAATTACTCACACTGATTCCCCTTCGCCACCCTAATGTCAAAAGCCACGATCCCAATCAATCTACCTGTTTCATCACAAACACTTGGATATTTAAAGTGCTTTCTCCAACGTTGGTACATTCCAAATTTCTTGGTCAATCCTATCCATTTCACAAGCTAAGGTAAAAATTACTCACACTAATTCTCCTTCACCACCCTAATGTCAAAAGCCACGATCCCCATCAATCTACCTCTTTCATCGCAAACATTTGGATATTTAAAGTGCTTTCTCCATCGTTAGTATATTCCAAACTTCTTGGTCATTTCTATCCATTTGACACCTTGACTAAGGTAAAAATTACTCACACTAATTCCCCTTCGCCACCCTAATGTCAAAAGCCATGATCCCCATTAATCTACCTCCGAAAAGGATTAACTGAGAGACTTGCCAATAAACAACTGTTCATTGAGACAGTTCTTTTTGATTAGAATCTGCACATTTGTTCCCTAATCAAGTGGCTTGACATGATTTATATGGAGCGGTGGTAACGTTTTCGTCGACAAATGTATGATCATTTATACTTGCACCGCCTACTCGTTCGCCGACTTACGACTATTACACCTTTCTTGGAGCAGAACCTTTTATTATTATTATGATTTTTCTTTTTCTATAATCTTGACTTTCTTGCAAAATATACTCGTAAGTTAGGTACATTAAAAAATCAAAATATTTTTGAATTTGAATTTTGAGTATACATTTATTCTGATTTATTCGGTACCTACTAATTAAATACCGTATACCTACAAATTATAAAACCAAAAGTACAATATTTAAAAACATATTGTTATTTTCTTATGTGGATGCAGCGTAAGAAATTATTCATATCCCGTGTAGTTTATACTTTTGGTTTTATATTTTGGAGGTACCTATACTAAAAATGTTCTTGATCTAGAAACATCAGAGTACTAATGTGAAAATCCCAAGAAATCTTATCGTACATAATAAAATGTATGGTAAATGTATCTGAATCTCCCAAATTTTAACTATAAACTTTGTCAAGTGTAGGTATATAAATAGTAAGTATATATAGTCCGAGAATTACTTTGCTGCTATCAGAGTAAAGATAATAGCCTGATTAACACAGTGCTCGTTTAAAGTAAACGGAGCAGTTTGGAACCAATAATATAAATTAAAAATATAATAATTAAAGAGTTTTCCTAAAACTATTCGGTCTATTAATTAAAAAACATGGGAAAGCTCTTATATGGCAGCTTGGTGCATACTATAGTCCTGGTCTGAATGTAATGCATTAGGTTTTGTCTAACTTGTTTTGTAAATTTATTAATATCGAACCAACAATGGACATAACATGCTGATGATGTTTTCCATGATGGGCTAGGTGATATTGATATTTTTCTAAAAGATAAATATAAAACTGTATAGTGCATTACCTTTACCATTGCTAAAGGAAATAAAATTACTTTTTCAAAATTTATGACAAAGACCTTCAGTCACTGTCACTGATGACGCCGCTCCAAAGAGAGGCGAAATATTTGGCAATAAAATTTTATAGCTTCAATTTATATATTTTACCTAGTAAGAAATATAATAATTACCTACTTTAATTATATTTAATAAAATAGTATTTATTTATAACAACATTAAGAAAATAGCCAAATATATACGAATTAATAAAAGGCAGCGTTCCAAAACGTGGTAATCATCATTATCATCATAATCAAGACATATTAAGCCTCTCCTATAGATTTCCAAATGGAACGGTTGGAAGCGGCTTGCATCCAGCGAGTGCCTGCGGTGTGTCACGTCACACCAGCTCCGTGTAATATTTATGTTTTTTTTAATTTATTTATCTTTATATCATCTCATACATTTTTTTCATAATGACCAACAAATTGATCACCATACTCCGTTTTTGGCAAAATTCCAGGTAGTAAAAACATGGTTAAGGGGTTAAAAAGTTATATGTAATACCCCAGAATTTTGACAGCTAGAAATTTTCCTTTTGTGAACGTTCCAAATTTTTCATTTTATTTTCATGAAATGTTTGACTTTAGTTTTCAAATCAGATTCCAAACATTTTAAATTTAAATTTTAAAGGATATAAACTACGTATTAGGTAATATTGTAAATTAAAACAAATTTATGTATTTTAACATTTTTAGACACTTAAAACACTAAATCTTAGCATCTCCTCTGACCGCTTCAAACGTTCCCATACAAATCCAAAAAACACTGGCACTCTATAAATTAAAACTAAATATGAATTTTAATCGAAAAACTCTAAAATCGTCTATAAATATCTCGGACCGGTGATTTTCGTCAGTCTCGAGGAAGCTTAAGAAAGAAGTAGTCTAGCTACAGTGGCAGTGATTGACTGATTCTCATCCTTGAAACCTTGAACCTGCTACATCGAGAACCAGGCCCCATCCTGTCCTCCGGGATTTGCCTAGACTTCACTTCGCTCGGGCGTCTGCTCTAAGAACCCCCTTGTGCTGCAGGACCTCGCCTTGGGCTTCGAGCCTTAAGTGACTGGGCCACCTGACTTCTCTTCTCAGGCATTGGCCTAAGAGACGAGAATTCATCTCTTCGTGTACGGCTGCCTATACAGCCGTGCCGCCTGCTATCTGCGTGCTGCCGTCGTGCCGCCGCCTTCCCCTTGCTGCCGTCATCGTGCCGCAAGCCACTGTTTCATGGACCTCACCTTAGGCCGAGAGCCTTAAAAGTCGAGGCCATCTGAGCCCGTGTCTCAGGCAGCCTGAGAGACGAGGCCTCGCCTTATCGTGTGCGGCCTTCCGGCTTGCCTGCCTACATCTGCTACGTGCCGTCTACGTGCCAGTCTGCGTGCCAGTCGACGTCCCAGTCGAGTCTGTCCCTCATCAGTCGCTCCAATCTTCTGATACTATATGGTCAGAGTTATAATTTATAATAGTATATAATATATAAAAAAAAGCGGCCCCAGCCTAGTAAAAAAGCGGCCCCAGCCTAGTGGTTAAGTCACTGCGCAACTGATAACAAGGTTAAGCAGATGACAACAAGGCCGACCTGGGATGGGTGACCGCTTTATACAACGAGGCTATTTCATCATAAACAACGCAACAAGCTCGCCACTTGTTAGGTGTTGCCTCCGAATACCATCGGCGAAATGAGGATGGGTTAATCCCTCCGCTGGGACCCTGAGGCCGCTTAAAACGGTTCTCGGGAGCCAAATAGGCACCCGTGATGGTATTTATTTATTTTTTAATATGCCTACTAGTTTTAACCTATTTTTTTTTTTATTCTTAAAAACTTGCTGGCCTATGTCGGTAACTTCGGTTTGTCTACGGATCTCCTCGTTTCTGATTCGATATCGCAGATAGACTCCGAGCATAGCTCTCTCCATAGCTCATTGTGCTATTTTGAGCTTGCTAATGAGGCCCATAGTGAGAAACCACGTTTCAATGCCATAAGTCATCACTGGTAACACACATTGGTCGAATAATTTTGACTTGAGGCACATGGTAATAATAATTATTAACCAATTTCTCGAGAAAAAGAGAGTATACATATAATATGTAATTTATGTATCTTTTTTTTTCCCAAGAGATCGCACGGGTAATAATATTTGAATTTTGGAACAGCCCTAAGTAGAACATAGGTCATAAACATAATTTAAATAACATATTAACGTATTTTTGAGATCTGAATTTAATTTGTATATACATTTAAATTATTATAAAAATTTATAAATAAATACCATCACGGATCCTTTTTTAAGAGGGGACCCTATATATTTTAGACTTATTTGCTTATATCTGCAGAGGCAAGCACACATCTAATTATTAAAAACATTTCAACTTAAGTTTTTTCAGACCTTCCTCTCTCCATGTCTTAACCAAAAACCTAATAGGAAAACATTTTTTCGATACTTTTTCTATTTTAAAATGATGCCTTTTTAATGAATAAAGTCATTTTTCTTCTAAACGGGTTGAGATTTAAGTCTAAAATAAATACACCTCACAATAAAATATAGTTTATAATCCACTACTAAACTAAATTTTACCTAAATAAATTATTAAGTATGTTATAGACAAAATTAATTTTGTGACATTTTAATTGATTGAAAATTGTTTGCGCGATTTTCAATCTTGCGGAGCAGATCAGTCCCGCCTAGTGTGCCGATGCGTACGGACGTGTATCGCTAGTGCTGCCGGTGCTACTAAAGACTTACGTAATTAATTTGATCATGTATAAACCTTACAGGTTCTTGAATTATAGAAAAAATACTTTTATTCAAAATAATATTACTATTTTTTAGTTTTAGGAATTAATTTGAGTGTTCGAATCTGGAACAAGGAAAACCGGAGTCACCGCGAAAGAACATTTTTTTTATCGGTTACCTATAACTTTTTTATTAAATTTTTTGACACCATGGAGAAGCCACATATGTAGGGGTAACCGCGACAGTCGATTGACGTTTTTTATAGGAATTACTTTTGACCGCCTCCGTAGACTAGTGGTTGCGACTTTTGTGTAATATCCGAAGGTCGTGGATTCGATTGCCACCCATGACAAAAAAATATTAGTACATTTTTGTGTACAGTATGTCATGGTCTGGGTGTTTATATATAGTATTTATTATATTGTCGTTTCTGATACACATAGTAACTCAGTTTGTGACCAGAGAAATATGTGTAAATTATCCTACATATTATTATTATATATTTTTTGGGTCCGGTCGCAACGACAGTAATCAATGATCATCAAGTATGAATGTTACTTTTTATTTTTTAATTCGACATTGGACACGTTATATAGACCTCAAATTCGTACTCGGCTCACCCAAAAACCTACATAACGAGTCCCATGTCGATTTTAAAAATAAAGTTGACGCTGCCATCTTGGATTTTAAAATAGACCTCAAATTCGGGCTCGGCACACCCAAAAACCTATATAACGAGTCCCATATCGATTTTTAAAAATAAAGTTGAGGCCGCCATCTTAGATTACACAATCCAGACTCATATATATCTTTTTTTTTTAATAAAGTCAAATCTTCCATTGCTATTTATCGCAATAGCGATCTGTCACGGCGTTGGTAATTTGAATTGCCACAATTCAAATTACCAACGACCGATTGCTATCTCGTTCGATGTTGTAACATAGAAAATTTGTCTCTGCGAGATATAAGCGCCATCTACCGTAATAAATAAGAACTAGTTAAACATCTATTATTTGAGTTAGGTAAAATTAGAGACCATGCTGCCATCTAGCGGCTAAATGTCACAAAATCCATAGCGGATGTCAATGTCGATCATTATTATAGTTCATAAACCCACGATATGATACAGAATCAATAATTAGTCTAGTAAATATATTCTGTTAATCATTATACTTATTTAAATAATTACATAAGTTAATTAAATGCTAATTTAAAATAAAAGAAATAATAAACACTTATGTTGAATGCCCGTTGCATTGAAAGAAAGTTTGTAATTGGTCAAAAATAAAATAAACCAATCACAACGATGCGCATCAAAATTTGTCCGTGGAAAGAATAAAAAGGAGCGCAAGTGGAAGCGTCCCGCATTTTATATCTAAATTCATAGCAATAATTTGTCTTTTTAAATTTATTAAGTGCAATTTTTATAAACCCGAAAGTAAGTGTAATAACGTATAAATCGAGTTCAAAGCCTGTGATTCAAATATTAATCGGATTGAATTTCACAGGGGTTCATAGTACCCGGTTAGAGTTACCCATGCGTGAATTGTCCGCATAGGATCTAGTGCTGGTGAAATCCGTCTGCGAGTTCTATCAGGGGCTGAGGAATTGATACAACGACCGAGGACAGATGCAGGACACCATCCACGTCACATCTTCGTCGTGAAGCTGGTGCTGCTGCCAAAAGGACCTCGGGCGTCTCCTCATCCCATGTGGAATCCTTGGCCTAAAAGGTGACCTATATGTTCTAAATTCGTGTTAGGCATTTGCTATACGCTTAGGCGGTAGTGTGTCCCTCTTAGGCAGTGTCGCGGAACGACATCTCCAGTCAATGCTATAACCCATATATAAAAACTTAGTATATAAACTGTTAAATAAATTGTACCTTTAGTCTTAAGTTATTTTGTAAGTTTTATTGTTTTGTTGTGTAAATAAATTAATTTGTGTGATTGTGAAGTGTATTTAATTCCACCTCTGTCAAGGCGCCCTGAGAGTTATAGAGTCCCTTTCCTTGAGCCGGTGGTAGCAGATTCTCTTGTCTCGAGAGGGACAAGAAAATTGGTTACAATGTTTTAGCCACTGGTTGATGCTTCACATTATATCAGTTTTAATTAATAGATTCTGTATTTTAAAACTATTTATCTATCAAATTTAATATTTATATAATAAAACTTAAATACATTAATTATGAAAAATAAAATAAAAATATTAAATACGACTCACATTCATTTTTTGTTCGTAAAATCGGGCCAAATAGAAAATTCTTGGCTGCGACAGCGGAAAAACAGTGATGATTGCGGGGGGGCTCCGCCTATAGGGCGGGACGATAACAAAAAAATATTTCCAGAGTAGGGTCTTAACTCCCGAGAACCGTTTTTAAAGCCCCTTTTTCGAATTCGGAGTACACTTTAAATTATTATAAATTTACGGTCTTATTCATAAAAACTTACGAAGCCTTTATTGATGCTTTATAACAGCTCAATAGCAAAACACCTCAAACCGTTATTCATAAACGCTCAATAAACCTCTAATAGTGATAAAAGTCAAATAACAGCTCCATAACTTTATTGAAGGCAGGAGCCCACTATAAACCTATTTTAACCTCACTTTTTATACATATTTTATTTTTTGGTTTAAAATTTTATTAAATGCATTCTATTACTTCATAAAATTATATTTTAAATAAAAATAATAATGCCCAGTCGGCTTTCGATCAACAAATTCTCAAAATTTTACAACTTGAATGGACTTGAACCAATTTAGGTTGGGCGCACACTGACAGAAATTTGTAACAAAAAAAGTAGTGTTTCACCGCGGTAATTTGTCCAAAAAGACAAAGTTGTGCCGCTTCAAAATACAAAAATTGAATGGCCACATCTGTTTTTTATTTATTTATTACATTTGATTTTGTATCTACCGGATGGTAAGCAGACCTACAAAGTCCATAAATGGATCGATAAATACATTGTCGTTTTACAGTATTGATTACTCCCACTATGCCGGCTAAATGATGCGGTTACAAAATCAAAAATAAAGAAAAAAAAATCAAAGAAGTTTACATTACGAGTCTATTTTAATATCCTCGCTGCTTTATCTTAAATTCAGTCGCTTATTTCGTAACCGCACCATGAAAGGATACTAACACCTCAACAATAAATCTATGCAGTAGTCCCCGGTACCAACTAACCGGTGAACCCACAGACTAAAACAGAAACATGACTAGGTCACTTGATAGTTTTTGTTGTATGTGAAACAAGTATTGCGACTTGCCAGTTACATATTATCATACAGAGATGCAATCATAAAAAAATCACATGGGTACAGATATAGAGAGATGCAACATACGCGATAAACAAAGCTGTATTCTATTTTTGATACAAATTATTTTAATTTAAATGACGGCTGAAACCGCGGGGCACAGCTAGTGTGACTGAATTTTCCATCAGTGTGCGCCCAACCTTATTATAATTATTTCATTAGAGGTGTCAAAAATTTGCCTTTCCTTCGGGAAAAAGAATACTACTACTACTAGTAGAGGTGTCAAAAAGGTGTTTTTTTACTTTTATGGTCTTGGTTTTCCGCGATTTTACCAACTTTCTTGACAATCAATTATTTTTTTCTATCAACACATCACTAATTCAGCTAATAGACGTCAAATAGTTATAGGAGCTTTATTGGAGGTTTATGAATAACAAAAAAGTTATCGAGCCAATAGCCTTAAAATTATTGAACGTTTTAACTATTGAGCTCTTTAAGAGTGTTTTAAGGTTTTTTTTATGAATAAGACCGTTAGAGAATATTTAAATAAACTGTTTTTTTTTATTTTATTTTAATTTATAATAATTTAAATTAAAATATTTAAAGAAAATAATAAAAACAAATGTTCCTATGAGCAAAATAAAACTAAGTATTTATATTTAAAAAATGACAAATTAACTAAATAGCAATATTTAAGAATTTACTCAAAGTTTATCGACAACAGTCTTTCGAATCTGTTATTTATAGCTTTAATTGGTAACAAAATGCAGCACTATTACAAAACAAGTATACCTATTATAATAACACATTATAACCATATTTCATTTCTGTTTTTTTTTTTTTTTTTTTTTTTTATTCACATATTAACAATAAATAATAAAATTAACAGCGGGCCCCGCACTAGGATAACCTGTATCGCGGGTACTCAAATTAGTTTTACTGTTTTGCAGTACTCTACAACGGGAATTAGAACACAAATAAGTAAGAAATTTCTTGTGAGATCAGTAAGAAAGTTCTGAGTTTTATAAAGGAAGATTTGATTCTAAGAGCCAAAGGATTAACCAATTAACAATATTAAGTGTTATATTATTATATATATAACCATCAAGTTAAATTTTAAGGGAAAGTAATAAAATTTATGAATAAAATAAAAAAGGAGAAAATTTTGGTGCAATGTGGGAAGGATTACGGTAAGTAAGATAAGGATAAGATGATACGGTATGTAAGGGAGAGATAAGAAGCGAGGTATTATTAAGTTTTTTTTTATTTCGTATCTACCTGGTGGTTAGCAGACCTACAAATTCCATTAATTGGGTCGACCAATAATTGCTCTTAAACAACATTGATCGCTCCCACTATGCCGGGGATACAAATTGCATTACGAGTATATTTATTTAATATATTCGCTGCCTTATCGTCAATTCAACCACCCATTTCGTAACCGCATCCTGAAAGGAGACTACTATCTCGACAAGAAATCGATGCAGTAATCTCCCGCAAAACCGGTGAACCCACAGACTGAAACCAAAACGCACTAGGTCTCTTGACGGTTTTTGCATCTGTATGGGCGGTCGGCTTAATGAAGTTATAAAGACCTTCCTCCCACCTAAATATTAGTTGCGATGTTGGCTATTGTTATCTGCCATGGGTTTTTTTTTCATAGTACATAATTTGCAGGCACCAGCAAGTATAATATATAATAACAAATGATAGGAACAACATATTAAATATCTTCTAATTTTAATTATTTACAAGGCATCCCTATAATATATGTAAATTATGTAATAAAGCTGTTGCTACCTGCTTTTGTCACTCTCAATAAATAAAATTGTCCTCGCCAACAGATTACTACGAGTATTATTTGTTAGAAACGGGCAATTAATTTAACGATAAAGCAGGAAGGTTAATTAAATTAGAATGCAAAATCGTCTTTGTCACCGCCCATTTAATAACCGCATCTCCTATGCTTAATTATTATACGTAACCTAGATGTATATACCTACTGTAACGGTGCGTTATTCCCGTATAAGAAAGATACGTTACTACGGACGTTAATATTTTTTATATAAGAATAGAGGAACGTTTTCGTTACTATAGATTAGGAAGCCACTATTATACAGCACAGTGGGAGCGACTATTATTTTAAACAAAACTGTATTGGTTGACATTCGTGGACTTTACAGGTATGTTTACCAATAGGTAGATACATAATAAAATAAAATAAAACGGCACTTCAAAGGTAAAGTAGCGATACAAAAGTTTTGAAATAAATAAAGTAATTATAAAACTGTACATACATACATACGAGTACATACATATCAATACGGGTGCCTTACGGCGCCCGAGACCGCCTAGACGGCCCCAGGGTACCCAGCGGAGGGGTTTTTTAATTCCACCTCATCGTAGCCGATGGTATGAGTCTACACCGAACAAGTCTAGAGAACAAGTGGCTAGCTCGTCGCGATGTTTTAAATAGACTCAATAACCCATCTATAAACATTTTCACAAGTTGGTATAGTGCAACCGGGACCAACAGCTTAACGTGCTCTCCCAGGCACTATGGTGGTGTTGTCAAACAAATGTACATAAAATTTTTAATTAAAAACTCATTGGTACACACCGGGATTCGAACCAGGGACCTAAGTTTTTTTGAGTCCAAGGTCTAACCAACTCGGCCACCACGTATATAAATCTGTGACAATGCTTAAATGGTTAAATCTTCAGCCATTGTTATGAGTTTAAATAGTTCTTCATCAAACTTTAAATGCATTCTCATGAAACAGTTTCAAATTCAAAAGTATATTCAAATGCAAAACGAATCTAAATATACTTACCTTCCCAACTACTTATGAAGTATGTTTTATAGGAAAGTAATTCAGTTCAAAAAGTTTTTTAAAAGTACCTAATAAATTTAGTATTTAATTTTTATCCACAACACGAATTACATATTATATCATATATTTTTTTTACATTTATAATAATTAACATTTCACAGAATTATAATAATAAAAATAATTAACATTTTACAGAATTATAATAATAATATGTTACAATTGTACACATATTGCTCTAGTCACAAGCTAAGTTCTAGGGTTGTACTATGTGTACTAGAAACAACTACGATATATTTTAACAATGTTCCTGATTAATTTAATAATAATTCAACAACAAGTAGGAAAAGCTTGTGTGTATACGTTATTTTATAAATAAAAGTATTTTTTTTTACGTATTACGTAATCACGGTTGTGAGTAAATGTGTATTTTTTTTTTTTTTTATATAGTATAAATAGAATTAAGAGGTAAACTATATCATAATTATAATTATCCAGGATATATAGGAAAAATATTATTCAGATAAAACATATAATTATTATAAATGAATACTATGTATACTTATAATATAATAAAGAGGTAAATTTTGTGAGATTGTGAGTTTGTAGGGTGTAATCTCTGGTTCTACTGAACTAATTTAGAAAATTCTTTTAGTGTTGGATAGTCCATTTATCTGGAAAGGCTATATCAAATCAAATCAAATCATTTATTTCATGTAAATCTTTACAGATATTTATGAATAGTCAAAAAAAAAAAAAAAATTTAACAGTGAGGTCTTAGAGTGCGTTTGGTTAGGCAGCTATTCATTATTAAAAGAATGACAAATATTTATTATACCTTGATATCAGATTTAGAACTTAAATTTAGAAATCTTAATATGAAAATTACTACCAAACCGAACACACACTACATAACCAACTAGTGTAAGACTAGGTGGTTAGCTGATTCCATTGACCTGTCAATCATTATCTGCCATACAAGGGAGCCACCAAGGCGACCAACTTCACCGACCATATCCACGCCTTAAATATTTATTCTAAATAAAAGGTTAGTAACCAATCACATATAAGTAAACGTATAAGGATCGGTATTTTTAAGGGCGGGTATACTAACTGTAAAGTCGATCCCCTCAGTGACACCCCGGAGAAAAAGAAACCAGCAAGTAAAAAACTCTAGTGCTTCACACAAACTAAAAGAGGAGTACAGCCATTGATTTGCTTATGCTATATAGCATATATATATATAGTAGCATACTCAAAATGCACCCCACCGATCAGCATGCGCAAAACACCCTATGGCAGATTATTTGTTCCTGTACCAATGTACAGAACTACACAGTACTGTAGTATAAATTAAGTATAAATAAGCAGTTAATCATCAGTGATTACCTTATCCAAAGACAAAATTTACATAATGTAATAAAAATAAATTATGTAATATTAAATTATTACAATATCGGACACTACTAAGCTAATGTTTATTCTACAAATATAATTCTAATAAATAAGTAATTTGTTCACTAGTTGCGAGACCTCAATTGCATATCAGGACGGTTCCAGACGTCTTTATCGTTAAAATAGTCTTTTACGCTATAGTAAGCCTTATTGATTAAAATGTGTTTTATACAATTCTTAAACTTTGTTTCACTCAGTTCTATAATGCTTTTAGGTAATTTATTAAATAACCTTATACTGTTAATGACGAAACATTTATTCGTTTTTTGCAGTCTAAACTTTGGTATATCGATTTTATCTATGTTTCTTAAGTTTAAATTATGTCTATCACTATTTTTACTAAACATATAGGCTATATAACATCACGCTATAATCAATAGGAGCGGAGCATCAATAAAAAACGGGGAAAAATTGTTTCTTGTGAGAGCTTCCACTGCAGACGAAGTTGCCCGGATCAGCTTGTGATTAATAAAGATAAAAATGCAATTAAAAAAACCTGGTTGGTGGGTCTCAAACCCACGGTCCTCGTTAACGCGGCAAGGTACTCAATCACTGAGCCAACCAGGTTTCAGTCACCCGTCACGAAATTTGACATTGCTTGTTATCATTTACTTATACACAGACATCCTCTAAGTGCTTTTTTGCATTGTATATTATTATCTTTAAAATTTCAATATAAGATATATAGATAATCTTATCTAAATAAGTAATTTATATAAATTATAAATGATAAATAAACACCGTGCCTACTAAACCTATAAAAGTATTCTACTGAAACTTTAAGTTAGTTAAGTTTCCGTAGCATTTGTTCTTTAACTTTATTCTTATTTTAAAATTATTGTGCAGTAGATCGCCAAATTGAATCAAATTAGCGCGAAACTTAGTGCAACCAAAATAACTTGAAAAATTAAAAGCAGAAAAAAAAAGTTTTTCCTTCACGTTTTTGGCAACAAGTACCTTTGTCGAATCTGGGGCGTGGGGATGCAGTACTTTGTTCACCGCCCGCACTTCTCCACTCCTTATATGTGCTTAACAATAAATCTAGGAAGAATAAAAGCTTTTGATACAGTTTTAATGTTTTTGTTTTTTTTTTATTAGAGCACGGCATCCCAACTAGAACATACGGACCGACAGCTTAACGTGCTCTCCGAGGCACTATAGTAGTTTTGTCAAACCAAAGTACTTAATTTTATTAATTAAAAAGTTATTGGTACACAGCTGGATTCGAACCAGGGACCAAAGTGTTTTTAAGTCCAAGGCTTAACCAACTCGGCCACCACGTATTTTTTAATGCACTACCTATAAATTTTACGATTTTACATAAAAACAGTAATATAAAAAATATTAACGTCCGTAGTAACGTATCTTTCTTATACGGGAATAACGCACCGTTACAGTAGGTATATACATCTAGGTTACGTATAATAATTAAGCATAGGAGATGCGATTATGAAATGGGCGGTGACAAAGACGATTTTGCATTCTAATTTAATTAACCTTCCTGCTTTATCGTTAAATTAATTGCCCGTTTCTAACAAATAATACTCGTAGTAATTTGTTGGCGAGGACAATTTTATTTATTGAGAGTGACAAAAGCAGGTAGCAACAGCTTTATTACATAATTTACATATATTATAGGGATGCCTTGTAAATAATTAAAATTAGAAGATATTTAATATGTTGTTCCTATCATTTGTTATTATATATTATACTTGCTGGTGCCTGCAAATTATGTACTATGAAAAAAAAAACCCATGGCAGATAACAATAGCCAACATCGCAACTAATATTTAGGTGGGAGGAAGGTCTCTATAACTTCATTAAGCCGACCGCCCATACAGATGCAAAAACCGTCAAGAGACCTAGTCATGTTTTGGTTTCAGTCTGTGGGTTCACCGGTTTTGCGGGAGATTACTGCATCGATTTCTTGTCGAGATAGTAGTCTCCTTTCAGGATACGGTTACGAAATGGGTGGTTGAATTGACGATAAGGCAGCGAATATATTAAATAAATATACTCGTAATGCAATTTGTATCCCCGGCATAGTAGGAGCGATCAATGTTGTTTAAGAGCAATTATTGGTCGACCCAATTAATGGAATTTGTAGGTCTGCTGCACCAGGTAGATATGAAATAAAAAAAAACTTAATAATACCTCGCTTCTTAACCCTTACATACCGTATCATCTTATCCTTATCTTACTTACCGTAATCCTTCCCACATTGCACCAAAATTTTCTCCTTTTTTATTTCATTCATAAATTTTATTACTTCCCCTAAAAATTTTACTTGATGGTTATATATATAATAATATAACACTTAATATTGTTAATTGGTTAATCCTTTGGCTCTTAGAATCAAATCTTCCTTTATAAAACTCAGAACTTTCTTACTGATCTCACAAGAAATTTCTTATTTATTTGTGTTCAAATTCCCGTTGTATAGAGTACTGCAAAACAGTAAAACTAATTTGAGTACCCGCGATACAGGTTATCCTAGTGCGGGGCCCGCTGTTAATTTTATTATTTATTGTTAATATGTGAATAAAAAAAAATATTAAAAAAAAACAGAAATGAAATATGGTTACAATAATAGGTATACTTGTTTTGTAATAGTGCTGCATTTTATTACCAATTAAAGCTATAAATTACAGATTCGAAAGACTGTTGTCGATAAACTTTGAGTAGAATGTTAAATATTGCTATATAGTTAATTTGTCATTTTTTAAATATAAATACTTAGTTTTATTTTGCTCATAGGAACATTTGTTTTTATTATTTTCTTTAAATATTTTAATTTAAATTATTATAAATTAAAATAAAATAAAAAAAACAGTTTATTTAAATATTCTCTAACGGTCTTATTCATAAAAAAAAACCTTAAAACACTCTTAAAGAGCTCAATAGTTAAAACGTTCAATAATTTTAAGGCTATTGGCTCGATAACTTTTTTGTTATTCATAAACCTCCAATAAAGCTCCTATAACTATTTGACGTCTATTAGCTGAATTAGTGATGTGTTGATAGAAAAAAATAATTGATTGTCAAGAAAGTTGGTAAAATCGCGGAAAACCAAGACCATAAAAGTAAAAAAACACCTTTTTGACACCTCTACTAGTAGTAGTAGTATTCTTTTTCCCGAAGGAAAGGCAAATTTTTGACACCTCTAATGAAATAATTATAATAAGGTTGGGCGCACACTGATGGAAAATTCATTCACACTAGCTGTGCCCCGCGGTTTCAGCCGTCATTTAAATTAAAATAATTTGTATTTATTTATTTAAAATACTTTATTGCACAAAATTACAAAATAAAATTGTACATAGGCGAACTTAATGCCTTAGGCATTTTCTACCAGTTAACCTTTGAGAGAGTGGAAGATTATGCATAGGGTGCAAAAGCAAATAAATAACAATTTAAAAGATATATAGCGAATAGTATATAAACTACTTAAATATTACATGTAAATACTTAAACATACACTCAATACATAAAATACTACTTATATAAATCATACAATATAATACATATAGTACATATCAAAACAGAAAATGATAAAGGAAAAATTGGCAGTTACTTATTCAGATAATGAGTGGTGAGTAGACGTTTAAATACACAGATGGTTGGAGCCTGTCTTATACACAGAGGAAGAAAATTCCATTGACGAGCAGCTGACACAGTAAAAGAATCGGAATATTTGGTGGAGATGTGCGACGGGATCTTTAATTGGTTATTAACAGAGGAGCGGGAAGAGTGTAGTTTCTATACCCACGTCAGTACTTTGATAAAAAAAATGAGTAGGTACTCCATAATTGCCGGAAAACGGCAGGTATAGGGGGTTCTACTACAATGACCTAGGAACTCGGAAATAAAATTCTCGAAATCTTATGTTTTGTTCAGTATTTTATGTAATGTAGTTTCTATACCCACGTCAGTACCTTGATAAAAAAAAATGAGTAGGTACTCCTTAATTGCCTGAAAACGGCAGGTATAGTGGGTTTTACTACAATGACCTAGGCACTCGGGAATAAAATTCTGAAAATCTTATGTTTTGTTTAGTATGTTATGTAATGTAGTTTCTATACCCACGTCAGTACTTTGATTAAAAAAAATGAGTAGGTACTCCTTAATTGCCTAAAAACGGCAGGTATAGTGGGTTCTACTACAATGACCTAGGAACTTGGGAATAAAATTCTGAAAATCTTATGTTTTGTTTAGTATGTTATGTAATGTAGTTTCTATACCCACGTCAGTACTCTGATAAAAAAAAATAAGTAGGTACTCCTTAATTGCCTGAAAACGGCAGGTATAGTGGGTTTTACTACAATGACCTAGGAACTCGGGAATAAAATTCTGAAAATCTTATGTTTTGTTTAGTATGTTATGTAATGTAGTTTCTATACCCACGTTAGTACTCTGATAAAAAAAAATGAGTAGGTACTTTATAATTGCCTGAAGACGGCAGGTATAGTGGGTTCTACTACAATGACCTAGGAACTCGGGAATAAAATTCTGAAAATCTTATGTTTTGTTCAGTATGTTATGTAATGTAGTTTCTATACCCACGTCAGTACTTTGATAAAAAAAAATGAGTAGGTACTCCTTAATTGCCTGAAAACGGCAGGTATAGTGGGTTCTACTACAATGACCTAGAAACTCGGAAATAAAATTCTGAAAATCTTATGTTTTGTTCAGTATGTTATGTAATGTAGTTTCTATACCCACGTCAGTACTTTGATAAAAAAAAATGAGTAGGTACTCCTTAATTGCCTGAAAACGGCAGGTATAGTGGGTTCTACTACAATGACCTAGGAACTCGGGAATAAAATTCTGAAAATCTTATGTTTTGTTTAATATGTTATGTAATGTAGTTTCTATACCCACGTCAATACTCTGATAAAAAAAAATGAGTAGGTACTCCATAGTTGCCTGAAAACGGCAGGTATAGTGGGTTCTACTACAATGACCTAGGAACTCGGGAATAAAATTCTGAAAATCTTATGTTTTGTTCAGTATGTTATGTAATGTAGTTTCTATACCCACGTCAGTACTCTGATAAAAAAAAATGAGTAGGTACTCCTAAATTGCCTGAAGACGGCAGCTATAGTGGGTTCTACTACAATGACCTAGGAACTCGGGAAAAAAAATCTGTTAATCTTATGTTTTGTTCAGTATATTATGTAATTTAGCTTCAATACCCACGTCAGTACTATGATAAAAAAATAATAAGTAGGTACTGCATAATAGCCTCAAGACGGCAGGTATAGTGGGTCCTACTACAATGTCCTAGGAACACGGGAATAATATGTTTTACATTATAAAACATACTGAACAAAACATTTCGGCCGGTAACTTTACATTCTATTTATAATGTAGCTTCTATACCCACGACAGTACTCTGATAAAAAAAAATGAGTAGGTACTCCTTAATTGCCTGAAAACCGCAGGTATAGTGGGTTCTACTACAATGACCTAGGAACTCGGGAATAAAATTCTGAAAATCTTATGTTTTGTTCAGTATGTTATGTAATGTAGTTTCTATACCCACGTCAGTACTCTGATAAAAAAAAATGTGTAGGTACTCCATAATTGCCTGAAGACGGCAGGTATAGTGGGCTCTACTAGAATGGCCTAGGAACTCGGAAATAAAATTCGGAAAATCTTTTGATTTGTTCAGTATGTTATGTGACGTATCTTCTATACCCACGTCAGTACTCTGATAAAAAAAAATGAGTAGGTACTCCATAATTGCCTTAAGACGGCAGGTATAGTGGGTTCCACTACAATGACCTAGGAACTCGGGAATAAAATTCTGAAAATCTTTTGATTTGTTCTGGATGTTATGTGACGTAGCTTCTATACCCACGTCAGTACTCTGATAAAAAAAAATGTGTAGGTTCTCCATAATTGCCTGAAGACGGCAGGTATAGTCGGTTCTACTACAATGACCTAGGAACTCGGAAATAAAATTCTGAAAATCTTTTGATTTGTTCAGTATGTTATGTGACGTAGCTTCTATACCCACGTCAGTACTCTGATAAAAAAAATGAGTAGATACTCCATAATTGCCTGAAGACGGCAGGTATAGTGGGTTCTACTACAATGACCTAGGAAGTCGGAAATAAAATTCTGAAAATCTTTTGATTTGTTCAGTATGTTATGTGACGTAGCTTCTATACCCACGTCAGTACTCTGATAAAAAAAAATGAGTAGGTACTCCATAATTGCCTGAAGACGGCAGGTATAGTGGGTTCTACTACAATGACCTAGGAACTCGGAAATAAAATTCTGAAAATCTTTTGATTTGTTCAGTATGTTATGTGACGTAGCTTCTATACCCACGTCAGTACTGTGATAAAAAAATAATAAGTAGGTACTCCATAATAGCCTCAAGACAGCAGGTATAGTGGGTCCTACTACAATGTCCTAGGAACACGGGAATAATATGTTTTACATTATAAAACATACTGAACAAAACATTTCGGCCGGTAACTTCACATTTTATTTATAATGTAGCTTCTAAACCTACGACAGTACTCTGATAAAAAAAAATAAGTAGGTACTCCATAATTGCCTGAAAACGGCAGGTATAGTGGGTTCTACTACAATGACCTAGGAACTCGGGAATAAAATTCTGAAAATCTTATGTTTTGTTTAGTATGTTATGTAATGTAGTTTCTATACCCACGTCAGTACTTTGATTAAAAAAAATTAGTAGGTACTCCTTAATTGCCTAAAAACGGCAGGTATAGTGGGTTCTACTACAATGACCTAGGAACTCGGTAATAAAATTCTGAAAATCTTATGTTTTGTTTAGTATGTTATGTAATGTAGTTTCTATACCCACGTCAGTACTTTAATTAAAAAAAATGAGTAGGTACTCCTTAATTGCCTAAAAACGGCAGGTATAGTGGGTTCTACTACAATGACCTAGGAACTCGGTAATAAAATTCTGAAAATCTTTTGATTTGTTCAGTATGTTATGTGACGTAGCTTCTATACCCACGTCAGTACTCTGATAAAAAAAAATGAGTAGGTACTCCATAATTGCCTGAAGACGGCAGGTATAGTGGGTTCTACTACAATGACCTAGGAAGTCGGAAATAAAATTCTGAAAATCTTTTGATTTGTTCAGTATGTTATGTGACGTAGCTTCTATACCCACGTCAGTACTCTGATAAAAAAAAATGAGTAGGTACTCCATAATTGCCTGAAGACGGCAGGTATAGTGGGTTCTACTACAATGACCTAGGAACTCGGAAATAAAATTCTGAAAATCTTTTGATTTGTTCAGTATGTTATGTGACGTAGCTTCTATACCCACGTCAGTACTGTGATAAAAAAATAATAAGTAGGTACTCCATAATAGCCTCAAGACGGCAGGTATAGTGGGTCCTACTACAATGGCCTAGGAACACGGGAATAATATGTTTTACATTATAAAACATACTGAACAAAACATTTCGGCCGGTCACTTCAAATTTTATTTATAATGTAGCTTCTATACCCACGACAGTACTCTGATAAAAAAAAAAAGTAGGTACTCCATAATTGCCTGAAAACGGCAGGTATAGTGGGTTCTACTACAATGACCTAGGAACTCGGGAATAAAATTCTGAAAATCTTATGTTTTGTTTAGTATGTTATGTAATGTAGTTTCTATACCCACGTCAGTACTTTGATTAAAAAAAAATAGTAGGTACTCCTTAATTGCCTAAAAACGGCAGGTATAGTGGGTTCTACTACAATGACCTAGGAACTCGGGAATAAAATTCTGAAAATCTTATGTTTTGTTTAGTATGTTATGTAATGTAGTTTCTATACCCACGTCAGTACTCTGATAAAAAAAAATGAGTAGGTACTCCATAATTGCCTGAAGATGGCAGGTATAGTGGGTTCTACTACAATGACCTAGGAACTCGGTAATAAAATTCTGAAAATCTTATGTTTTGTTTAGTATGTTATGTAATGTAGTTTCTATACCCACGTCAGTACTTTGATTAAAAAAAATGAGTAGGTACTCCTTAATTGCCTAAAAACGGCAGGTATAGTGGGTTCTACTACAATGACCTAGGAACTCGGGAATAAAATTCTGAAAATCTTATGTTTTGTTTAGTATGTTATGTAATGTAGTTTCTATACCCACGTCAGTACTTTAATTAAAAAAAATGAGTAGGTACTCCTTAATTGCCTAAAAACGGCAGGTATAGTGGGTTCTACTACAATGACCTAGGAACTCGGTAATAAAATTCTGAAAATCTTATGTTTTGTTTAGTATGTTATGTAATGTAGTTTCTATACCCACGTCAGTACTCTGATAAAAAAAAATGAGTAGGTACTCCATAGTTGCCTGAAAACGGCAGGTATAGTGGGTTCTACTACAATGACCTAGGAACTCGGGAATAAAATTCTGAAAATCTTATGTTTTGTTCAGTATGTTATGTAATGTAGTTTCTATACCCACGTCAGTACTCTGATAAAAAAAAATGAGTAGGTACTCCTAAATTGCCTGAAGACGGCAGCTATAGTGGGTTCTACTACAATGACCTAGGAACTCGGGAAAAAAAATCTGTTAATCTTATGTTTTGTTCAGTATATTATGTAATGTAGCTTCAATACCCACGTCAGTACTATGATAAAAAAATAATAAGTAGGTACTGCATAATAGCCTCAAGACGGCAGGTATAGTGGGTCCTACTACAATGTCCTAGGAACACGGGAATAATATGTTTTACATTATAAAACATACTGAACAAAACATTTCGGCCGGTAACTTTACATTCTATTTATAATGTAGCTTCTATACCCACGACAGTACTCTGATAAAAAAAAATGAGTAGGTACTCCTTAATTGCCTGAAAACCGCAGGTATAGTGGGTTCTACTACAATGACCTAGGAACTCGGGAATAAAATTCTGAAAATCTTATGTTTTGTTCAGTATGTTATGTAATGTAGTTTCTATACCCACGTCAGTACTCTGATAAAAAAAAATGTGTAGGTACTCCATAATTGCCTGAAGACGGCAGGTATAGTGGGCTCTACTAGAATGGCCTAGGAACTCGGAAATAAAATTCGGAAAATCTTTTGATTTGTTCAGTATGTTATGTGACGTATCTTCTATACCCACGTCAGTACTCTGATAAAAAAAAATGAGTAGGTACTTTATAATTGCCTGAAGACGGCAGGTATAGTGGGTTCTACTACAATGACCTAGGAACTCGGGAATAAAATTCTGAAAATCTTATGTTTTGTTCAGTATGTTATGTAATGTAGTTTCTATACCCACGTCAGTACTTTGATAAAAAAAAATGAGTAGGTACTCCTTAATTGCCTGAAAACGGCAGGTATAGTGGGTTCTACTACAATGACCTAGAAACTCGGAAATAAAATTCTGAAAATCTTATGTTTTGTTCAGTATGTTATGTAATGTAGTTTCTATACCCACGTCAGTACTTTGATAAAAAAAAATGAGTAGGTACTCCTTAATTGCCTGAAAACGGCAGGTATAGTGGGTTCTACTACAATGACCTAGGAACTCGGGAATAAAATTCTGAAAATCTTATGTTTTGTTTAATATGTTATGTAATGTAGTTTCTATACCCACGTCAGTACTCTGATAAAAAAAAATGAGTAGGTACTCCATAGTTGCCTGAAAACGGCAGGTATAGTGGGTTCTACTACAATGACCTAGGAACTCGGGAATAAAATTCTGAAAATCTTATGTTTTGTTCAGTATGTTATGTAATGTAGTTTCTATACCCACGTCAGTACTCTGATAAAAAAAAATGAGTAGGTACTCCTAAATTGCCTGAAGACGGCAGCTATAGTGGGTTCTACTACAATGACCTAGGAACTCGGGAAAAAAAATCTGTTAATCTTATGTTTTGTTCAGTATATTATGTAATGTAGCTTCAATACCCACGTCAGTACTATGATAAAAAAATAATAAGTAGGTACTGCATAATAGCCTCAAGACGGCAGGTATAGTGGGTCCTACTACAATGTCCTAGGAACACGGGAATAATATGTTTTACATTATAAAACATACTGAACAAAACATTTCGGCCGGTAACTTTACATTCTATTTATAATGTAGCTTCTATACCCACGACAGTACTCTGATAAAAAAAAATGAGTAGGTACTCCTTAATTGCCTGAAAACCGCAGGTATAGTGGGTTCTACTACAATGACCTAGGAACTCGGGAATAAAATTCTGAAAATCTTATGTTTTGTTCAGTATGTTATGTAATGTAGTTTCTATACCCACGTCAGTACTCTGATAAAAAAAAATGTGTAGGTACTCCATAATTGCCTGAAGACGGCAGGTATAGTGGGCTCTACTAGAATGGCCTAGGAACTCGGAAATAAAATTCGGAAAATCTTTTGATTTGTTCAGTATGTTATGTGACGTATCTTCTATACCCACTTCAGTACTCTGATAAAAAAAAAATGAGTAGGTACTCCATAATTGCCTTAAGACGGCAGGTATAGTGGGTTCCACTACAATGACCTAGGAACTCGGGAATAAAATTCTGAAAATCTTTTGATTTGTTCTGGATGTTATGTGACGTAGCTTCTATACCCACGTCAGTACTCTGATAAAAAAAATGTGTAGGTTCTCCATAATTGCCTGAAGACGGCAGGTATAGTCGGTTCTACTACAATGACCTAGGAACTCGGAAATAAAATTCTGAAAATCTTTTGATTTGTTCAGTATGTTATGTGACGTAGCTTCTATACCCACGTCAGTACTCTGATAAAAAAAATGAGTAGATACTCCATAATTGCCTGAAGACGGCAGGTATAGTGGGTTCTACTACAATGACCTAGGAAGTCGGAAATAAAATTCTGAAAATCTTTTGATTTGTTCAGTATGTTATGTGACGAAGCTTCTATACCCACGTCAGTACTCTGATAAAAAAAAATGAGTAGGTACTCCATAATTGCCTGAAGACGGCAGGTATAGTGGGTTCTACTACAATGACCTAGGAACTCGGAAATAAAATTCTGAAAATCTTTTGATTTGTTCAGTATGTTATGTGACGTAGCTTCTATACCCACGTCAGTACTGTGATAAAAAAATAATATGTAGGTACTCCATAATAGCCTCAAGACAGCAGGTATAGTGGGTCCTACTACAATGTCCTAGGAACACGGGAATAATATGTTTTACATTATAAAACATACTGAACAAAACATTTCGGCCGGTAACTTCACATTTTATTTATAATGTAGCTTCTAAATCCACGACAGTACTCTGATAAAAAAAAATAAGTAGGTACTCCATAATTGCCTGAAAACGGCAGGTATAGTGGGTTCTACTACAATGACCTAGGAACTCGGGAATAAAATTCTGAAAATCTTATGTTTTGTTTAGTATGTTATGTAATGTAGTTTCTATACCCACGTCAGTACTTTGATTAAAAAAAATTAGTAGGTACTCCTTAATTGCCTAAAAACGGCAGGTATAGTGGGTTCTACTACAATGACCTAGGAACTCGGTAATAAAATTCTGAAAATCTTATGTTTTGTTTAGTATGTTATGTAATGTAGTTTCTATACCCACGTCAGTACTTTAATTAAAAAAAATGAGTAGGTACTCCTTAATTGCCTAAAAACGGCAGGTATAGTGGGTTCTACTACAATGACCTAGGAACTCGGTAATAAAATTCTGAAAATCTTATGTTTTGTTTAGTATGTTATGTAATGTAGTTTCTATACCCACGTTAGTACTCTGATAAAAAAAAGTGAGTAGGTACTTTATAAATGCCTGAAGACGGCAGGTATAGTGGGTTCTACTACAATGACCTAGGAACTCGGGAATAAAATTCTGAAAATCTTATGTTTTGTTTAGTATGTTATGTAATGTAGTTTCTATACCCACGTCAGTACTCTGATAAAAAAAAATGAGTAGGTACTCCTTAATTGCCTGAAAACGGCAGGTATAGTGGGTTTTACTACAATGACCTAGGAACTCGGTAATAAAATTCTGAAAATCTTATGTTTTGTTTAGTATGTTATGTAATGTAGTTTCTATACCCACGTCAGTACTTTGATTAAAAAAAATGAGTAGGTACTCCTTAATTGCCTAAAAACGGCAGGTATAGTGGGTTCTACTACAATGACCTAGGAACTCGGGAATAAAATTCTGAAAATCTTATGTTTTGTTTAGTATGTTATGTAATGTAGTTTCTATACCCACGTCAGTACTCTGATAAAAAAAAATGTGTAGGTTCTCCATAATTGCCTGAAGACGGCAGGTATAGTCGGTTCTACTACAATGACCTAGGAACTCGGAAATAAAATTCTGAAAATCTTTTGATTTGTTCAGTATGTTATGTGACGTAGCTTCTATACCCACGTCAGTACTCTGATAAAAAAAAATGAGTAGGTACTCCATAATTGCCTGAAGACGGCAGGTATAGTGGGTTCTACTACAATGACCTAGGAAGTCGGAAATAAAATTCTGAAAATCTTTTGATTTGTTCAGTATGTTATGTGACGTAGCTTCTATACCCACGTCAGTACTCTGATAAAAAAAAATGAGTAGGTACTCCATAATTGCCTGAAGACGGCAGGTATAGTGGGTTCTACTACAATGACCTAGGAACTCGGAAATAAAATTCTGAAAATCTTTTGATTTGTTCAGTATGTTATGTGACGTAGCTTCTATACCCACGTCAGTACTGTGATAAAAAAATAATAAGTAGGTACTCCATAATAGCCTCAAGACGGCAGGTATAGTGGGTCCTACTACAATGGCCTAGGAACACGGGAATAATATGTTTTACATTATAAAACATACTGAACAAAACATTTCGGCCGGTCACTTCAAATTTTATTTATAATGTAGCTTCTATACCCACGACAGTACTCTGATAAAAAAAAAAAAGTAGGTACTCCATAATTGCCTGAAAACGGCAGGTATAGTGGGTTCTACTACAATGACCTAGGAACTCGGGAATAAAATTCTGAAAATCTTATGTTTTGTTTAGTATGTTATGTAATGTAGTTTCTATACCCACGTCAGTACTTTGATTAAAAAAAAATAGTAGGTACTCCTTAATTGCCTAAAAACGGCAGGTATAGTGGGTTCTACTACAATGACCTAGGAACTCGGGAATAAAATTCTGAAAATCTTATGTTTTGTTTAGTATGTTATGTAATGTAGTTTCTATACCCACGTCAGTACTCTGATAAAAAAAAATGAGTAGGTACTCCATAATTGCCTGAAGATGGCAGGTATAGTGGGTTCTACTACAATGACCTAGGAACTCGGTAATAAAATTCTGAAAATCTTATGTTTTGTTTAGTATGTTATGTAATGTAGTTTCTATACCCACGTCAGTACTTTGATTAAAAAAAATGAGTAGGTACTCCTTAATTGCCTAAAAACGGCAGGTATAGTGGGTTCTACTACAATGACCTAGGAACTCGGGAATAAAATTCTGAAAATCTTATGTTTTGTTTAGTATGTTATGTAATGTAGTTTCTATACCCACGTCAGTACTTTAATTAAAAAAAATGAGTAGGTACTCCTTAATTGCCTAAAAACGGCAGGTATAGTGGGTTCTACTACAATGACCTAGGAACTCGGTAATAAAATTCTGAAAATCTTATGTTTTGTTTAGTATGTTATGTAATGTAGTTTCTATACCCACGTCAGTACTCTGATAAAAAAAAATGAGTAGGTACTCCATAGTTGCCTGAAAACGGCAGGTATAGTGGGTTCTACTACAATGACCTAGGAACTCGGGAATAAAATTCTGAAAATCTTATGTTTTGTTCAGTATGTTATGTAATGTAGTTTCTATACCCACGTCAGTACTCTGATAAAAAAAAATGAGTAGGTACTCCTAAATTGCCTGAAGACGGCAGCTATAGTGGGTTCTACTACAATGACATAGGAACTCGGGAAAAAAAATCTGTTAATCTTATGTTTTGTTCAGTATATTATGTAATGTAGCTTCAATACCCACGTCAGTACTATGATAAAAAAATAATAAGTAGGTACTGCATAATAGCCTCAAGACGGCAGGTATAGTGGGTCCTACTACAATGTCCTAGGAACACGGGAATAATATGTTTTACATTATAAAACATACTGAACAAAACATTTCGGCCGGTAACTTTACATTCTATTTATAATGTAGCTTCTATACCCACGACAGTACTCTGATAAAAAAAAATGAGTAGGTACTCCTTAATTGCCTGAAAACCGCAGGTATAGTGGGTTCTACTACAATGACCTAGGAACTCGGGAATAAAATTCTGAAAATCTTATGTTTTGTTCAGTATGTTATGTAATGTAGTTTCTATACCCACGTCAGTACTCTGATAAAAAAAAATGTGTAGGTACTCCATAATTGCCTGAAGACGGCAGGTATAGTGGGCTCTACTAGAATGGCCTAGGAACTCGGAAATAAAATTCGGAAAATCTTTTGATTTGTTCAGTATGTTATGTGACGTATCTTCTATACCCACGTCAGTACTCTGATAAAAAAAAATGAGTAGGTACTCCATAATTGCCTTAAGACGGCAGGTATAGTGGGTTCCACTACAATGACCTAGGAACTCGGGAATAAAATTCTGAAAATCTTTTGATTTGTTCTGGATGTTATGTGACGTAGCTTCTATACCCACGTCAGTACTCTGATAAAAAAAAATGTGTAGGTTCTCCATAATTGCCTGAAGACGGCAGGTATAGTCGGTTCTACTACAATGACCTAGGAACTCGGAAATAAAATTCTGAAAATCTTTTGATTTGTTCAGTATGTTATGTGACGTAGCTTCTATACCCACGTCAGTACTCTGATAAAAAAAATGAGTAGATACTCCATAATTGCCTGAAGACGGCAGGTATAGTGGGTTCTACTACAATGACCTAGGAAGTCGGAAATAAAATTCTGAAAATCTTTTGATTTGTTCAGTATGTTATGTGACGTAGCTTCTATACCCACGTCAGTACTCTGATAAAAAAAAATGAGTAGGTACTCCATAATTGCCTGAAGACGGCAGGTATAGTGGGTTCTACTACAATGACCTAGGAACTCGGAAATAAAATTCTGAAAATCTTTTGATTTGTTCAGTATGTTATGTGACGTAGCTTCTATACCCACGTCAGTACTGTGATAAAAAAATAATAAGTAGGTACTCCATAATAGCCTCAAGACAGCAGGTATAGTGGGTCCTACTACAATGTCCTAGGAACACGGGAATAATATGTTTTACATTATAAAACATACTGAACAAAACATTTCGGCCGGTAACTTCACATTTTATTTATAATGTAGCTTCTAAACCCACGACAGTACTCTGATAAAAAAAAATAAGTAGGTACTCCATAATTGCCTGAAAACGGCAGGTATAGTGGGTTCTACTACAATGACCTAGGAACTCAGGAATAAAATTCTGAAAATCTTATGTTTTGTTTAGTATGTTATGTAATGTAGTTTCTATACCCACGTCAGTACTTTGATTAAAAAAAATTAGTAGGTACTCCTTAATTGCCTAAAAACGGCAGGTATAGTGGGTTCTACTACAATGACCTAGGAACTCGGTAATAAAATTCTGAAAATCTTATGTTTTGTTTAGTATGTTATGTAATGTAGTTTCTATACCCACGTCAGTACTTTAATTAAAAAAAATGAGTAGGTACTCCTTAATTGCCTAAAAACGGCAGGTATAGTGGGTTCTACTACAATGACCTAGGAACTCGGTAATAAAATTCTGAAAATCTTATGTTTTGTTTAGTATGTTATGTAATGTAGTTTCTATACCCACGTTAGTACTCTGATAAAAAAAAATGAGTAGGTACTTTATAAATGCCTGAAGACGGCAGGTATAGTGGGTTCTACTACAATGACCTAGGAACTCGGGAATAAAATTCTGAAAATCTTATGTTTTGTTTAGTATGTTATGTAATGTAGTTTCTATACCCACGTCAGTACTTTAATTAAAAAAAATGAGTAGGTACTCCTTAATTGCCTAAAAACGGCAGGTATAGTGGGTTCTACTACAATGACCTAGGAACTCGGTAATAAAATTCTGAAAATCTTATGTTTTGTTTAGTATGTTATGTAATGTAGTTTCTATACCCACGTTAGTACTCTGATAAAAAAAAGTGAGTAGGTACTTTATAAATGCCTGAAGACGGCAGGTATAGTGGGTTCTACTACAATGACCTAGGAACTCGGGAATAAAATTCTGAAAATCTTATGTTTTGTTTAGTATGTTATGTAATGTAGTTTCTATACCCACGTCAGTACTCTGATAAAAAAAAATGAGTAGGTACTCCTTAATTGCCTGAAAACGGCAGGTATAGTGGGTTTTACTACAATGACCTAGGAACTCGGTAATAAAATTCTGAAAATCTTATGTTTTGTTTAGTATGTTATGTAATGTAGTTTCTATACCCACGTCAGTACTTTGATTAAAAAAAATGAGTAGGTACTCCTTAATTGCCTAAAAACGGCAGGTATAGTGGGTTCTACTACAATGACCTAGGAACTCGGGAATAAAATTCTGAAAATCTTATGTTTTGTTTAGTATGTTATGTAATGTAGTTTCTATACCCACGTCAGTACTCTGATAAAAAAAAATGTGTAGGTTCTCCATAATTGCCTGAAGACGGCAGGTATAGTCGGTTCTACTACAATGACCTAGGAACTCGGAAATAAAATTCTGAAAATCTTTTGATTTGTTCAGTATGTTATGTGACGTAGCTTCTATACCCACGTCAGTACTCTGATAAAAAAAAATGAGTAGGTACTCCATAATTGCCTGAAGACGGCAGGTATAGTGGGTTCTACTACAATGACCTAGGAAGTCGGAAATAAAATTCTGAAAATCTTTTGATTTGTTCAGTATGTTATGTGACGTAGCTTCTATACCCACGTCAGTACTCTGATAAAAAAAAATGAGTAGGTACTCCATAATTGCCTGAAGACGGCAGGTATAGTGGGTTCTACTACAATGACCTAGGAACTCGGAAATAAAATTCTGAAAATCTTTTGATTTGTTCAGTATGTTATGTGACGTAGCTTCTATACCCACGTCAGTACTGTGATAAAAAAATAATAAGTAGGTACTCCATAATAGCCTCAAGACGGCAGGTATAGTGGGTCCTACTACAATGGCCTAGGAACACGGGAATAATATGTTTTACATTATAAAACATACTGAACAAAACATTTCGGCCGGTCACTTCAAATTTTATTTATAATGTAGCTTCTATACCCACGACAGTACTCTGATAAAAAAAAAAAAGTAGGTACTCCATAATTGCCTGAAAACGGCAGGTATAGTGGGTTCTACTACAATGACCTAGGAACTCGGGAATAAAATTCTGAAAATCTTATGTTTTGTTTAGTATGTTATGTAATGTAGTTTCTATACCCACGTCAGTACTTTGATTAAAAAAAAATAGTAGGTACTCCTTAATTGCCTAAAAACGGCAGGTATAGTGGGTTCTACTACAATGACCTAGGAACTCGGGAATAAAATTCTGAAAATCTTATGTTTTGTTTAGTATGTTATGTAATGTAGTTTCTATACCCACGTCAGTACTCTGATAAAAAAAAATGAGTAGGTACTCCATAATTGCCTGAAGATGGCAGGTATAGTGGGTTCTACTACAATGACCTAGGAACTCGGTAATAAAATTCTGAAAATCTTATGTTTTGTTTAGTATGTTATGTAATGTAGTTTCTATACCCACGTCAGTACTTTGATTAAAAAAAATGAGTAGGTACTCCTTAATTGCCTAAAAACGGCAGGTATAGTGGGTTCTACTACAATGACCTAGGAACTCGGGAATAAAATTCTGAAAATCTTATGTTTTGTTTAGTATGTTATGTAATGTAGTTTCTATACCCACGTCAGTACTTTAATTAAAAAAAATGAGTAGGTACTCCTTAATTGCCTAAAAACGGCAGGTATAGTGGGTTCTACTACAATGACCTAGGAACTCGGTAATAAAATTCTGAAAATCTTATGTTTTGTTTAGTATGTTATGTAATGTAGTTTCTATACCCACGTCAGTACTCTGATAAAAAAAAATGAGTAGGTACTCCATAGTTGCCTGAAAACGGCAGGTATAGTGGGTTCTACTACAATGACCTAGGAACTCGGGAATAAAATTCTGAAAATCTTATGTTTTGTTCAGTATGTTATGTAATGTAGTTTCTATACCCACGTCAGTACTCTGATAAAAAAAAATGAGTAGGTACTCCTAAATTGCCTGAAGACGGCAGCTATAGTGGGTTCTACTACAATGACATAGGAACTCGGGAAAAAAAATCTGTTAATCTTATGTTTTGTTCAGTATATTATGTAATGTAGCTTCAATACCCACGTCAGTACTATGATAAAAAAATAATAAGTAGGTACTGCATAATAGCCTCAAGACGGCAGGTATAGTGGGTCCTACTACAATGTCCTAGGAACACGGGAATAATATGTTTTACATTATAAAACATACTGAACAAAACATTTCGGCCGGTAACTTTACATTCTATTTATAATGTAGCTTCTATACCCACGACAGTACTCTGATAAAAAAAAATGAGTAGGTACTCCTTAATTGCCTGAAAACCGCAGGTATAGTGGGTTCTACTACAATGACCTAGGAACTCGGGAATAAAATTCTGAAAATCTTATGTTTTGTTCAGTATGTTATGTAATGTAGTTTCTATACCCACGTCAGTACTCTGATAAAAAAAAATGTGTAGGTACTCCATAATTGCCTGAAGACGGCAGGTATAGTGGGCTCTACTAGAATGGCCTAGGAACTCGGAAATAAAATTCGGAAAATCTTTTGATTTGTTCAGTATGTTATGTGACGTATCTTCTATACCCACGTCAGTACTCTGATAAAAAAAAATGAGTAGGTACTCCATAATTGCCTTAAGACGGCAGGTATAGTGGGTTCCACTACAATGACCTAGGAACTCGGGAATAAAATTCTGAAAATCTTTTGATTTGTTCTGGATGTTATGTGACGTAGCTTCTATACCCACGTCAGTACTCTGATAAAAAAAAATGTGTAGGTTCTCCATAATTGCCTGAAGACGGCAGGTATAGTCGGTTCTACTACAATGACCTAGGAACTCGGAAATAAAATTCTGAAAATCTTTTGATTTGTTCAGTATGTTATGTGACGTAGCTTCTATACCCACGTCAGTACTCTGATAAAAAAAATGAGTAGATACTCCATAATTGCCTGAAGACGGCAGGTATAGTGGGTTCTACTACAATGACCTAGGAAGTCGGAAATAAAATTCTGAAAATCTTTTGATTTGTTCAGTATGTTATGTGACGTAGCTTCTATACCCACGTCAGTACTCTGATAAAAAAAAATGAGTAGGTACTCCATAATTGCCTGAAGACGGCAGGTATAGTGGGTTCTACTACAATGACCTAGGAACTCGGAAATAAAATTCTGAAAATCTTTTGATTTGTTCAGTATGTTATGTGACGTAGCTTCTATACCCACGTCAGTACTGTGATAAAAAAATAATAAGTAGGTACTCCATAATAGCCTCAAGACAGCAGGTATAGTGGGTCCTACTACAATGTCCTAGGAACACGGGAATAATATGTTTTACATTATAAAACATACTGAACAAAACATTTCGGCCGGTAACTTCACATTTTATTTATAATGTAGCTTCTAAACCCACGACAGTACTCTGATAAAAAAAAATAAGTAGGTACTCCATAATTGCCTGAAAACGGCAGGTATAGTGGGTTCTACTACAATGACCTAGGAACTCAGGAATAAAATTCTGAAAATCTTATGTTTTGTTTAGTATGTTATGTAATGTAGTTTCTATACCCACGTCAGTACTTTGATTAAAAAAAATTAGTAGGTACTCCTTAATTGCCTAAAAACGGCAGGTATAGTGGGTTCTACTACAATGACCTAGGAACTCGGTAATAAAATTCTGAAAATCTTATGTTTTGTTTAGTATGTTATGTAATGTAGTTTCTATACCCACGTCAGTACTTTAATTAAAAAAAATGAGTAGGTACTCCTTAATTGCCTAAAAACGGCAGGTATAGTGGGTTCTACTACAATGACCTAGGAACTCGGTAATAAAATTCTGAAAATCTTATGTTTTGTTTAGTATGTTATGTAATGTAGTTTCTATACCCACGTTAGTACTCTGATAAAAAAAAATGAGTAGGTACTTTATAAATGCCTGAAGACGGCAGGTATAGTGGGTTCTACTACAATGACCTAGGAACTCGGGAATAAAATTCTGAAAATCTTATGTTTTGTTTAGTATGTTATGTAATGTAGTTTCTATACCCACGTCAGTACTCTGATAAAAAAAAATGTGTAGGTACTCCATAATTGCCTGAAGACGGCAGGTATAGTGGGCTCTACTAGAATGGCCTAGGAACTCGGAAATAAAATTCGGAAAATCTTTTGATTTGTTCAGTATGTTATGTGACGTATCTTCTATACCCACTTCAGTACTCTGATAAAAAAAAATGAGTAGGTACTCCATAATTGCCTTAAGACGGCAGGTATAGTGGGTTCCACTACAATGACCTAGGAACTCGGGAATAAAATTCTGAAAATCTTTTGATTTGTTCTGGATGTTATGTGACGTAGCTTCTATACCCACGTCAGTACTCTGATAAAAAAAATGTGTAGGTTCTCCATAATTGCCTGAAGACGGCAGGTATAGTCGGTTCTACTACAATGACCTAGGAACTCGGAAATAAAATTCTGAAAATCTTTTGATTTGTTCAGTATGTTATGTGACGTAGCTTCTATACCCACGTCAGTACTCTGATAAAAAAAATGAGTAGATACTCCATAATTGCCTGAAGACGGCAGGTATAGTGGGTTCTACTACAATGACCTAGGAAGTCGGAAATAAAATTCTGAAAATCTTTTGATTTGTTCAGTATGTTATGTGACGTAGCTTCTATACCCACGTCAGTACTCTGATAAAAAAAAATGAGTAGGTACTCCATAATTGCCTGAAGACGGCAGGTATAGTGGGTTCTACTACAATGACCTAGGAACTCGGAAATAAAATTCTGAAAATCTTTTGATTTGTTCAGTATGTTATGTGACGTAGCTTCTATACCCACGTCAGTACTGTGATAAAAAAATAATATGTAGGTACTCCATAATAGCCTCAAGACAGCAGGTATAGTGGGTCCTACTACAATGTCCTAGGAACACGGGAATAATATGTTTTACATTATAAAACATACTGAACAAAACATTTCGGCCGGTAACTTCACATTTTATTTATAATGTAGCTTCTAAATCCACGACAGTACTCTGATAAAAAAAAATAAGTAGGTACTCCATAATTGCCTGAAAACGGCAGGTATAGTGGGTTCTACTACAATGACCTAGGAACTCGGGAATAAAATTCTGAAAATCTTATGTTTTGTTTAGTATGTTATGTAATGTAGTTTCTATACCCACGTCAGTACTTTGATTAAAAAAAATTAGTAGGTACTCCTTAATTGCCTAAAAACGGCAGGTATAGTGGGTTCTACTACAATGACCTAGGAACTCGGTAATAAAATTCTGAAAATCTTATGTTTTGTTTAGTATGTTATGTAATGTAGTTTCTATACCCACGTCAGTACTTTAATTAAAAAAAATGAGTAGGTACTCCTTAATTGCCTAAAAACGGCAGGTATAGTGGGTTCTACTACAATGACCTAGGAACTCGGTAATAAAATTCTGAAAATCTTATGTTTTGTTTAGTATGTTATGTAATGTAGTTTCTATACCCACGTTAGTACTCTGATAAAAAAAAGTGAGTAGGTACTTTATAAATGCCTGAAGACGGCAGGTATAGTGGGTTCTACTACAATGACCTAGGAACTCGGGAATAAAATTCTGAAAATCTTATGTTTTGTTTAGTATGTTATGTAATGTAGTTTCTATACCCACGTCAGTACTCTGATAAAAAAAAATGAGTAGGTACTCCTTAATTGCCTGAAAACGGCAGGTATAGTGGGTTTTACTACAATGACCTAGGAACTCGGTAATAAAATTCTGAAAATCTTATGTTTTGTTTAGTATGTTATGTAATGTAGTTTCTATACCCACGTCAGTACTTTGATTAAAAAAAATGAGTAGGTACTCCTTAATTGCCTAAAAACGGCAGGTATAGTGGGTTCTACTACAATGACCTAGGAACTCGGGAATAAAATTCTGAAAATCTTATGTTTTGTTTAGTATGTTATGTAATGTAGTTTCTATACCCACGTCAGTACTCTGATAAAAAAAAATGTGTAGGTTCTCCATAATTGCCTGAAGACGGCAGGTATAGTCGGTTCTACTACAATGACCTAGGAACTCGGAAATAAAATTCTGAAAATCTTTTGATTTGTTCAGTATGTTATGTGACGTAGCTTCTATACCCACGTCAGTACTCTGATAAAAAAAAATGAGTAGGTACTCCATAATTGCCTGAAGACGGCAGGTATAGTGGGTTCTACTACAATGACCTAGGAAGTCGGAAATAAAATTCTGAAAATCTTTTGATTTGTTCAGTATGTTATGTGACGTAGCTTCTATACCCACGTCAGTACTCTGATAAAAAAAAATGAGTAGGTACTCCATAATTGCCTGAAGACGGCAGGTATAGTGGGTTCTACTACAATGACCTAGGAACTCGGAAATAAAATTCTGAAAATCTTTTGATTTGTTCAGTATGTTATGTGACGTAGCTTCTATACCCACGTCAGTACTGTGATAAAAAAATAATAAGTAGGTACTCCATAATAGCCTCAAGACGGCAGGTATAGTGGGTCCTACTACAATGGCCTAGGAACACGGGAATAATATGTTTTACATTATAAAACATACTGAACAAAACATTTCGGCCGGTCACTTCAAATTTTATTTATAATGTAGCTTCTATACCCACGACAGTACTCTGATAAAAAAAAAAAAGTAGGTACTCCATAATTGCCTGAAAACGGCAGGTATAGTGGGTTCTACTACAATGACCTAGGAACTCGGGAATAAAATTCTGAAAATCTTATGTTTTGTTTAGTATGTTATGTAATGTAGTTTCTATACCCACGTCAGTACTTTGATTAAAAAAAAATAGTAGGTACTCCTTAATTGCCTAAAAACGGCAGGTATAGTGGGTTCTACTACAATGACCTAGGAACTCGGGAATAAAATTCTGAAAATCTTATGTTTTGTTTAGTATGTTATGTAATGTAGTTTCTATACCCACGTCAGTACTCTGATAAAAAAAAATGAGTAGGTACTCCATAATTGCCTGAAGATGGCAGGTATAGTGGGTTCTACTACAATGACCTAGGAACTCGGTAATAAAATTCTGAAAATCTTATGTTTTGTTTAGTATGTTATGTAATGTAGTTTCTATACCCACGTCAGTACTTTGATTAAAAAAAATGAGTAGGTACTCCTTAATTGCCTAAAAACGGCAGGTATAGTGGGTTCTACTACAATGACCTAGGAACTCGGGAATAAAATTCTGAAAATCTTATGTTTTGTTTAGTATGTTATGTAATGTAGTTTCTATACCCACGTCAGTACTTTAATTAAAAAAAATGAGTAGGTACTCCTTAATTGCCTAAAAACGGCAGGTATAGTGGGTTCTACTACAATGACCTAGGAACTCGGTAATAAAATTCTGAAAATCTTATGTTTTGTTTAGTATGTTATGTAATGTAGTTTCTATACCCACGTCAGTACTCTGATAAAAAAAAATGAGTAGGTACTCCATAGTTGCCTGAAAACGGCAGGTATAGTGGGTTCTACTACAATGACCTAGGAACTCGGGAATAAAATTCTGAAAATCTTATGTTTTGTTCAGTATGTTATGTAATGTAGTTTCTATACCCACGTCAGTACTCTGATAAAAAAAAATGAGTAGGTACTCCTAAATTGCCTGAAGACGGCAGCTATAGTGGGTTCTACTACAATGACATAGGAACTCGGGAAAAAAAATCTGTTAATCTTATGTTTTGTTCAGTATATTATGTAATGTAGCTTCAATACCCACGTCAGTACTATGATAAAAAAATAATAAGTAGGTACTGCATAATAGCCTCAAGACGGCAGGTATAGTGGGTCCTACTACAATGTCCTAGGAACACGGGAATAATATGTTTTACATTATAAAACATACTGAACAAAACATTTCGGCCGGTAACTTTACATTCTATTTATAATGTAGCTTCTATACCCACGACAGTACTCTGATAAAAAAAAATGAGTAGGTACTCCTTAATTGCCTGAAAACCGCAGGTATAGTGGGTTCTACTACAATGACCTAGGAACTCGGGAATAAAATTCTGAAAATCTTATGTTTTGTTCAGTATGTTATGTAATGTAGTTTCTATACCCACGTCAGTACTCTGATAAAAAAAAATGTGTAGGTACTCCATAATTGCCTGAAGACGGCAGGTATAGTGGGCTCTACTAGAATGGCCTAGGAACTCGGAAATAAAATTCGGAAAATCTTTTGATTTGTTCAGTATGTTATGTGACGTATCTTCTATACCCACGTCAGTACTCTGATAAAAAAAAATGAGTAGGTACTCCATAATTGCCTTAAGACGGCAGGTATAGTGGGTTCCACTACAATGACCTAGGAACTCGGGAATAAAATTCTGAAAATCTTTTGATTTGTTCTGGATGTTATGTGACGTAGCTTCTATACCCACGTCAGTACTCTGATAAAAAAAAATGTGTAGGTTCTCCATAATTGCCTGAAGACGGCAGGTATAGTCGGTTCTACTACAATGACCTAGGAACTCGGAAATAAAATTCTGAAAATCTTTTGATTTGTTCAGTATGTTATGTGACGTAGCTTCTATACCCACGTCAGTACTCTGATAAAAAAAATGAGTAGATACTCCATAATTGCCTGAAGACGGCAGGTATAGTGGGTTCTACTACAATGACCTAGGAAGTCGGAAATAAAATTCTGAAAATCTTTTGATTTGTTCAGTATGTTATGTGACGTAGCTTCTATACCCACGTCAGTACTCTGATAAAAAAAAATGAGTAGGTACTCCATAATTGCCTGAAGACGGCAGGTATAGTGGGTTCTACTACAATGACCTAGGAACTCGGAAATAAAATTCTGAAAATCTTTTGATTTGTTCAGTATGTTATGTGACGTAGCTTCTATACCCACGTCAGTACTGTGATAAAAAAATAATAAGTAGGTACTCCATAATAGCCTCAAGACAGCAGGTATAGTGGGTCCTACTACAATGTCCTAGGAACACGGGAATAATATGTTTTACATTATAAAACATACTGAACAAAACATTTCGGCCGGTAACTTCACATTTTATTTATAATGTAGCTTCTAAACCCACGACAGTACTCTGATAAAAAAAAATAAGTAGGTACTCCATAATTGCCTGAAAACGGCAGGTATAGTGGGTTCTACTACAATGACCTAGGAACTCAGGAATAAAATTCTGAAAATCTTATGTTTTGTTTAGTATGTTATGTAATGTAGTTTCTATACCCACGTCAGTACTTTGATTAAAAAAAATTAGTAGGTACTCCTTAATTGCCTAAAAACGGCAGGTATAGTGGGTTCTACTACAATGACCTAGGAACTCGGTAATAAAATTCTGAAAATCTTATGTTTTGTTTAGTATGTTATGTAATGTAGTTTCTATACCCACGTCAGTACTTTAATTAAAAAAAATGAGTAGGTACTCCTTAATTGCCTAAAAACGGCAGGTATAGTGGGTTCTACTACAATGACCTAGGAACTCGGTAATAAAATTCTGAAAATCTTATGTTTTGTTTAGTATGTTATGTAATGTAGTTTCTATACCCACGTTAGTACTCTGATAAAAAAAAATGAGTAGGTACTTTATAAATGCCTGAAGACGGCAGGTATAGTGGGTTCTACTACAATGACCTAGGAACTCGGGAATAAAATTCTGAAAATCTTATGTTTTGTTTAGTATGTTATGTAATGTAGTTTCTATACCCACGTCAGTACTCTGATAAAAAAAAATGTGTAGGTACTCCATAATTGCCTGAAGACGGCAGGTATAGTGGGCTCTACTAGAATGGCCTAGGAACTCGGAAATAAAATTCGGAAAATCTTTTGATTTGTTCAGTATGTTATGTGACGTATCTTCTATACCCACTTCAGTACTCTGATAAAAAAAAATGATTAGGTACTCCATAATTGCCTTAAGACGGCAGGTATAGTGGGTTCCACTACAATGACCTAGGAACTCGGGAATAAAATTCTGAAAATCTTTTGATTTGTTCTGGATGTTATGTGACGTAGCTTCTATACCCACGTCAGTACTCTGATAAAAAAAATGTGTAGGTTCTCCATAATTGCCTGAAGACGGCAGGTATAGTCGGTTCTACTACAATGACCTAGGAACTCGGAAATAAAATTCTGAAAATCTTTTGATTTGTTCAGTATGTTATGTGACGTAGCTTCTATACCCACGTCAGTACTCTGATAAAAAAAATGAGTAGATACTCCATAATTGCCTGAAGACGGCAGGTATAGTGGGTTCTACTACAATGACCTAGGAAGTCGGAAATAAAATTCTGAAAATCTTTTGATTTGTTCAGTATGTTATGTGACGTAGCTTCTATACCCACGTCAGTACTCTGATAAAAAAAAATGAGTAGGTACTCCATAATTGCCTGAAGACGGCAGGTATAGTGGGTTCTACTACAATGACCTAGGAACTCGGAAATAAAATTCTGAAAATCTTTTGATTTGTTCAGTATGTTATGTGACGTAGCTTCTATACCCACGTCAGTACTGTGATAAAAAAATAATATGTAGGTACTCCATAATAGCCTCAAGACAGCAGGTATAGTGGGTCCTACTACAATGTCCTAGGAACACGGGAATAATATGTTTTACATTATAAAACATACTGAACAAAACATTTCGGCCGGTAACTTCACATTTTATTTATAATGTAGCTTCTAAATCCACGACAGTACTCTGATAAAAAAAAATAAGTAGGTACTCCATAATTGCCTGAAAACGGCAGGTATAGTGGGTTCTACTACAATGACCTAGGAACTCGGGAATAAAATTCTGAAAATCTTATGTTTTGTTTAGTATGTTATGTAATGTAGTTTCTATACCCACGTCAGTACTTTGATTAAAAAAAATTAGTAGGTACTCCTTAATTGCCTAAAAACGGCAGGTATAGTGGGTTCTACTACAATGACCTAGGAACTCGGTAATAAAATTCTGAAAATCTTATGTTTTGTTTAGTATGTTATGTAATGTAGTTTCTATACCCACGTCAGTACTTTAATTAAAAAAAATGAGTAGGTACTCCTTAATTGCCTAAAAACGGCAGGTATAGTGGGTTCTACTACAATGACCTAGGAACTCGGTAATAAAATTCTGAAAATCTTATGTTTTGTTTAGTATGTTATGTAATGTAGTTTCTATACCCACGTTAGTACTCTGATAAAAAAAAATGAGTAGGTACTTTATAAATGCCTGAAGACGGCAGGTATAGTGGGTTCTACTACAATGACCTAGGAACTCGGGAATAAAATTCTGAAAATCTTATGTTTTGTTTAGTATGTTATGTAATGTAGTTTCTATACCCACGTCAGTACTCTGATAAAAAAAAATGTGTAGGTACTCCATAATTGCCTGAAGACGGCAGGTATAGTGGGCTCTACTAGAATGGCCTAGGAACTCGGAAATAAAATTCGGAAAATCTTTTGATTTGTTCAGTATGTTATGTGACGTATCTTCTATACCCACTTCAGTACTCTGATAAAAAAAAATGAGTAGGTACTCCATAATTGCCTTAAGACGGCAGGTATAGTGGGTTCCACTACAATGACCTAGGAACTCGGGAATAAAATTCTGAAAATCTTTTGATTTGTTCTGGATGTTATGTGACGTAGCTTCTATACCCACGTCAGTACTCTGATAAAAAAAATGTGTAGGTTCTCCATAATTGCCTGAAGACGGCAGGTATAGTCGGTTCTACTACAATGACCTAGGAACTCGGAAATAAAATTCTGAAAATCTTTTGATTTGTTCAGTATGTTATGTGACGTAGCTTCTATACCCACGTCAGTACTCTGATAAAAAAAATGAGTAGATACTCCATAATTGCCTGAAGACGGCAGGTATAGTGGGTTCTACTACAATGACCTAGGAAGTCGGAAATAAAATTCTGAAAATCTTTTGATTTGTTCAGTATGTTATGTGACGTAGCTTCTATACCCACGTCAGTACTCTGATAAAAAAAAATGAGTAGGTACTCCATAATTGCCTGAAGACGGCAGGTATAGTGGGTTCTACTACAATGACCTAGGAACTCGGAAATAAAATTCTGAAAATCTTTTGATTTGTTCAGTATGTTATGTGACGTAGCTTCTATACCCACGTCAGTACTGTGATAAAAAAATAATATGTAGGTACTCCATAATAGCCTCAAGACAGCAGGTATAGTGGGTCCTACTACAATGTCCTAGGAACACGGGAATAATATGTTTTACATTATAAAACATACTGAACAAAACATTTCGGCCGGTAACTTCACATTTTATTTATAATGTAGCTTCTAAATCCACGACAGTACTCTGATAAAAAAAAATAAGTAGGTACTCCATAATTGCCTGAAAACGGCAGGTATAGTGGGTTCTACTACAATGACCTAGGAACTCGGGAATAAAATTCTGAAAATCTTATGTTTTGTTTAGTATGTTATGTAATGTAGTTTCTATACCCACGTCAGTACTTTGATTAAAAAAAATTAGTAGGTACTCCTTAATTGCCTAAAAACGGCAGGTATAGTGGGTTCTACTACAATGACCTAGGAACTCGGTAATAAAATTCTGAAAATCTTATGTTTTGTTTAGTATGTTATGTAATGTAGTTTCTATACCCACGTCAGTACTTTAATTAAAAAAAATGAGTAGGTACTCCTTAATTGCCTAAAAACGGCAGGTATAGTGGGTTCTACTACAATGACCTAGGAACTCGGTAATAAAATTCTGAAAATCTTATGTTTTGTTTAGTATGTTATGTAATGTAGTTTCTATACCCACGTTAGTACTCTGATAAAAAAAAGTGAGTAGGTACTTTATAAATGCCTGAAGACGGCAGGTATAGTGGGTTCTACTACAATGACCTAGGAACTCGGGAATAAAATTCTGAAAATCTTATGTTTTGTTTAGTATGTTATGTAATGTAGTTTCTATACCCACGTCAGTACTCTGATAAAAAAAAATGAGTAGGTACTCCTTAATTGCCTGAAAACGGCAGGTATAGTGGGTTTTACTACAATGACCTAGGAACTCGGTAATAAAATTCTGAAAATCTTATGTTTTGTTTAGTATGTTATGTAATGTAGTTTCTATACCCACGTCAGTACTTTGATTAAAAAAAATGAGTAGGTACTCCTTAATTGCCTAAAAACGGCAGGTATAGTGGGTTCTACTACAATGACCTAGGAACTCGGGAATAAAATTCTGAAAATCTTATGTTTTGTTTAGTATGTTATGTAATGTAGTTTCTATACCCACGTCAGTACTCTGATAAAAAAAAATGTGTAGGTTCTCCATAATTGCCTGAAGACGGCAGGTATAGTCGGTTCTACTACAATGACCTAGGAACTCGGAAATAAAATTCTGAAAATCTTTTGATTTGTTCAGTATGTTATGTGACGTAGCTTCTATACCCACGTCAGTACTCTGATAAAAAAAAATGAGTAGGTACTCCATAATTGCCTGAAGACGGCAGGTATAGTGGGTTCTACTACAATGACCTAGGAAGTCGGAAATAAAATTCTGAAAATCTTTTGATTTGTTCAGTATGTTATGTGACGTAGCTTCTATACCCACGTCAGTACTCTGATAAAAAAAAATGAGTAGGTACTCCATAATTGCCTGAAGACGGCAGGTATAGTGGGTTCTACTACAATGACCTAGGAACTCGGAAATAAAATTCTGAAAATCTTTTGATTTGTTCAGTATGTTATGTGACGTAGCTTCTATACCCACGTCAGTACTGTGATAAAAAAATAATAAGTAGGTACTCCATAATAGCCTCAAGACGGCAGGTATAGTGGGTCCTACTACAATGGCCTAGGAACACGGGAATAATATGTTTTACATTATAAAACATACTGAACAAAACATTTCGGCCGGTCACTTCAAATTTTATTTATAATGTAGCTTCTATACCCACGACAGTACTCTGATAAAAAAAAAAAAGTAGGTACTCCATAATTGCCTGAAAACGGCAGGTATAGTGGGTTCTACTACAATGACCTAGGAACTCGGGAATAAAATTCTGAAAATCTTATGTTTTGTTTAGTATGTTATGTAATGTAGTTTCTATACCCACGTCAGTACTTTGATTAAAAAAAAATAGTAGGTACTCCTTAATTGCCTAAAAACGGCAGGTATAGTGGGTTCTACTACAATGACCTAGGAACTCGGGAATAAAATTCTGAAAATCTTATGTTTTGTTTAGTATGTTATGTAATGTAGTTTCTATACCCACGTCAGTACTCTGATAAAAAAAAATGAGTAGGTACTCCATAATTGCCTGAAGATGGCAGGTATAGTGGGTTCTACTACAATGACCTAGGAACTCGGTAATAAAATTCTGAAAATCTTATGTTTTGTTTAGTATGTTATGTAATGTAGTTTCTATACCCACGTCAGTACTTTGATTAAAAAAAATGAGTAGGTACTCCTTAATTGCCTAAAAACGGCAGGTATAGTGGGTTCTACTACAATGACCTAGGAACTCGGGAATAAAATTCTGAAAATCTTATGTTTTGTTTAGTATGTTATGTAATGTAGTTTCTATACCCACGTCAGTACTTTAATTAAAAAAAATGAGTAGGTACTCCTTAATTGCCTAAAAACGGCAGGTATAGTGGGTTCTACTACAATGACCTAGGAACTCGGTAATAAAATTCTGAAAATCTTATGTTTTGTTTAGTATGTTATGTAATGTAGTTTCTATACCCACGTCAGTACTCTGATAAAAAAAAATGAGTAGGTACTCCATAGTTGCCTGAAAACGGCAGGTATAGTGGGTTCTACTACAATGACCTAGGAACTCGGGAATAAAATTCTGAAAATCTTATGTTTTGTTCAGTATGTTATGTAATGTAGTTTCTATACCCACGTCAGTACTCTGATAAAAAAAAATGAGTAGGTACTCCTAAATTGCCTGAAGACGGCAGCTATAGTGGGTTCTACTACAATGACATAGGAACTCGGGAAAAAAAATCTGTTAATCTTATGTTTTGTTCAGTATATTATGTAATGTAGCTTCAATACCCACGTCAGTACTATGATAAAAAAATAATAAGTAGGTACTGCATAATAGCCTCAAGACGGCAGGTATAGTGGGTCCTACTACAATGTCCTAGGAACACGGGAATAATATGTTTTACATTATAAAACATACTGAACAAAACATTTCGGCCGGTAACTTTACATTCTATTTATAATGTAGCTTCTATACCCACGACAGTACTCTGATAAAAAAAAATGAGTAGGTACTCCTTAATTGCCTGAAAACCGCAGGTATAGTGGGTTCTACTACAATGACCTAGGAACTCGGGAATAAAATTCTGAAAATCTTATGTTTTGTTCAGTATGTTATGTAATGTAGTTTCTATACCCACGTCAGTACTCTGATAAAAAAAAATGTGTAGGTACTCCATAATTGCCTGAAGACGGCAGGTATAGTGGGCTCTACTAGAATGGCCTAGGAACTCGGAAATAAAATTCGGAAAATCTTTTGATTTGTTCAGTATGTTATGTGACGTATCTTCTATACCCACGTCAGTACTCTGATAAAAAAAAATGAGTAGGTACTCCATAATTGCCTTAAGACGGCAGGTATAGTGGGTTCCACTACAATGACCTAGGAACTCGGGAATAAA